>BOPP01000001.1:10866374-10945495 GCA_017312745.1 Gryllus bimaculatus
GAGGGTGAAGTGGGGGGGGGGCGGCTCCCTCCCGGCTCTTGTCCTCGCTCGCGGCTGCGTCTTCAGTTCGAGCGACATCAGCGAACGCGCGTCCCCTTCTGGTCCCTCCGCCTTCCTCCCTCGCGCCGTCCTCGCCCGACCGCCAATCACCCGCCCTTCGGCGGCTCGCGCTTCCTGTCGCTCCGCGGGGTGCCGTGCGGCTACCACCGATCACCCACCCATCACCTGATACCCATCACTTGCCAATCACTGGTTCATCATCTGTCCATCAATTGTCCATCAACGAATCATCATCTGTCCATTACCCTGATAGCCAACTGTTCATCACCCGTCCGTCGCCCTCTTATAAACTGCTCGTCAGCGTCCCATCACCCGCTAATCCCACGCACATCAATCGCGCATCAATCCTCCTTATCACCTACCCATGTCTCGCCTTCCACCTACCCATCTCCCAGTCATCACCAGCCCTATGTCTTTCCAGTCACCTTCCCTCTCGCCTTCCTTCCCAACGGCCAATCACCCGCTGTTAAACCGCTTCCCCAACTATCTTCAGCCCATGAGCCATCCTATCACCCTCATCACCTTCCTACCACCACTTGTAACTAAATCGTCTGCTCGGCCCATATGCCGTTTGCTTAACTTGTCCAGCCCACTGCTTGTCCTCTCACCATTCTCCTTCCTGCTCACTCGCTCACCCTTCTCCCGCTCACCGCCTGCTCCGCCGCCTGCTCCGCTCCGTTCCGGTCGCGCTTCGCGGATTCTTGAGCAGGGACGACGGCCATGCTAAAAATAGCCTTCTTTTTTTTTGTGGCTTGGGCGACGTTCAAAAGAGAGCTGATTCAACGCTTTTTGGGGATGTGGTATACCTGGTATACGTTTACTGAATACCTGGAATACTACCAAGTAACAGCTGAAATGTATTGAGATTTCCCTTAGTTGACGTTCCATTAGTTGGATTCGTCTCGAGTTGACAAAATACAATGGTCTCTCTTCACCGATTTAAATTGCTGATCTTTATTGTATAAGCTGCAGTTGAATAAACATGTATTTTACTTATGTTACTAATTTCAAATATACGCGTAAATTGTCGGAATACTAAGCAACATCTTCCCATTAACAGGTGTCAATTATTTCGTGGCGTGCACAAGAAGATATGAAATATGAAAATACAAGAAACAGTTTTGATTTTGACCGAAAAGGAGCAAATATTTATTTATTGTAATGAGCAATGTTTCAAATCTAAGATTACGTTTGTATGATCACTCCCACTGCGTTCGTACTTACGTCACAGCTGACGTTATGTGCCGAGTGAGAAAGATGATTTAGTGTTTAAACGTGCCACCCTAGAACAGTCAATGTTGGCTGACACTGAATCCATTTTACACACACTCGACAATTGTGTATTTTTCACCATAATTGTATATTACATAAAAATAATATTTAAAACTAAAAAGGAAAATATTATCTTATTAAAGAAAAGAATGTTTACAAATGACAACAGTGTTTCTCTTGATTTGAGAAGTGTAACTTTTTCTTTCACCTGTAGGTTGACGTCAAAAAGAGCAGCGCCAAATCATATTGTTATTACTGGCAAGAGTGACACATTGTGTTACCATGATATCGGTTGCTAAAGCTGATGTAGTGCTTAACATAAAATTAACTAGTGCGTTCATTTTAGTGAATAATTTTTCCAATTATAATTACTATAATTTGTGTGTGTACCTCTGCAATATGGGGTTATTATTTCTGTTTCAAGATCTTCAGAAAATAAATAATACATTTCAATAAAGTTGCTGATGGATTATGAAATGGATCGACAGATTCTTCTGCAAAGGTACTCCTAACTCCCTGGCTAGATTATAAAACCAATTAGAATTTAGAACCATCAAGAGGTAGTTTATATTCAGAAATCTATTTATTGGTATTATTTAAACGATAAACTCGAAACACGTTTGGAATTAAATGTATTTGTCATGAATAAAACAATTGAATTTCAAAATATTCATTGGAAACAGAAATTCAGGGAATGTCATAACAACTTAACGAATATAGTGTGATAAATATGTGTTCATTTATTGTGTCAATGCACGAAATATGTAGGGGTGTACATAATGTGTAATACATATTAAAAAGATTCTAAGTTATGATGTGCCTAAATTTTCTCTTCCTTCATAATCGTAATTGTTTCAAAAATTAAATTAAAACAACTTTTTTATGGTGAAATGATTGACGTTTTGGTGTAGAAAACTTTAGGAAAAAATAACAGTCCTCTTGTAAAAACACCACGCTAATATCACGTTGGGATTTGCGATAATCTACGTTGGCACTGCTACTAGCACGTGAGGATTTGCAAATGAAAAAACGAAATGTGTGCTGATAATTTAAATATACAGTGCTGCATTCTCTCGCAAAATCGCAGAGGAGAATGTATTCCAGCTTATAGTACTTAATGTACAATTTGATTTACAAAACTTGTCTTCGGAAGAAGGTATCTGTTCTATATAATGTAGAAAAATAGTAACGTGGACAGAATATTTATGCCATAAGCCAGTTGGATGTAATTTGATAAGCGGAATACTATTGAAAGACTTGTTAGGAAAAGGATAATAAAATGTATGAATTCAATTAAAACTTCAATAGTATTGGAGCACGTGTCAAATCTATTGCCTGAAGGAGAAATTATGATCAATCTAAATACAAAAAAACTACCTAAAAAGTAAGACCTTACGTACAAGTACACCCTTTTTCATCCATTTGCTTCTGTTTCGAAAAAACGAATGTTAAAACGACTTTATATTAGTCTAGAAGACAGAGCTAATACCCTCTGATCAATGGTTGATTTCGAGAATTAATCAAGTACATCACTTCACATATTTCATTGAAAATCCATAGAAGAAATGCTCAGCTCTGTTCTTATCCCAAACACAAGTAATCAGTAAAACTTTGCGTCGTGGCCTAAAATACAAAATGACCAGAGCATTACCAAAGTCGTTTAGCCTATTCCTAAAGTTGCACATCGTGTAATTTATTTCTTGAAACAAATGTAGTGTAGGGATGTTGGAAATCGAACAAACATATTACAGAGTGTTAACGTTTAATGTTGTTTGATCTGTTACATTATATTTGTGACAGTTATTACAGTATTGTTAATAATGAATCCATTTTTTAAAAAAAATCTAAGCATTCACATTAAATGCAGTAAAATTCTAATTACTTAAAATTTTCCATTATTGATTGGATTAGAACAGTTTATCTGTACGAAATTTATGAACATTCCGTGATTTTTCCGGCTGATGGGCTCATGTGTTCACATTTTCCAATAAACAAACCGGCACCGAGCGCGACACTTATTTTGAAATAATAGAATTTCTGCGTGTTCAAAGCGTAAAGATAGAAATGAATCGTGGGTAAAACTTTCTCGTTTGTGCGCAAATCCGTGAAATCCGATTAACGAGAATTCGGAGAACTTAATAGGCAGAGAAATTGTCAATTGAGTAGCGAGGCCGCGCTTCACTGTATTTGGGCCGGTGGTTTCGGGAGAGTGCTTTGTGAAAGCCGAGGTTGAGCGGCCCGCTAAACTACGTTGGGAACATCCGATCACTCTGACAGGTTGACGCGAAGTGGTGGTGACAACCTTTTTATTATGTGCGTGCTTCATATCTGATCAGCTTTACGCCGTTGTCAACCGAATTTGGGTAAGCTCTTCTTTTTATCTGAATATTGCCACGATTAATTACATGGGGTTTTAAACTGAGCTATATATTATTTTGTTAACATGTAAGACATTTCTGACCCTGTTGAACTAGGTAAATCGTTCATTGGAATTTTCTGTAATGAATTTATTAACTTAAAATACGTAGGTCAATGGAATAATAATAATATCTAGGATCTGGTCTTGTTTCTCATCTTTAAAGTTTATTTACATAAGAAATTTATTTACGTTTTTACGCATACTATATATACACATGCATATGTATATAATAAATCATATCTCCCAATAAATGTTGATAAATGTTTACAACTTCTCATAGAATATAGTTAAAAGTGTCTGGGATAAGTAATTTTTTCAAGTGTTGGAAAATTGAATTGCGCGCTGTTAGACTTCTTTGGGGCTTGTGTCCTATTGCAGTATTCGTGAAGAATGTTTTGTTAAAGCATTTAGTCGTAGTTTGTTGCACTGTTATACGAGAGTATATTATTTCATGTTCAGTGGGTCTGCTCCTTTGCAAAAATAATTGTGTTGCGGTATCATTGTTCAAAATAGCATTTAATTTCACATTTTATTCAAACGTAAAAACAAAGGGCTGCCAATGGAATCTTTAAGAATAACCATGAGATTATTTTTAAAGTCATGGAAGAACCGACAAGGCCCGTTGCTACCAAAGCGAGGGGAACGTTTTGGTAAACACACAAATCAATACAAATGTTACCTATAGAAACTGGAAATTGTGAAAGCGGTAGAAATTATGTGAAGTGCGGTGTTCCATTCACTCTCGTCTTTCCGAAACCGCCCCGGATTTTGTAATCCTTTTCCGAGACACAAGTGCATTACTTGTTTTCCCCACATTCACCGCGCCCAAACACCGCATCTCCTAAAAAACACCCTTCTGGGCTTCTCTTCATCTCCGACATCCTTTGCTTGTTGCGAGTGAAATCCCGCCGCCGCCGCCGCCTCCGTGGGCGGTTCGCTTTTGATCGCAGTTAGCGAAGTTCGCAAGTGCCCTGCCCAGCATGCAGATTACGAAGGCTCCCGCCGCGCTGCTAACAAACCCACCCTGCCCACCGCACCCACCCGTCGTGCCCACTCGCCCGCTTTCCATCAGTGCCTGGTATCGGCGGCGAAGGAAGTGGCCGGGGAGCCCGACACGAAAACCAACTGTACCCCCTCTCCCGCCACGCCCCCCTCTCGCGCCTCGCCGCATTGTCCGCTTGTTTTCTGAGTTTCCGAAAGTTCATGATCCGCCTGTTTCGGACCGGGTGGGAGGAGGACGTAGTCGTGGCACAGGATGGACTCGGCCCTCTGGTGGTCAGCAGACTAAGTAGCACCAGAAGGGTGATAGAACACAGGGAAATGGAAGCGAGCGAGAAAGAAATACAAAATAGGATAGCAACACAAAGAGGGGGCTCAATTACCAGGTGAATGAGAAAGAGTAGGAGTGATATGAATGGGTGAAAACCAGAACGGTATAAGTGACATTATATAAATTCTGAGAAAAAAAAAACATGTATATTGTAGGCTAGATGTCAATGGCAATGTATTTTCATAATTTTAATCAACAATTGGAATGCCGTGTTCTTAATGATGAACAATACTATTGACTTAAATAAACAGATTTATCATAATTTATAAAATGTCACTTATATCGTTCTGGTTTTCACTTATTCATATGTACGATGAATTGGTGAATTATGATGAATAATTTATAATCGTATATTCGTAGCGGAAAAAGAAGGAAATTGTAAAGTAAACAAAATAAAATATGCGACAATAAAATCGATAGGTTCCCCTACTGTATTTGCTTATTTCGAGAACCTCCTCACCAACGTTGTCCAAGTGTACATAGTCTCATGTTTTCCGTGTTACCGAAAGTTCATGATCAACGTGGGAGGGGCAGGTACCCTTCTTGGCATAGACTTGAGCCTGTGGTTATCGTGTGCGGGCGCAGCAATATCAGTGAGAAAGGGAGAGAGAAAAGAATGGGGAATAAGATTGCAAGATCAGGGATGATCAGTAACATAGATAATTGAAAAACAACAGGAACTATACGTGCTTATTTTTTTGTTACAATCAGTTCCTGATCATATTGGGAACGGTGTAAAAAAAGAAATTGTACTTGAATGCTAGGATGTCCCAGGGCACAAAAACCAGTTGTCTTACAGAACGGCACACTTTATTTTACACACGGCACAGAACAGTTATTTTTCTAATCTCTCTAGTGTAGAGTATCTTTTTGGAATTGTCCCACCCTCTTCTCAGCTGCTATGTAGCGGCGCCGAAAAAACGTTTTTACGATTTTTCAGTTCTTAGTTCCCCAATAGACTTATTACAATATGGATTTGGGAACACGACAGAAAAGTAAAAGATTCTACGCAAGTTGAATGGACAAATTTAAATCTGTTTTTCTGAAAATATGGTTTTGAGACTCTTCGAAAATGAGCAATTTTGAGCCATTTTCACAGAAAAAGTTTGACTTTTTGAGAAACTTCATCACTTTTTTGAATCGTTTATTTTGTCTTTATATTTAACAGAGTGATTGAATATAACACACAAAGCGTTTGAAGCAGGTTAATATAATTGACCCGTCCTCTGAAGTTGTGGTGGGCAGTAGCTCTGTAGAATCCCAACTCTGTTCTTTTAATTAATTATGATTTCAATTTTCCCAAAATATTATGGGAACACACTAATTTTCTAGTTAACCTAAGTTTTTGGTTGATATTTCTTGTCATGGAAAAGGTTATGCCACACAACTGATAGTTTGGTATACTTAAATCTTTGTCAAGTTATCATTGTACAGAAAGAATTGGGCGAATGTACATACTTGGCGTTCACCAATATTGATGGGTTTAATAATCTGAAAGTACCACTAGCTATGGAGGATTTATAAAGTAATTTTCTTGTAATTAATACCATGGTTATCTTACAAGAAAAAAATAGAAAATACTCGTACTGATATCCATGGTGTCTTTTTACATAATAGACAATCTCATATTCTATACAATCTTCATACTATATCCATTTAGAGACGTACTTGAATTTAACGGTATACTTAGTGATTTTAGTAGAGCTGTTATATTTGGCTCAGATTTCACATCAAACATAACTGAGGGTTTTTTCGCGCTCCATAAGGTTCCAATTTATGTCCATTCTTTTTTATATTTTTATTTATATGAAATTTGTTCTGAGCGATGTGGATTACCCTTTGTTCATAGATGACTACAAAATGTACAGAAGTATTGAAAAAACTGGTGGTTATAAATGTGTATAAAATGTCTGTTATTGTACGCCGTTTTGAAAATACTTTTATGATAATTAGCTTCTATTAAACCCGTGTAAATTCAAGACCGTATCATTATCGTGATCGAGTATACTAATTGAAATATAAAATTGAACACAATTCTCTTTGTAGAGTAACATCAATCACTGATTTCGGTGTTGTTTTTGATTTTATGATCACATTCAAGGGGCATCTTTATGTTTTCACACATAAGTCAAACTTGATTTTATTTATGAATGGAAAATTGCTGGCTTTCCTCACCTTGTTTTTAAATGTTTATATTTATCATTAAACCAATACTCTTATGCATCAGAAAACTAGTCTCTACGGTCTAATACAGATAGCTGTGGGATTCAGGGAATTCGGCATATTTTAGATTTACAGCGCTGAGAATGAATTTTTCCAATTGTTTTGTTGATCATGCACATTCATGAACACTACTAAGTATTCTATCCTTTATATCTTTGAAAAAAATCATTAATATAATGTTTCTTCTCAACTTAATTACTAATCGTTTTGATTCGGGGTAAGGGTATCTTAAGGATACTGCTCTTCGACACTAGGAGAAAGATTACCTTGCCGAAAATAAAAATTAAAATATGTAGAAAATAGTCCTTTGTGGAGAATGCTTTTCTAATGAGTTGTCGGTTGATTCGTTAAGTAAACCGCATTGAGAAATTAGCATTTGTCTAAGAACTTTATTGCCGGAATTTGAATGAACTTGAGTTTGTTTTGATATGTTTCTCCTTCTCTATTATATTATATCATTTATTATCTTTAACATTTAATTAACTTGCTTTGTGCACTAATATTTGCTTAGGTGAATTAGTTTTGTCTTTTTATCAAGGCCACTGGTCTCTTTTATTTTTATTTTCAACATTCTTATTTTTTCTCAAAATGAAATGTACATTACACAAGACACATTACGCTTGGACTACATACAGAAGACTTGAGAGACAGGAATAGAGAGAATATGAAGTGACATAAAATGGGATTTATTATGAAAACAAAAAAGGAGAAATGCTAGTGGTGGTGTATGAATTGAAAATACAAGAAAAAATCGATAATTAAAATTGGAATGGAAAGTGAAAAAATATCAAGAATCAAATTCAGTCTTTAAAAGAAAAACAAGTAGTCACTACTTCATAAATTAGTTTATGTAGTAGGAATTACTTTTTCTTCTTCTCTGCTAAAAAATAATTATTTATTTACCTTTTATTTCGGCTTGTTTAAATAGAGTAAATACATATAAATTCAGTGAAGTAATAATGGTAAAGTAATGAGGTGCAAATTAATAAGTTCTACGTGTAGTCAGAGAATTTGTGACATCGAAGTTTGGCGTACAGGCATTCTTATTCCACAAATAACCCTTATTATTAAGAGGATACCAGAAATAGGGTAATGACATGAGACATTTGTGTTTTGAGTAAAAAGATGGAAAAATATCGAAGCGCTTTTGAGATCGCTAGAAACAAAGTGCATAATATACTCCTTTGTCACTACTTTTCAATGCGCTAACAAAGGGCTGTTGCGCGATTGTCTCTGCGCCCCGTCACATTATCCCGTCGTTTTTCGAGCATCGTAAACTTCGTGAAACGCCAGGGAGATCGTAAGCTCTGCCCAACAAGGATTCGAGCCTTTAGGGCTGCCGGCTGCACTGCTAGCTCGACAGAGAACTTCTACGTTGAAATGAAGGCGAATAG
This sequence comes from Gryllus bimaculatus, assembly GCA_017312745.1. Lineage (NCBI taxonomy): Eukaryota > Metazoa > Arthropoda > Insecta > Orthoptera > Gryllidae > Gryllus > Gryllus bimaculatus. Next base: position 10,875,073 of record BOPP01000001.1, read on the forward strand.
AAGAAACAAGGATAGAGAGTGAAGTAATATAACAGGATTACAGGATAGGAATTCAGCAACGCAAAGTGCCGTCCCAAATGTTTCAGACGCGTAAAATGTCTGTGGATTCCGGTGCTTATTGCGAATGAACGATGAAGAGGAAACGTCGTTCATAGAAATTCTCGAGAACATGGAAGGAAGACGATGATAAAACCGACTTCAAACACGTGATAAATTGCTTTGCTGCTGCTGCTGCTCATGCGGGAACAGAGAACCTCTCTCCCGGTCCTAGACCGCACCATATTGGTCTCGTGTTTGGGAGTTTCCATAAGTTCATGATTTGCCCGCTACAAGCGTAGTGGTCGTTACACAGGACAAAATGAGGCTAGGGCTCGTCACCAGTTGAGGCAGTAACGGGTATAAATATAAAGCAGAAAATGTAATGTTAAAAAATAAAACATATCGAATAATATAAAGAGCTATATATATATATATATATATATATATATATATATATATATATATATATATATATATATAATATTCCAATTGGGACCAAACCTCAAACGTTCGTCAATGAGCTGCCAGCGCACTCAATCTCAAATTTTCGGCTATTTTCAGACGATTGCATAATATATCGAATAATGAATTCTAAAGAAGATGAAGAAATGCTGCAACGAGATCTTGAATATGGAACAATTTGTTGGGATCCCAATAATTTGGAAGGGAATCAGCGTAGGGCAGCTAAAGTTACTTTCGGTGACAAGAAATTGGCAGGATGGTATTCACTCAAAAACAGGCGATCAGTCGCAAGACTCTGCGCTTTGTATAAAGATTATAGTGGTACAAAAGCTTGGGAAAAAAAATTAATCGGCGGCTAAGTGTTCCTACAAATATCATTAGGAGGGATCACAAGCACAAAATAAATTTAAGACCGCAGAGAACGGATGTCGGGAAATTTTCGTTCACAAATCGAACGATAATGGAATGGAATAGATTGCGCTGCAAAAACTGTTGAATCCTTTCCTCGTAGCGATCAACAGTTTAGGAAACTAATTTAGGGTATAGATGTAGTATTAGGGATAGAGTATTCTAAGTAAATGATGGACTTAACTAAGAATAGTTAATTATAAACGTTTCCATTGCCAATAATAGTATTTATTACAAGAGCAGCTTTCGATGCCTTAGCCATCATCATCAATTGTCTGCTGAATGGAAGCCACAAAAACGACTACCGTACCGACGTACCGACTACGTAGTCGTTTTTGTGGCTTCCATTCAGCAGACAACTGATGATGATGGCTAAGGCATCGAAAGCTGCTCTTGTAATAAATACTATTGTTGGCAATGACAACGTTTATAATTATTTCATTAGAAATGCCAACGATAACGCACCACAACACCTATATAAGAATAGTTAGATTATGGAGCGATGCGTAAGTGATATATTGAGAAGTGAGGTGTCGTGCAGTGTAGAGCAGAGAAATAATGAAAGAAGTGATTAAAGGGCTATAGAGAGGTGAAGTGAAGTGCAGTGCAGTGTGGCCTTAATTGAACAAAAATTGAGTTGGGGAGTTAGATTATAGAAATTTCTTTTTCTTCAGGTAATTTATTCTTTTATGAATTAGAGAGTTTTTATATTATTATTACTATTATTATTATTATTATTACTATTATTATTACTATTATTATTATTATTATTATTATTATTATTATTATTATTATATAATTTGCATATCAGCAATACTACCTTATTTATGTAATTAGCTGATACCGAGAGCATTTGCAGTTCAAATAATTTTTTTATCTTATCTTCATATTTTAAGGAGTCTCGTGAGATATTGTTCACGTTAAATTAGTGCAATACCAATATTAGTAAAATTATTTCAACTAATTTTTATACACTAATGAAAGGTAAAGGAACAATCCATCTTCGTTCTGCACTTCACCGCTAGAAGACATGTCCACATTCTGCATGTTTGGAGGAAGAAGCCCCCAACTCTCAATATTTAAATGTTATGCTTCAAGTGGTCGCTATTGAGACCACTACTGGTATCTTTACCCTTCCTTGACTTTTGAGCTAACTTTAGTTTTAACGGCACAAAAGAGGAAAGGGTCAACATGGTCGGCACTGATGACGGAGTTCGGGAGCCACCGTGGGCGAGCTGGCGCGTTAGGGCGGGAGGCAAGAGCGTGGAAAGGGACTCCGCGCGGTGCCCTTTCAGCGCGCGTCAAACAGAAGCAACCGGCGGCGTCCGCTGAATAACAAATTAGACGCGCCGTGGATGAAAGGGTCACCAGGTAACGAGCGAGCGAGCGAGCTGGCGGGCGGTTCTCCGACCACCCGACCATCAGACCGTCCGACCGCCCGACCATCCGACCACCCGACGCGAAGCTCGCCGCCACCAGCGATAATGAACACGCCGGAGCTGCGTCGTGTGTATGGCGCGGGGGCTCGTATCTCGCATTGATTCGCGAATTTCTCGACAGCGAGACGAGTCCTCATACTTCCAACGATGTCAACCCCCGATGTCGCGGTGTCAGCTTTTGACCTCAGTCGGCGGTCTAGCCCTCTCGTTTCTTGCCTTTTGGTTCTCTGCGACGCTGGGTCTTCTGTCGCTTTCTGGTTGCAGATTATCCCAGGAAAACTTTCGATCGTTTCTGCTGATTCTATTCATTATTACGAATGAAGAGATCGAAATGAGAAAGGCTTAGTCGCGAGTTTTTTACACTCTATTTCATGGTATAATTTGCAAAAAAGACTTCAAATATTTTAGGGGATGCAATTTACTAAAAGAGATAGTCTATTATTGAACAATTACAACTTGGTCTCTGTTTGAAAGTGCAAATGACACTTTCGATTTACAGAAGAGGTATATCAGAGGTAAACGTGATCTCGCCTTTAAAAATACTTAGTATTATTTTTGCCGGTTCTCAGTATTTTTATTGTTTTAAACAATTAAAATTTACAAAAAAACTGTTGTATTTAAAATGCTACATCCATTCAAATACCACAGTTTAATTGAGTTCTACTACTACGTATTTATTATTAAAATTCAAGAAAAACGCATATATTTTATTAAACATTTAAATATATATATATATATATATATATATATATATATATATATATATATAGGTAAAATTACAATGTGTATTTAGACATCGGCAGAATCTTGAGCCTCAACTCCTAACTACTTCTCTCGTGACATATTTGATGTTAATGTCTTTAAAATTTACAACTCGTTTATATCACTTGAGTGGTATTGAAAGAGAACTCTTTGAAACTAAAAATACGGATATTAATTAGTGTCATCATCACTCTGCCTGTAATAATATATTTTTAATAAAAATGTTACCGTAATATGTAATCAAGTTTTTCACGTATTTGTCTATACACGTACATCAGGGATCATTCGAATACTTAGCTAAGGGGTAATATTTTAGCTTCAATTCAGTCTGAGTTCATTCATTTGCTTAGAAAGTAAAGTTTTTATCGCTTATATCATGCAACTCCATTATTCAGGTGTATCACTGAAAGATGTGTCAACGATGCTTTATGAAAACTAGTTTGAGATGCGGTTCTTTGACAATACATTTCTTGGCAATTTCGAAGGGTATAATTCATTTTTCCTAACTCTCAAAATAAGCTTGTTATTTATTTAAATCTTTGCCATCACAAAATATCTTTCGTAACTTTTCACATGCCTTCTGTAATTGAATTCTCGTGCGCACTTTAATATACGAGAACAATTGATTACTCACAGTTTTTATAACATAACTAAAACTAATATCTCTAAGTTTTGAGAGCACTTTCCAAGAAACCCGTGGAAAATTTTCAACTTTCCAAAACTGGCTAAGATGTTTTCTTTAAATTTCTTGTAAGAATAAAGTAAAAAAATATCCAATTTTTCGTGTAGCATAGATCCGATGTTCATTGATTACTTTGAATTTTCTAAAATTGCTTATGTTTAAAATTTTCTTCACCCCTCGTACTGCGAGGTGCGTTATTGAAAAAATATATTTTTTGTTTAAATTAAACTTGTGCACTACAATTAGTTATTTGATATTTGTCAAGTTAATTGCATATGCACTGAATAACATGCTATTTACACCAATTTGATGTTTTCTTTTAATTTTTCAAGAATTACACAAATGGTCTCCACCTGGCTTTGTTCTTTCTCTTATATACCATCGGGATAAGTAATCTGTTTTCTCATCAACTTCTGCCCTCCGGCCACCTAGACGCATGGGAATAGAACTGCATGTTTTTCAGTGTTTTTTAATCAAATCTTGAAACAGAGGATGGAAAATAAAATTTCACATGTTTCTATTTTACCGGTGAATCTCTAATCGAAATCAATTCCACATCTCCAAAGGGCGTGAGCAGTCTTCCCTCCGTGGATTTAAAGAGGCTGCGTCCTTCGTCCTCCACACTTGAACCTTTTCTTCGGAAAGGCCCCGTGTCGCTCGGGGCGTTCCCTTCGCAGAAGGGCTTTCACGTTATATTGTTTTTATGTACATTGTGAGTTCTCTTTAGATATTTTTGCATTTTGGGTACAAGTGTTTCAAATGATGTCTTATAAAATTTCTTGAAAAATCAATAATTTTCTATGAAAATAAATCTAAAATTTCTCATTATTATTAACGCTGGAAAAGGCATTTTCTCAAAGCCTTGTTATGATTTTGTTATGATATTTGCGTTTAACTTCAGGTTTTACTCCAATATAATATTCTTGAAGAATTATTTCAATTTTTATATTAATGTAACTAAAAGTTGAGAAAATGCGAAAAAAATATTTAGTCTTCAAATGGCAGCTAGAAAGATGCTGAGGCAAAACCGAAATGTAAGCTCGGAAGCAAGATAATGTGAAAACAGTGCTAGAAAGTATGTGTCATTTTAAAGTACCATTTAGTATTCTAGTTGATTCACCACAAGCTTGGAAGTAGCTTGCAAAAATCCACGCCCTAGTGTGGCCCCAGGACCTTCGTTTGTCGCTTTCTTTACCGCCGTCTCCGCGAACACGTTTGGGAGACTCGCGCTTAGGTCACATTCACATTACAAACTTAAACGTAAACGTATTGTTGGCGCAAAAACTAGAAACAACTTATTAAGCGAGTCCGCTCACTAGACGTAACCGTAGATGGAAATTCGTAAACATAAAGAGTTCATCAGCGTCAAGCTTTCACGTACAAGTTTATTATGTCGAAATTCTACTAAAGACCAATGAGAAAGCAGCATGAAAAAAATGCACCACATAATCTGCTATTAGCAACTTGAAGGTATATTTTAGATTGTTTTATGTTAGTTATGTGGTGTACACAGGGCTATATGTCATTTCGTGTTATTATATTTCGAGTGCGTTACATGGTTTCACCATGGTTTTATAGTGAACTTAGTGTGAACGAAAAGTAAAAATATATGCTATTCTTCTAGTGACGTAAACTTGTCATAGCTCATAAAATAATTACACGCGACGAATTACTTTCGAATTTGGAACAAGAAATTCCTTGTTTATATGTTTAAAAACTACAAACAGTAATACAACAGCTGCTCGCTTATTCTAAAAGCTTAAATCGATAGAAAAGTCGAAGAAAGAGCTAGAAACAAATCAATCAACCTTTAATATGAACTTGAAATTCTGATTGATTTAGGAGAAAATTAGTTCGTGATTGTGCGTTTAAATTAACATGTAAATTTCACTGCCAAGTTTAAGTTCGCATTGTGGATGAGAGATTGCGGCCGGCCGTCGCTCTGCCTTGCTTCTCGCGGACCTCGAGGCACGTGGGGCCGAGTTGGGCGCGCGGGGACGATAGAAATAATATGAACATTTCGCTGTCTCTTTAGAAAGCGGAAGATCCGCGATATCGAGTTTCTTCCCTTTCCAACCTCGTCCTGCGCCGAATCGGTTTTGCCTCTTCCTTTGTACGCGTCTACGATCGGCATCGATCCGAAAAGCGTTCCGTTGCCAAGTTATTGAATTGTGTCTCTTCGTCTTGATTTTCGGAAACGGTTTGAAAGCAGCTCGGTGATTTGGGTTCTAGTTGCGGAAATACAAAATCGAACATTTTATATAGGTCTTTTTATATTGTAAATATTTTTTAGTTTATTATAGCCACATCAAAAACTATATTATATATATATATATATGAAAACAGACATTATTTATAATTTTTTGTTACAATAGTAGTTCATAGTATCTCTACTACTATACCTTTTACAATTATATTTTTTGAGAATATTGCAGTCTTTACAGAATTTTAATATTTTATTTTGGTATTCGTTGGATGATAGCATCATGTCAGTGTTTTGCTCTCCTAGGTATGTGTGTACTGAAACATAGGACATTGAGTCCAAATATGTTGAAAGTTAAGAAGGGTATCAAAGTGCTGGCAGGTGGATGGAGGATTTCCAGTTAACAAGTGCTGATGGCTGAATTTGCAATGACCAGTTCATATTTTGTGAGATATTTCTAATGTGTATGCGTACGTTCCGTAAATTAGTATGTTCTCGAGTAGTGTTTCTTTACATTGATGGTGTTTAGTGGCTTTTCTCGCATCAATTAAAGTTTACTTTTTTAATCTAAGGACAATGTGTTATGTTACTTGTAACTTAAAATTTTCCATCTCATTCTTATTTGAATAAATAAATACTTCGTATTTAATACTCATCATGAAATGCAACCTCCATATACACGTTTGTATTGAGTTTTGCCTATTCGAAAATAATATTATTTATTATTACCATATTTGAATTTTATTATTTATAATGCTAGAGAAATATTATGATATTGCAACTTGTATCCTATTCTAACAATTCGACAAATAGCATTGTGTAAACTCTCTTTCTGTAAAAAATGTTTTCTGTACAAAAGGTATAACCTTTCAATTCGTATTGATGTCTGATCGAATGTCTCATAATATGAGCAAATATTATTTCATGACATCTAAGTAGTTACGATTCAAATTTCATTTCTTTTTATTAGTGGTTAAAAAGTTTCAAGCCCATTGGGAGGTTCATGGGAAGCGTGTTAACTTTCTGTTAGGTAATCTGAGGATGGATTTTTCTGCCAGGGTAATGATGAAAATAGAGATGTAGCTATCTAATGCAAATCGCGTAAGTTTGAATGGCTGCTGTGTGACATAAGATAGTTCCGGCACGCTAGGTACGGTGACGGGAATTCGAATCACGCTCCCCACATGTCTCCCTTACCCAAGGTGTGGTTACTAAATAAAAGGCCTAGGGATCATCGATAGTCTGCAAAAATCGAATTAATTCGACCCTAAAATGCTAAATATATAATACATACACATTTCACTCTTTTTCTTCATTTGACAGTTCTGTTAACCGTTTCGATTGAGATGAAAATATACCCCACGCTTGTGACACACTATCTATACTTCGGTATCAAATGGAGAATTCCAAGCTAAAAATGAATTCTATTTATTTTTACATCAGTTTTCATTTCAAGATCTCATATTTTTATCTATTGATTTCGCTTACATTAGAAGAAATTACTCAGCGGAAAGTTGTAATTTTCCAACCACAAATTAGGCTGGCTTCTACTCTTACCACCTAAATAAGACGGCAAATTCTACAATTTGCAGTTTTTGTGTATTGCGAGACATATAATTATTTATCCTTTACTTGCTGCGATGAAAACGAAATTACAAGTGTTTGAAAAATAATTTAAAAGGGAAGAATAAAAATAAGATACAATAAAAAATCAGAACTTAAATTGCTGAAAAACGTGATAGCATTACACCTATTTTCATAAATACTGAACAAAATATTAAAATTGAAAAGTGAAATATTTTAAACGTTTACTCATATTACGACATCACGTGTTTTCAGTTGCAACTAATCAACTATTAGTTTTTATCATTTCATGTACTGAATGAATCAAACAAATTACTAGCTAATCAGTTGGATAATGAGAATTGGAGCAACTCTGAACACGAATATTACCTTCGACGCCGACTTCATCGGTTTAATTCCCCATAGTTTGGTGTGGTGATGTACGAGTGTGTCTACAGTAAACTAATGTTTATGGGTTCTGTTAATCGAGATAAACTGTAAATTTACGCCCAAAGCTAGTTGTATGTGTGGAGGCGTAGGTCACAGCTCTGCTAGGAACCTCTGTGAATTTCCCTGTCCCAGAATGAACGTCTACTAAACCACATTTATCCAGAGTTACTTTGCATGATGATTTTGGTCATTAAAAAGATTTTTAATCCAATCCCTATATCCTTTCCGTTTACATTCATAAAACTAAAATTACAAGTTATTTGTCTTTTTCTCCTTCTCCATCTCCCCACTCTCTCTTTCTCCCGCAGTCTCTCTACGTAGCCTATGTTGGTGTCTGCCATCAGTAGACATGGGATGTTAAGTCACTAAAAACTAACGCTTTACGCGCCGAAAAGAAAACTAATGTTTTTAAATAGGCACTAAAAAAGGCGTTAAAATCCTAAAATTTGAGGGAAAAAAATAATGTATTTCACTTGCATTTAAAATTATTCAAACCAAAAAACCATATAACATGAAATAATAGAGTATTAATGAACCATTAGTAAGTGAGAGACTACCATCATTACAGGACTGATCTCGGTTACTTCACTTAGAGGCTCTGATGAAGTACTTCGCGCGGTACGCAACTCAGATAACTGCGAGCAGAATCAATAAAGACGCACATCACGCCCGGCAGAGATGGTCTTACACTGTGCACTTTTCAGAACATCTGGCACTGAAATATATCAATGTCGTAAAAGGGGATTATCGAGTTGCCCTCGCGTGCTTTGATTACGTCGCGAATCGGTGCTCAGCGCTCTCGAAAGCGCTCACCACAAAGCAAGTTCGCAGACACCACCGTTTTTTATGTTATTTTATTTGTACAAAGAAATCCCCCCCCCCAAAAAAAAAAGAAATTTGAAGGCATAATGCGGTTCCAAGAATTCATCTTCACTTTAAAATGACAGCTTCGTCATTCGTCGTCGGCACAAACAATGGAGATTCGTTACAAGTTGAAAATGTATGGGACCAGTAGAACTTAAATGATTTAAACTTGTGTTTGTAACCAAAAATAAAAGATATATATATATATATATATATATATATATATATATATAAATTTTAATAAACAAAAATTTAAAAAGAAAAATGTATATAAAGGCACTTATTTCGCTAAGGCCAAAAAGGCAAAGTAAAAACTTGTCAGATTGGTTGGATTTTCATTATTTATATACATAGGTTAAGCGCCTTTAAATATTTTCATTAGAATAAAATAGGCATTTTCCTAATCAACCTACATCTAGACATCACAGATCACGAGAGAGAGATCATACTGAGATGAACATCGCCAGTCCTTCAGAATATAAATTGAAAGATTATTAGAGGAGGTTATATTTGTTGGCGTTACCTTTTTGATTACATAAGCAATTTTACGTTATTTTCCCTCGGTTTTTCATAAATGGCTGAGAAATAGATCTATTTGTAATGCTATTTTTTAAAATTTCAGTTACTGAGAGGATAGAAGCAGCTGGTTCAAGAGAATTATTCAGTAATACACAGCTATAGTTACTTGTTTGCCAGAGTATTAGAAAACTTTTATCTATAGTCAGAGCTGTGCATGTATAATATTAAAAACATGTTGATTGAAACTCTTTTATTTTCATATATTTCAAGCAATCTAGATACAAATAACTCATAGAAGAAAAAAACTTAAATTATGTTCTCTCAATAGACTACATCATTCTGGAATGCCCCATTCGCAATAAAGATAGAAAAGAGTACCTAGAAAATGAAAACTTCCATGTATTTTTTCAAGTTTTCAAGAAAGGCTTATACAATTTTCTATAGATAATGGTATTTTTACAGACTTGTGTTTGCATTTAATTATTGCAATAGTCTCTCATGATCTTTGTAGTTTATGCAACTTAAAAAAAATTTAAAAAAAGTATAAATTAATAATTCCTCACAAGAAATAAAATGTAAGTTATAAGGTTATATTCATCTACAATTACGATGTGAAATTGAATTTGATTTCTAAGAAATTGTTAAAACTTTATTAAAATGCATCAGCATTTTCTTTTTTCAACGCGCGAGGAAATGAACAATTTATTTTTATATTCTATTCGTAACGTTTTTTTCTTGAAAACATTCCCACCTTTTTTTTAACGTACATGGTCTTCAATATTTTTCAAAATATGATCATATAATACATCTCAACATCTTCACGAAATCGCATTTATTTTTATTAAATAGTTTTGTGAGAAAGTAACGCATATTGATATTGGAAGAGAGTCATCCACCGCAATACATGACCCATTGCTGAGTGCTGAGTGATTGAACCATGCAAAACCACAAAATCGACCAAGCACTACAGCTGTCGTATAGAATTATCATCTTGAAAGTGATCAGCTTCGATTCTTTTGTAGTCGAAAATCGTTTAATCATTGTCACTTTGCAAAGGATCCCGATCTATAACGCTTCGGATACGAACTTGTACACGATTACGCACGTGGTAGCCATTCAGATAAGAGAATAATTTTACCAAATATTTGAAAATTTTAATTTTCATTAATAATACTGAATACCCTGAGATTTGTTAGTTATCGTTACTGTAATTGTTAATTACCATTTGTATTTAAAGGTATCTTAGATTTTATTATACCACACATTTATATACGTGTCTCGATTCCACAAGGATCGAGATTATATCTCAAGTTTTGCGTGAGAAGGAAGGATCAGGGGTTTGTGAAAATACAGCCAACGCAAACACGACAGCGCCTCGATCACTCCGAGGGAAGGGCCCGGCAGATGCAAAACTTCGTCGTCGCCGTCCCTCACGCCTCCGGGACGACGTCGTCCGACGGCGGTGGGCGCAGGGCGGGGGAGCTGGCGAGCGCACAGGGCTCCCTATGAAACGCACCTTTTTGCGATTTCCTAAAGAACGCCGAAAAAGCGTCGAGGCTCTGGGCCGCCTGGGCGCTGCTACCTCTATCGCTCACCGCCACCGCCGCTGCTGTTGCGATTTTCTCTTTCCCCGCCAGCCACCCCCACCGCCAGCACAAATACCTTCGCAGCCAACGCCACTGCCCCCGTCCCAACCAATAACCACTGTTATCGGCAGTTGCTACCACCACTACAACCTCCACCCCCACCTCTACGGTTCTGCTATCGCTTCCATCGTCGCCTATTCCTCAACCACCGCCATCGACATCCCTACGTCCCCGATCGTCTTCATCACTATTTGCCACCTCTATCTCGAGTGTGCTTGATTCTAGCACAGATAAAGGCTTCTACTGACACAATCGCATCAACAAAAATACCAATGTATCATGTGTGTCATTGTCTAGACGTGTTCACTACTTCATTTATGTCACCTCTACTACATTAATTATAATACTATTGTCATCTAAATCTTCAACTGAATTGATAATCTGACGAATTTTTTCATCATGAAATGACACAAAAAGAAATGAAGCCTTGACTTACGTCGGATTTCTACTCTCAATCACATGTCGACTTAATATAAACTGCTCTGCAAATTGGCTTAATCTCTTTTTACAATACACACCGTTCTCTACTCCACTAATACTCAACCAATCTTCATCAAACTCCAACTTCAACGCCGTCACCGAAGTTATCACCGCCGCTTCTGCAGCAGGCCTTGACACCAGACCTGACTGACGAAGCTTTTGTATGCGGGGATCAATGCCTCGGCTGATAGCAGCGACGGCCGACGGCAGCAGCAGAAGGGGTGAGGCGGTGGACGCAAAAAGTAGTGCTTCTGCTCGCGTCCCCGTCGCCTCCCCCAGCCCCGCTGCCGCTGCTTCCTCCACCGCCGTCCCAGCCTCTGCCTCCCCCTCCACTGTGTCCACTGCCATCTTTGCCTTGCCACCTCTTCCGTCACAGTCTCGTTCGCCACTGTCTCTGTCTTCGCCCTGGTCCTCCCCCTCTTCCGCTTTCCCCGCGCTCCCCTCTACCGTCCCCGCCACCGCACCGCCACAGCCACCATCATAGTCACTGCCCCGCTCTCTCTCTCTCTCATCTCTCCCATCTCTCCCATCTCTCCCATCTCTCATCTCTCTCATCTCTCTCATCTCTCTCATCTCTGTCATCTCTCTCATCTCTCTCAACTCTCTCATCTCTCTCATCTCTCTCATCTCTCTCAACTCTCTCATCTCTCTCATCTCTCTCATCTCTCTCATCTCTCTCATCTCTCTCATCTCTCTCATCTCTCTCTCACGTCTCCGCCTCCACCCCGTCACCACCTCTTTCTCCACTGCCTCCGCCACGCCCCCACCTCTCCCCCAATTCCTCGGCCGCGCCCTCCCTCTTCCGTCTCCGCCGCTACCGCTTCTACTTCCTCTGTGCTCCTCTGCCGCCGCCATTGCCAGCTTCGCCTCCTCACCTCCACACCTTGGCCTCTGCATCGTCCTCCGTCGCCTCCACCGCTGCTGCCGTTGCCACCCCTACCGCCGCCCTCTTTCCCCAGTCTGCGCCTCCGTCTGCAGCTCCGCCCCGCCCCCGCCGTCGCCCCGCGCTGTAGCGGCCGCGGGCGTGCCGACGGTGCATTTGTGAAGTTCGCCGGCGGATCGACCGGCTGCCCCAGGAGCTACCCTGCCGCCGCCCGCGCCGCCCTCTGGGCTTCGCTCGCTGTCCGTTGCGCTCCCGCCCACGCTCGCCTTGGGGGAGTTGCATGGGTTAAATCAACATCCAAATCTCTGGTAAAAATTATTTTCTGAGAGACAGAGAGAGGTGGGTATTAGCAAACATTACTTCACTTTAGTGGATGTTTTATAAAAATACAGGATATCCTCTTCCTGACGTTTGTTTTCAAACGCTTTTATTTAACATGCATTGTTTAGGGAGTCTAGAATGTATATTACAAACTTCAGGTCATGTAGGTAGTCGAAGTAATTGTTTTGCGAATGAACATTTGGTACAAATATATCATACAACGAAGTTATTCATGTGCTACATGCTAGAAGGCGGGTAAGGATGTGCTAGTCGTTGAAATTGATAATTCGCTGGAAAGCATGCGCTATTTATTGGAATGAAACACGTAGTGCAAAGAATTTTAGCAGGAAACGCTCTGAAGCTGGATGTCAACACAAACAACAGCTTTATTCTGCATTTCAACACATTGGGTGCACTTATACTGTATTTATGAATATGCGAGCCACAATCAAAGTTTCTTCCCTATGCGTCTTAAAGACTCTTTCCGAAAATGATTATTCTTTTTCATACCTCACATACATTTGTTGTTGTTGTTTTGACGAAAGTAATTTATACCAAATCAAACAAGTGTTGTCATTCGTAACAAAAACGAAAAATAATATAATATTTCAGAGGTAGTCTAGAATACCATCTAAAAAAAGTAAACCTTGTCACGTAAAGTATAAAAAAGTAAATCAAGTCCCTTGCCTTATTTTGCTCTTTCTCTTGTATACCTTTGTGATAAGTTGCTGCCCTCCAAGGCGCATGGGAATATAACTGCATATTTTTCAGTGTATTTTCATCAAATCTAGAGACCGAGGTTGGAAAATAAAATTTCACATGTTTCTAATTAACTGGCGAATCTCTAATCGAAATCGATTCCACAGCTCGGAAGGGCGTGTGCAGTCTGCCCTCCGTGGATTTAAAGAGGCTGCGTCCTTCGTCCTCCACTCTTAGGCCTTTCTTCGGAAGGGCCCGATGTCCCACGAGGCGCTCCGTTCGCCGAAGGGTTTTGTCGGAGACGTCTTTCCTCCTTTCGCCAGCTTGCGTTCAGAGCGCAGCTACTCTTCCCGAGGTCTTCCATCCTCTCGAGACGAAGCTCCAAACGAAGAATGGACCCAGACGTTACCCGTTTTCTGGAGCACAATCCTGCGAATTATTTATTTATTTATGTGATATAACACAAGACAACTCCTGAGATTTATTTATATTTTCTTTTCTCCTTCTAACATGTAAAATGAAGAGAACTGAAGGTTCACTTAATGCTCAGAACCAAAACGAGACAGTATTAGAGCAATATCTTTGCCAACCAAGAAAAATGTGACGAAAAACCTGATGAAAAGTTTTGAGTAATTGATCACCAGTCTTTTGCGGTTCTAATGTTTACTGATATATACTTTACCTCAGGGCTTTCTTGTTCTTCAAAACACGACGATGTAAACAAGAAATCTTTACCTAAATTAATGCAAGAAAGGGAACACTATTTTGAAGATATCATTATAAGAAAAAACCTTTTTATTTAATGCGAATATTTTATTAATTCCTATATAATATCTCATGTTTTTGACTGCTGGCCAATGATTATAAAACTTTAAAAAGTGTGTGTTAAAAGACGACGATGTATCGGAGAATAGGCAAGAAGATATGCATTTAGTATTAAGGTGCGCCGCGATAGGACCGTCAAAAGCGCCGCGATAGAAATGGACCAATTGAGAGGCACGAAAAGGCAATCAATGGGGAAGATGCAGTGCTTCGTGGAAGGAAGAGAGTAGGTTTGGAGCTGGCTGGCCATGTGAGATCGGAAGCGTGTGTGGCAGTCTTAGAATTTTGACAATTTTGACAGGTTATTGAAAGTTATTAATATGCAGCTAAATACACAGTAACGAAATTTTTCAAATTATTGAAGTGCAGAAAAATGTATTAAGTGTACTTATTCGTGACTTTAGTACCTGGATAAACTGATGGAATGTGTATTCTCAACACCAAGATTTGGATGCTAATATACCAAAAAAAAAGTAAAATGTTACGATTTTTTATGAAGACTAAGTAATTTGATCAGTTTTAAGTTTAGTATCAAAATATTCAAGAATTTAAAGAAAAGTTTTTCAATGCACAAAGACGTCAAGAACGGAGTGTGTAGGCGTAACAATATATTTCCGTGTACTTGAAAGGGTAAATTGTTTATTTTGCAAGTCTTGGGTTTGACTTTCTAATTTCAATGCTGATATTCTTTGTATTCATGTGATTTGGTGCCAGATTTGAAATATTCAGTCAAGCAAATATTTCCAACTACAACTATATGAAATGATTTTCACATTCTAGAAGGCACATGGCTGCCTTGATTTTGCAGTAATAGCATATCCCGGACTTTTTCCAGTAGGAATGATTCCTGATCCTTGGAGGATCTGTATTGGACGAAGGGGTCATTCAGACATGAGAAAATAAATGACGTGTCCGAATTCGCACGCCTTCAATCAAATATGTAGACATAGTGAGCAACGAAAATTGTTGGAACATTGGTCGCCAAATTGCTTCAAATTTTGCGCCTCATTTCTAATAAGACACTTTTGATGTTCTTTGAAGGCGTTTCAGAGGATAGGATCATACATTTCAAACTTGGCGCACTGGAGATCTGCTCAAAAAGCCACGAAAATTTCTTCCCGGTTGACCAAATACTCACTTCTTTCGTACAAAGTTCCTTGACGTAGAATGTCAACTGTTTCCTGTTAGTTCAGAGCGTCACCGAAAGATTGCATCAACTCCTGCTCAGCCTCGCGTAAAATATACCATTTCTAAAATTCGAGGAACCCACCGATTTCCACCTCAGACGCCACGACGTGCCACCAGCTCGCATTGTCATCAGAGGCATTGGATGCAGTTGTAACGTGAAGTATAAACCACAAAATTCGTAAAGAAACGTCTGATTTCATCTGAACAGTGACTGAACTGTGACATTCTTTTCAATACTAGTTAATTATTTCTCCAAGTAACAATCTTTGTCAATTGTGTGTCGTTTCGTTTCCATAACAATCTTGTCTGATAAATATCTACTGATATAAGAGGCGATGTTTTATTGCAGCTTCTGATAATGGCTCTCCCAATTTATCTTACGAGTATTTCGCAGCCTTAACAAAAATATAAGTATATATTTGAATTAATACGAATGAATTTAATGGCAACCCATCACATGAAGAGTAGAAATTTTAATTAAATACAATTTGATTCAGCTAAAGGATAGACCGAATACTAAAATAGAATTATTTAGCATCGTCAAACTAATGCTGATGAATTTCAGTAATGAAAGCAAGTCACAAATAATGAAGTATTTATTTAGAAAACTCGTAAAATAAAATATTTTAATACCATATAAACATAACGAAACGTAAGTCACAATTTTTTTATTTGTGAAAATGTCGTTAAAATATGTAGAAAACTATTTTTTAATGAAGTATAATAGCACATATTAATTTGCAGGTGACATTCACAATGGCATTGAAATCAGAATATAGAAGGCATAAATGCATTGCAGTAAGTAGTAAGTATTAAAGTAAAAACTTCTGTAAGCAAAATTATTTTCTTAATTTGCGGTAGTATTCTCATTTATAATATTAATATCAAGGGAAAATATAGCCTCTGGTAATCTATTTATTATAATAGACCCAATTGCATATTTCAGAATATATATTGCATCCGATCCAGTCTCAAAGCAAATTATCCGGTTGGGTATAGCTTAAAGCCAGTAATACCGCTGCCTCTGCGGTGTTTCTTATCACGGCGTTGTGTAGTTTACGTCCTGATTGGAACGAATTTTCAAGACTATCTGCAAGCTAGATCGAAGTCAACCACTGTCTGGAGATAATTTGTAAAGAGCGGCTGCTCTGATCGGTGTTTTTCCGTGATTTCTACGATCAATTTCGATCTTTCCTACCTCTTCATGGGCCTCTCCTTTCCCCTTATACACACACACACACACTTACACATACATGCTCTATACTCTCAAACTTGAAGGTAGAACAGTCGCCAACCAGAGCTTGTCCCGGTTTGAGTGGTGCCCCGCTAGGGGGAGATTCCTGGAGTGCAGCCCCCGCAAGCCGTGTAGTTCGGCACCGGATCTCACCATCCAGTGTGGAAGGAATCACTGCCACATTCCACGATAAAACGTTAAAGAGCCATTACGACCAAGCTAGTTAACATACTCGGACACTTAAATCGATCAAGACGTGAAGGAAATGTTTGTCCGAATTATATTACGTGCTATCTACAGGTAATTTAAATTGTGTAGAATTTGTAAAATATGAAGTATTATTTAACAGTTATTATATCTATTAAACCTTGATGAGTCAAGTAGTATTATCCTAAATGCGTGTCACATGCATTAGAGTATATATGAAATATTACTAGTGTAGTTTTTCTTTCGTCCTATATCATTTTCCTCGAAAATTTCACAACGAACCATATAGTAAAACACACTATTAAATGTGAAATGATAAAGATTATAAATTGTACAAATACTTGTTCCGAAATATCTGAAATGTATTTTTTTATATTACAGTTATTTCTATTAATTTCGTTTTGTTAAGTTCTTCAGTAACACAAATAATTTTCTAATTTAATTATCCTAAAACAACGATTACTCTGCTGCATCAACATAAAAGCATTCCAAAACAGGTTAAGTGCATTACTGCACGCATCGCAAATTCACAGAATTCCAACCGTCGGGAGTAATTAGTAGCTATTCACGAAATAGTTTTGTCATTGACAAGTATATGTTTCCGCTGAAGCATGAAAACTTCAATAATGAGTTCTATGAACACTATGAGCATTGTTGTACATAGTATATTTGTAATCGTACACATAGAACACGTACATATATTATAGAGAAATATTCATCATTTGTTCATTGGAAAGATTCTAAATTCCATCATGTCAGTACAAAACATATGCCCAAAATCAAGTTAGAAACTGAAATGAAAGGGGCTCCGAAATACCAAATCATTGGTATTATAAACACCTTTCACTTTACTTAACGTGAAAAAATATTTACTTTTACTTCATATAAATAGTGATAACGTATGGCCTACCGGAATGACTTCTTTTCTTACTGTAACGAAATATATAATTCGGACATAGTAATTAGTACTCAACGTGCTGATAGCGTCAGCTCTTCACTCTATCGCAAAGTACACTCATTTGCCTTCCCGAATGAGAATAATGGCATGCTAGAACCATAAACATACTACTAATTCCTGCTAATTCCATCATCCACTACCTACAGTATTTTATTTATATAGCTTATGTTCCAACCACCTGTGGACTAACATTCCAGCAGGTTTCACCAACCTCGGTGTACCTATATGTACCTATATGACATCATTAAAAGGATCGAAAATTGAAGAATTAATTATGTTAAAAACTACATATCAGCATTTATATTAAAGGTGTAGAATAATTTCGTATAATATTGGTATTTGCAATTTTCAGAATTTTAATCTTACTGACAACCGGAACTATAATAATAGGTTTGAACGCATTTTCCTCTAGTTCAGGAAATAATTAACATTTTCTAGCAATTTTTCAAAAAAAATGGTAATATGTTAGGGGTTTCATGTAAAGTACCCCAAAAACTAAATTATTATTAATATCATTATTAAAATTTAGATATCTGCATAAGTGTTCAGATCAGCAGAAGTAGTTCTTATTCTGTATATGTTTACAATTTTTTGAATGAAAAATACTACTGTTAGTCCTTGAGATTGAAGGAGAGGATTTATCTTGATCCCTAATTTAGTAAAGTAATTTTTAGAGTAAGTAGTGTATTCATCATGTACTTTTTTGGGGTCCTTGTCCCCTTCCTAAAATATCTGCCCCTCTACTTCGCGGTTCGTCTGTTCCTCTGCCCACCTGCACGACTCTCCGTCTTCTCGTCTATCCGTTGTCCACCTATCTGACTGTGCCTCTACCCGTCTGTGACTCAACCCGTCTGCCATTAGTCCCGTATGCCCTTTTGCCTGATTGTTCGTCTGCCGTCTGTACAATAAACCGTCAGCTCGGCTACCCCTCTGCAGGTGTCTCTGCATGTCTCTCTCGTTGTCCGTCCATCTCTTCGAGTGCCCACCTGTCCTTTGCACTTCTGTACATCTGCCCGTCTGACCGTCTCATCTACCTGTCTCATCTACCTGTCTGTCCGTTTGCATATATAAGCGTGTCTGCCAGCCCGCCACTCTCCAGAGCATATGTAAGAATGTGCTTCTGTCAGATTTTAATTTTAAACTAGTTGTGCTTCAGCAGCACATGTATTTTCGCATTTTTTCTTACTTTTATCATGTTCAAATATTCAGAGAATTCAACAAAAATGAGACATGCGGAATTTTTGTAATTGTTATTTTTTCTATCCACGGAAAAAAAAACATTCAAATAAATTTAGAACATTTTTTGTGAAAATGTTTTTTATGAATTGCATTAATTACAAGCTGAAATTGCACACAAACAACTGTTGCTTTGAAACAAATATACATAAAATTTTTTAAAGATATAAGTTTTAGAACAGTTTTTGTGTGAAACAATAAACTCAATCTTTTATTTTCTCTTTACAATTTTCAAAACACAAAGTTAGCGGAAAATGAGACAAGTATGACGGTTTACAGACATGAGGGGGAAAATTAAGGAAAATATTAAAGCAGTTTTTGGGAAAATAATTGTTTAAATTTGATTGAATTTCACGAAAAAATACTCAAACACTACATATTTCCACTGAATTATACATGACGTTATTCAAGATCTTTCTTAGATTAACAGTTATTATTAAATAAAACTATCTTTGATATCGAAGCTTTAAGAATACTGTAAAAATGTTAACTTTTGCAATTTTCGAAAATTTAGGGATTTAACAAAAATGTCTGCCCCGGCATCATACTCTTAAGCTTTTTTTATGCTATCCAATGACAAAGTTTAGTAAAACAATTTGAGCTATTGTTGAAAAAACTTTAAAAAATGTAATTTAGACTTTATGTAAAGTACCACAAGCTTCAAAATATCCTCTTCTAACTCACAACGCGTTGAGTTACTTTAAATTGATAGGGAATATCGGTAATGCAGAAAGTTGGTTGAATGGTTTAGGCGTTAGCGTTGACTTCAGGCGGTTCGACAAGCGGATAATCGTTTGTTGCAATCGATTTTGCGGCCTCAAAACATGAATTCAGAAAACTTAAAGTGATAGAGAAAGTAATTTACAACATATTGAAACAATTATCCACATTTTTGTTTCCAGGGCCCAGAAAGAGTTTTTTCTGTCCACAAATCGTAGATTTTCGTCACATGATTACAATATTTTCTCTTTTTAGAAAGTAAGACACTAAAGTAAAAACGTCCCGGAAAAAGTAAAAGTTAACTTTATAATTTGCTTAGGTAATTATTTATTATACAAAAGTGAATTATTACAATGTACCGTAAACCTTTCTCTATTGCAAATATAGATGTCTTTTAAAAAACTATTTATTTTTAAATGTTAGATGTTTGCTTAAGCTTATGTACAATTTTGGCAAAATATTATTAGCTTCGGAGCAATATTAAGTTTTATGTTGCAAAGTGTTAAAAGTTTCTGAGGTACTGACTTTGGTTAATTATCTCAACTTCGGTATGTGAGAGGTTAACGCTGATACTCTCTAATCTGAAGACCGAGAACAGATTCCAAACCAACATTTCTTTACGTAATTTTTCTCGGCTAGAGTGTACTCATAAATTTTGTATTATCCCAATGTCAATTTAAAAAAATTGCAAATATTGGAAATGTATTAATTTATTTCTTCTTGTTTCCGATGAGTGTTTTAGGAGAGTCCTAAACAATTAGTAGAATATACTTGGCAATATTATAACTTTACGTATCCACTACAAGTAATACGACAAAATGTTGTTTTATTGCAGCATTACTAATTTCATTAATTTGATAAAATTCAGTCTTGCGACTGGTTAATTAAAGTTGGCAAAGTTATACTCAGAAAAGTTGTGGAATAATTTAGGTTGAAGGGGTATTACTAGCAATTATAATATAAAACATTTCCAAAAGATTTTACACCTGACAAATATTTGCGCCATTGATATAAAAATTGAATATTTAGTACATAAAAATGGCATGATTTTTAAACAAAGAATTTCAAAGAAAACAAATTCGAGTTTCTTGAAAAACAAATTCATTGTTTCTATGTTCTTGGAAATTGCGTTTCCAAGAACTTCTTTTATTACTGACAGAGTTAGAGCAATATAGTAATTCTGATTCACATGCTTGACGTTGAGGATGCAAAGTCACAAGATGAAGTAAAGAAAACTTGTGCAATCCGTAATTTAGCTATTAAACAAATATAATGCTCTTCGATAGGTACATTTATACAAAAAGTTTTTTTTTGTTCAGGAAAGCCAAATTTAGTCTTTAATATAATTTTTCATTAATTTTCAAGAAATTATTGGATATATTATATTCTTGCGAGCACGAAGCAATGTAAGAATGATAACGAAATTTAAACCTATGAAACTTATCCGCATTCTAAAACGATTTTCATGAAGTTCTAGTTGGCAAAAAATGTAAAAAGTTGTGCAATTTCCTGCACTTTTCAAAAAATTGAACCAATAAGATAAAATCCATGATAATTTGCATATACGTATAATTATGCTATACATATTCCATGCTTCATTCTTCCACGAGTCATGGTCAAAAAGATCATATCATGTAAATATTGCATGAGTCGCTTTCACGTTGCATGTGCTGTTGCACCACCACTAATAATGTGATGAGAAAAAAGGATAATCACCTACCAACACAATATCCGCGAGCTTAATTTGTACAAGTTCATCGATCGACTTATCAAACCAAACTCCAAACGTGCGCCAGTCCTGAGCTAGGTACACATGAAAGTACCTTGCACATAGCGT
The DNA here is from genome assembly GCA_017312745.1 of Gryllus bimaculatus. NCBI lineage: Eukaryota > Metazoa > Arthropoda > Insecta > Orthoptera > Gryllidae > Gryllus > Gryllus bimaculatus. Next base: position 10,896,695 of record BOPP01000001.1, read on the forward strand.
GTCTATCATAAGGCGCAGAATAAACATTTCCTTTTCCATTGACCGAGCAATTGCCTACTCAGCACCACACACAGAGAGATCTAACGAATCATTAATTCATGAGCGAACAAATACCGTTGCTTGTACTCCCATCAGAATGCGCTTCCTTTCATCTTACTGCACGGCTCTCTCTCGTGATCCGGAGCAGACTCAAACACACGAGTTTTATACGTCAGAAACCGCACTCTAGCGGCGAAACGCTCTTCCAAAGTCTCTCCGCGAGGTCAGAGCAAGTGCGAACAAGAGAAGTTGAAGTTAACCGTTTACATTGACCACATTCTCCGGCTCTCGAGTGAAACTCCCGAACACGTAAAGGCAATAACGCTTCCCCTACTTTTCAGCGACAGTAAAGAGAGAGTCGTTGGTCGAGGAGCCACGAGAGTCCATTCCCTTTTTCGCCCCCCTCTCCCCCGATGTCCCCCCCGCCCCGCCCGCTACTCCCCATTTCGTCCCGGACCTTAACGTCGCTCTGTCCCTTGGGTCTATCCCCCAACGCCCGTTATCACCTTCGGCGCACGTTTAGGTGGGAGTGTATTTTGCTGGACGTCTGTAGAATCCATGCGAATTGCTTCCAGATATGTTCCGGTGCAATGTTGTTTATCAGCATCCTGGTCGACACTATAAAATTGCTAATATACAATTTAAGTACTTAGAACTATTCATCTTTATCTTATTATTTTAGAACTCATTATGAGCTATTGGGTGTATGATCAAGATTTAAACGAGCGACAATATTTAAAATATTCATACACTCCCTAATCAAAATTTCCTCCCGTATCATAAATAACCATTAACATAAAGAACTATTAACTTATTTTCCATTAGTTCAACCGAGAGAATATAAACCTTTATTACTACATCAGTAACATGCCATCACATCTGCACAACTAGCGTATAGTAATTACGACAAAACAATCATCATATTCACAATCAACAATAGTTTATAATCGTGAAACATTTATCGTAACAATGATCAATGCCATCATAGTTATCTTTGCCATTATAATCGGGGGCGTGATGCTTCTGCCATGGCTTACCGTAACTTGCTGCACTTATTTCCCTGCACCCACAACCATTACCACTTCTGTCTCAACAGCCACAACATTATCACATAAACAAGCTCGAGTGCTCTCTGAGCCACAAGTGAAACATGAAATCTTTTCTATCACCGTTGCTATCATTCTCATTGTCACCGACTTCGAAACCGTTCCCTTACAGACAAGAACGACATCGAAACCAATCATCGTTATTACCAACACTGTCACCGCCACTGACTCCAGACCCCGAAATCACCACTGCCGACTCCGCCTCGTCATCGACAACGGCGGTCAAACATCGATATCACCACTAACACTGACTCTGAAACTGATGCTGACACACTCATCCTTCGACACCGGCATCGATGGCGTCACCGAAACAGTGGCGGCAGAGATTAGCTTACAGCCAACATTGTCTCGGTCTCCACAGCGACTCTGACCGGGCAGTCCTAGGGTTTGATTCCTGACGGTGGTAGATTTCCGACACAAGAAGAAGAGATGGATTAAATTCAGCCGCGGTCTGGAAGAGAATTCTAGCTACCGGCTGCTCTGAGAGTCAGTTTCCGTGTTGCTCCCACCAGCCATTAGGCGAATTCCGAAGCAGTACCTAAACAAACGGGCCACGGACCGCGCCACATTTTATCCCATCAGTCCCTCTTACACATCCATACGCGCACTATAATACCCCAAATAACGGTCGTAAACTTAGCGCTTGACCACCTCAGTGCCCCACCATAGGAGATACCTGGAGAGGGGAATGTCCGGCAAATTAACGCGACTAAGTTCGGCACCGGATCTCACCATCCAGCAGTGAAAGGTGCATCGCCACCTCCAGGATATAAGACTATTCACACAAGTGACCATAGCAGTCGACGTACCCGGAAACACCAGATACGGACAGCGACTTTGTCACCAACTCCGACATTGCTACCGCCGTCGCAGTCTGCGTCAGCGCCGCTCGTGTCGCACTCGCCTTCCTCTTGCTCTCCTTGCGATTCGCGCACGAGGCAGCGCGCGGACAAAGCGCACCATTAGCGCTTCACTGGCGGCGCTAAAAGCCTTGCCCTCTCTTCCCCTCCCCTTCCCCTGCGTCACCGCTCCACCTCCTCGAGCCTGAAGCATCTCGCACCGCTCCACACGCCACGCCCACCCGCGTCGCCCATCCAGCTCCAGTTGGAATTGCCGAATCCTCCAACACGTAGGTAATCTTTGGTCTGGTGATTATGCGTCACACATGTTCTGCCGCGGCTGAAAATTAGAAACAATGCGTTACTTAAATGAATATTTATGACGCTCTGTTGATTCATCGACTGATGAATGACTTTAAATTGAAACTCTGTTGATTTTCCCAAACACGTCAGCTGCTATGATTATTTGTTCTATTCGAGTAATGGTGGGAATGTGTCTCCCTCCTCTGGGTGATGAGATCCGGCGCCGACTACATGTCGATTTGAGTGGCATTTACCTCTCCAGGTATCTCCCCAGTGAAGTATAGCTCCACTCGGGACGAGCTCTAAGCTCCCGACAGGTTTTCCGGCATATATGCGTAGAAGTGTGTGCATAAAGAGATAATAGCACATCATTTAATTGGCTGTCCGTGTGACGCCGCGTCCTCAGGTTGTATGCTTTGGACAGCCAATTAAATACTGACTCCGGCAATGGAAGCCTCATGATAGCACAGGAAAAGAGGAAGCAAAGAGCGCGCGTGGGCCGCGGTCCGTTTGTTAGAGCACTGATTTGGTATTCGCCAGGTATTGTTTGGATAAATAACTAAGAACTACCAATCCGAGTAGCCGGTCGCTGGAATTCTTTTATAGATAGCACTTGAATTCGGCGTAGCTAACTAGCTTGAGCCGAGAATCCGTTACCGTCGGGCTAGAACACTAGGACCTCTCTGTTGGTGTCGATGGTGTTTCCCCCCGCAAAGACATTGCCACAATCGGGAAAAGACTATATGCTCCCAACTGGCCTCCTGATGTGTGTAGGAGTCTGGTGTACGTAAGTGTAAGAGTCTAAGTAAGGGGTAGGTGGGTACAAGTTTGAGGAAGAAAAGGGGTTAGTTAGGGTAGTAATCCAATATTCATCTCGTATTTGTCGATGAAATCACGAAAAACCACATGTCAGAATACCTGCCTGCTAACATTCTCTTTCAGTCATCGGCAGAATTCTATCTAGGTATGTGGCATGTGTCAAAATACCACTGAGTCTGGTCTGCACTTCTAGGATCTCCCGAGCATAGCTGCTACTACGGCAACTAATTCCGGCTTGCAGCTTACTCAGACGGTCTTAGATTCGGAATCTGTAGCCGTATTCCAAATTAGAATCCCTTTGTCACTTTGATATTACCCTGGAGTGAAGAGAATCTCCTGCACGAACTTGCAACAAATACGATTTGCCAAATATAACAAATATTATCATGTATACGTACGTATTCATATTGCGAATTGATACCGTCAGTGCAAAGATGTATGAAGAGTAACTAATGTTAGCAGTTCACGGATTGCAAGTCTAAATAGAAATAAAGAACTTGTTTTGCGATTCCAAAGTCACTTAACATAGTATTTACACAATTCTTCTCGTGTGCACTTTACGTCGAAAGGAAATAACGTGCTCTTCTTTTGATCTTTTCTCATTTGCACCCTGCAACTCACGGATTCTCGTTAATGTCACGTGCAGCTGTAGTAAATCGATATGTTTGTTATGTGCGTGGGGTAGATTACATCGAAATTAAAATAGTTCCTCATTGCATGTCAGTACTAAATATGTGACTTCATGCAGATGCAATCATATCTGATTATACATCTACAGGAAGTGAAGTACTCGCGTCATAATACGTTTCTGGACGTTCCTTGATGGCTCAATCCCGATGCACATATTCCGTGACAAAAGTCGAATGCCCAAGCTTTTCGTAAGTAATTTAGATATTAAGTGAAAACCAATAGAACGGCATTTTACGTAGCTTTTAATTTTTATTTCATTGCGAAATATTTTACTACCTCTCAGACATTTTTTTGTTTTCCTCTTTATTCTATAGAACAGGGAGGGAAAATATTGAATTCATCTCGGAAAAATTATCTCCAATTTTCGTTAGTAAAATGTGTTGAAGATTTTTTGAGCTGTAGCTTCGTATATAGGCCAGGATTAATTCTACATATTCTACAAGTGCTGTTCGATATATATTTAAGATTGGATTGGAATGGAGATACTCGCAATTTCCTATTTGAAAAATGAGATTTCTGTATATATCTAGATGGATAGATGTAAGTATGGGTCACGCGTAACTGTCCCAGGTTAGCAGCTTTTGAAAGTTAGAAGCAAAATATAAATTGCCTTTTTGGTGACCATTAGAATATTGTAATTTTGATGGAAAGTTGATACCTTGAACAGCAGAAACCTTGAGATGATTTCAAATTGTTCTCGAAAATTGTTTATTTGTCTCTGATATTATTACTCGAATAGAAGAAAGTGCATACATAAGTATGGTATAGATTGATTATCATTAAGATGTGGCATTTAGAAAATTGCAAACATCTTCATATTTAAAACACAGGATTTTCATTAAGAAATAAATTTAAGCTTTCTTTTCTACCAAATTTTGTGATTATTCCTATGAATAAAATTTATAGGGTCACAGAGGCGTTAACGCTTGGTATTAATAACCATTTTATTGATACAAAATTAAATTTTAATAAGATAGTATTATTAAATGATTAATAATGAATGGTTATCATTAATTCGTTTGAAATTTTGGAAAAATTCTTCAAGAAGACCTCGGTCTAGCGTGAGTAAATGTGTATGAGGGTAGCGACTCATTTAAGTTGAAAAGTTTAAAACTATATATTAATATAATTAATCGGTATAGATAATCGGTGTTTAAAATCATATATTGCGTTGCTTTTTCTAAATTAAGATGGGTAGTAGGAGCTCTTCTATAGTTTTAAACAATATATAGAAATTATATTATTTATATAATTACCAAGAATTTGGTAAATATATAAAAAAATTCATTACATTTCCAGAAACCCTTTAAATGCGTGTTTTGTTCCAGAATCTGTAGTGTTTTGAATCTTCCTCATTTAATTAGTCTTAAGTGCTACACGACATAAAACTAGATTTTGGGGAAGTTGCGATATTTCATATAGTAAACGTGTTGTATATTTTCTACATTTTTTACTTCTGTGAAATGTATTCGCAAGACCTTAGCTAGTTCAAATTTATTTTGGAATCTACCTTACACCTCCAACATTAAAATCCTAATTTGTATGTTTTTATGCCGAACGCAACTAACACACCCAAATGCAAAAAATAAGCAATGACACTCTCTAGGTAACCATTATCTTGATTTTCGCAATTCGTTCAAGCAATTTTTGCGTTTTTTTGATCAATGGATAAACCGCGTATTATTGTTCTTACGTTTTTGGCTAAGCGTTAACCCACATATTACGGTTCCTACATTGACAAATTGCAAAAAACGACCAATAGATTTTATTGATTAAATTAAGTAATGTGAATTGGGTGTAAATAAATATGCATGAATAAAAGAAGTCATCACCGTCAATTTAATATGAAATTTCACAAGTAAATAAATATCCCATTTTTGGTATACATCACAGCTACTCTACATTACAAGGTATGTTTCAACGTTCCAAACCATTGCCAATCATGTAGATTTCTTGGCTTGTATGTTTTCTTCAGTTATTCCTTTGCTTCTGTTGACTGCTCTCTCGTGAAATTTGCTATGGATGTAAGGGGGTGAAGGAAGTAGAAGAACTCTTATAACTTTATTGGAAGCAATTGTATAGCGTTCATTGAAATAATCCACATAGTCATTCTATCTCATGTTCCAAACAACCACAGTATTGTCATCGATGCGGAGCCGTCTGATTGAACCTCCAACAGTCGTGATCTATAATGAAAAAGCAGTTGTAAATATGTTTGGTGCCTTTCTCTGAACCAGCTAGAGAATTAGCTCACTTATCTATCCACTGGGCTACCCTCTCACCTAACGCGCAGTGAGTATTGGCGATATTTGCGATGGAAGATGACCTCCAGCTTTCATTGATGTTTCGGCCATAATCTAATGTTTCTAATGTAAAGCTAAATTTTATCTCATATTAGCAGGTTTGTAGAGAGTAATGACGATACAGACAGAGAAAGAGGAGTTGAGTTGGAGCCACGTCACTTCGTTTCAGCGAAGAGAAAATAGCACTTGTTGGCAACCTCGTCATCAAAAACGCAGCGAGTGAGGGCAGTTCTGGAGGCGGAGGAAGAAAATAATTTAATAAATTCACGTCGTCATTCATTAAAATGGCAGCAACATCACCTCATGTGGCAATGAAGAGCAAGCTGATCATACTCTTCAGCTGGCAGCCCTGTCGCCGAATGTGCAGTAAAAGATGGCGATGCCAGAGGTGAAAGACGAGTTTAATACAATTTTAACGCCTTTCACTAAACAGTTTTCAAATCACTGCATGTTCCAATATAGATCAAACGAATTCTAGTTCCGTTAGCCTGTATCAACCGCACTACAAATATGGAGGAACACCGTGGGTAGCGATAGAGAAATTCAATAACTGCCATCTTTCATTATATAAATCCAGCATACATGCCCTTATGTTTCAACGATGGGAAAGCTTATATTTAGTTCTGGTTGTAGCGAGCTACCGAGCTCCTAGCGTGCGTGGGTTGAAAGTGGAAGCGGGAGAAAGGAGATGAAGCAATTCTCTGTATGTTTATATGAAATCTCAGTCACTACAGTTCTTGTTACAGTGAAGATAACTGTTCTCCCTTTGGCAGTAACAAACGCACAATGAAAATAGAGGATAGCGGAGGAAGCGGTACAAAAGTTGAACAATTTTTTGACGCTTTTTATCGAAATGTTTCGAGCAGCTACGTACTCATGTGTCAGGATGTGCCAGTTAATACTAATAACTGATTGCCGACACTGTTGCTAAGCGCTCAATGAATGGGGTGGGAAGCTGGATAATGAGGTGAGTGAATTTGCGTCCTCTTTCACTAATATAGCAGCCTTTTTTCACGTTTCAGAAAATTATATAATTTTTAACTATGGTTAACAGGCATCTTGCTGAACTCACAGTGAGTGATCGCGATGTAGAGGTGGAAGGTGTGGAGTTAAATACATTTTGTGAGCCTTTCGATCGGTAAAGGTGGCTTGGGACATCGACTTATGTCTCTGAAGTCCAATAACCGGGAGTTCCGCTGTTTGGAGGAGAATTCTAGAGGCCGGCTGTTCTGATCGGTAGTTTTCCGTGGTTTCTCCAATCAACACCAGGCGAATGCTGGAGCAGTACTGTAGAGTACTGCACGATCCCGGACGCCGCACGATCATTTCTAACTCTTCCTTGGCCTATCATCACCTCTTACACAAAATTACAGTAATATGCACTACTCTTCAACACATGTCGGGAGACTGGTCAGAAGCTTAGAGCTTATCCCGGCTGGAGGAGTGCCCTGCTGGTGGGGGATATTTGGTTGGGGAAATTGTCGCATGTATATGTAGATCGGCGCCAATACTCGCCAGCCAGCAGAGGAAGAACAGAACAACCGCCAGCGACAAACAACGTGTACTACACTTACGGGACTAATGAACTTAGCTGTTGATGCATCCAGAATTTCTAATCAATCAATCGCAGCCTTTCACTGCACCTCGTATGCCACACCACGCAGATGTAACGACCCCGCAAGTTAGAAGGAACGGCGAAAGAGAAGCGCCTTTGTTGAAATTCTACAAGCGGCTACGGCCTTATGATCCAGAAATACAAGTTAAAAGTGAGACTTACTTGACCGCCCTGATGTTAAACACGCAGAAAGTTTGGCGATGGCAGAATTGGAAGATGAGGATTACAAGTTGAAGTGACTACTATTTCAGTAAATAACGCCGAGAAACCAGTCATGTTTCAACAAAGAGCAAACAAATATTTTCTTCTCACGGGTAACTCGGTCGCTGAACGCACAGCAAGAGTAGGCTGAGGCGGAGGAAGACGACTTGAATAAATTATCGGCGTATTTCACTAAAATTGCAGCCACATAACAAGATCCAACGAAGAACAAGCTGTTATCTTCGGTGAGTAACTATGTTAATGAACACGTCATGTAGGCGAAACCGCAGGCGGAGAAAGAGAAGTAAGATATTTTCAGCGTGTTACACTAAATCAGCAGCTACATCACATCATGTTCCAGCATCGAGACTATTAATCCACGTCTCGTAGACAGCACTGCACTCGTTGGAAGTAGGCTGCAGCGCTGGCGGAGGAAGATAAGTTGAATAAATTCTCAGCGTCTTGCATTAAAATAGTCGTACTACCTCATGTTGCAGAAATGAGAATGCTAATATTTACTACCTCTGGCAGTCCTGTCTCCGATCACGTAGCAAAGATGAGTGATTACGAAGATACAAAAGAAAACTCCAATAATTTTTTGACGTTTTGCTTTAAGATAGCACTCTCATCACTTTATCTCTCAATGTTGAGCAAATTAATTTCAAACGGAGCACCAGTTGACAGCTCTGTCCCACGCAGTGACGCTGAGCGATAAAGAGGATGCAGAGGGGGTGAATGCATTTTTGACTCCATTTACTGAGCCAGCCATATCCTCTTTTTCCAACCAAGCCCAAGCTAATATTTAACCGTCGTTAACATCCCTCTCTCCCAGCGCGCAGGGATCGTGACCAACAGAAAGAGAAGTTGAGTAAATTTTCGGCGTATATCTGTGAAATAGCATCCACATCATGTTCCTGTGATTACACTACAGTCCATCTGTCCGGCAGGTCCTAGGTTCGAGCCTCAACAGTGACAGGATTTTCGACACTACCTTGTCAGCTAGGTCGTACTCAGTCGCTGTCTGGAGGAGAATTGTAGGGGCCTCCGGCTCTTATCTGTAGTTTTCCGTGGTTTCTTCGTCAACACCAGACGAATGTCTAAGCAGTTCCCTAACAGACGGAGCACGGACCACACGCAATCTTTCCTTCCCATTTCTTGTCCTATTAGTACACACACACTTACATGAACTTCACTAAACCACATGCCGGGAGACCGGTCGGGAGCTTGAAGCTTGTCCCGGCTGCCGCGGTGCACAGTTGGTGGGAGATACCTGGATAGGGAAAAATTCCGATAGGTAGGTTGGCGCCGGATGTCGTCATACAGCGGGGAAAAGTCACCGCCACCTACCGAGTGAAACATACACTAAAATTACGAGACTAACAGCCTCTGTAGTTTACGTGTTTCTCGTAATATCCCAATCAATCATGTTCCAAAGAAGTCAAACCATATGCCTAGTTCGCAGTCCTGCCACTTAGCGGGGAGCGAGTGGGAGCGATATGAAGAGAAATTGAATCAATTTTCTTGGTATTTTTTGAAAACAGAATCCACATCCACATATCCGAGCATAAACGTATCTCACGTTGGCGGCCCTGTCACTCTGTGGGCGGCGAATATAAACTATAGTAAGTGGAGTCGAATAAATTCTCGACGTCTTTCATTGAAACAACAGTCACATTCTCGTGTTCCCACGAAGCGCCTGCGAATCGTTTGCTCTGCTTGGCCTCGCGGCGTAGGCGAGCGCGGGCGCGAGTGGACGGCCGAGCGAGTGGGGAGTCGGAGGGGGCGTGGCAGTGTGACCACAGGAGCGCTTGCGGACGCGACGTCAAAGGGACGCGTGCGGCGCGGCGGGGCGTCGTGTCAGCGGAGGCGGCGTCGGCGGCGGCGTGCGCGTGCGTGCGCCCGCCCGCAAAGCACGCGTGCCTCGCGTGCTTGCCATCACGCCGCTTCCGCAGCGGCGTGGGCGGCGGTGGCAGCGTTCGCTGGCCGCCCGACCGCGCCTAACGCACGTCACTTGTCGGGGCGACCTGGAGCGAGGAGCAGCTGGCGGCCGCAATAGCTGTGCACCTGCGTATGCCTCGGTCTCATACCGTTCGATCCATGTACAATTTTTGTCCTGAACCGGCTTAGGCCGCTCAGGTCATCAGTCGCCGTCACTGCAGTGCTTATAAACGGGAGATTGTAGAGTTTGAGTCCCGTCAGTGGCATATTTTTCAATATTAACTAGAAAATCAGGTAGAGTTCAGCCGCTGTCTGGAGCAGAATTCTAGCGTCCGGCTGCTCTGATTGCTAGTTTTCCATAGTTTCTCCGATCTACACCAGGCGAACGATGGAGCAGTACCCTATCAAGCGGACCACAGACCGCGCGCTTTATTTCCTTCCCCTCTTTTGTACTGTCCTCACCTTTTACTTACACATACACACATTTAATTACACTTCCCCATACGTCGGAAAGCCAGGCTCTAGCTGAAAGTTTGTCCCGGCTTGGGCGCTGTGCGGCTGGTGGAATATATCGGGTTAGGGAGAAACCCCGCTAGCCAGCATGCAGGTCGGCGCCGATTCTCGCCTTCCGACAGGAAAATATCACTGCCACCTCTCGAGATAAAACACGCACTGCGCTTACGGAGCTATTGACCTTAGCCACCACACATCAATCAATCAATCATCAGAACAATATATAAGGTATAAGGAGAACGTACTGATTTAAGGTACCCGCAAACCACAACAAGAGATGGAATGGAGAAATTCGGGAACTGTCATGGTGGTTGCCGCTGGAGGACGAACCGGCCGCGGCCAGTGAGGAGGAAATTGAGATCGAACAACTCATAAGTGATTGCCTTGAGAATCCTAGGAATTATTAGTTGAAATGAAATGCATACTCACAAATCTAAGTAGTATCTTTCACAGTCTTTCACAGAAAAACTAAATTGTACGGACAGTTTTCTGCAATTCGTTAAATTCATATTTGAAAATTATTGCTTCTTTTTCGAAAGTTTAAAAACTTATGTCATTTACTAATGGCATAATAATTTTTTTTGGAATAATTGAATGCGAGGGATAAAAATGAAGTAATTGTTAAGTCATAAAAGCAATGGTTATTTTTGAAAGATTTTAAGGAATCATCGTGTAAATTTTTCTCCAAAACAATTGAAAAGCATAAATTTGAACCGAGAAACGGCCAATCAAACGTTTGTTCTTTAGCAAGCGTATGGAACCTGAAGCAAAATTGTATATTTTATCATCACAGTTCATCTAATTATTTATAATACTGCAGATTATTAAGTGAAAATGTTACTTCTGTAGTTTGCGGGATTTTGTATAATAAATTCCAGGAAAGTGCACAAGAAAATTGTTCTACAAATGTGTAGAACGTGTAAAAAATGTGAAAAAATGAGACTTTACCATGGTGTTGTTCTCTTAGTAATTTTATTTCCGCATATTTTAGTTTGAATTGATTATTGTTCATCATTTTTACGTAGGTAATGTTAACCACATCGTTTTTGTGAATGCTGAAATTCAATTCACTGTATTTCTATTGTCCCTCTTGCAGAAATTAATAGGCACTCTATTGTTCTCGCTCTATGCCTGCCAAACGTTTGGAATGTTTTGTCAAAATCAAATATTTACTATGCATATCTTAAGTGGCTGTCCGTCACGACATGAAAATATCATCAATAATTATCAAAGATAGCATAATAGATAGACAATATAATAAACTTTACATATTATTATTAAACAACTATTGTCTATTTCGGACTGAAAAGTACTGTTTATTACTGACACGCACATTTCTTGTTAATGCAACATAAAGAAAAGTTTGGAGATTACATCCAGACAAACAACAGAAGTAAAAACAAACTTTGTGGGCGTTAAAACTATAAACTAATACTTTGTTCTCGCACAAAGTATCCAATTAAATAATTTTTAAACAAGTAAATAAGAAATCGCAATTAAACCCACCTTTCCTATAACGCCTTTTAAAAATTCTGAACCACAAGATAAAATTAAGATGGTGCACACCAAGCATAAAATACCATTTCATTGATCTGTGTTTTTTTTTCAAGGGAAATAAGAAGGATCCACTGACCTAAATTTTCAGAAAAATAAATCTGAAGTTATTCGCTTCACAAACTTTGTTAATACTACCTTGCTCCCATTACTTTCTATGAAACCCCGCGCGATGAACTAAATATAAAAGGCACAGCTGGTGATGAAAACTTATTTTTTACATGGCCATAACTCGCAGAATCTCTACGTAATAACACTATATTATTATCGTTTTTAATTGAGATATTTTCATTTACGCTTTTGTTGTAGTGAAGGTATAAATTTCACATTTTCCTCCAGACAGAATCTGAATTTTGAAGCGTACAATAGGAAGAGACTTATGAAAAGATTATTTAAAAATATTAAATGATTCTGCTGAATTTCTAACATTTTATTACATATTGATACTAATTTTCAAAATTGTAGACAATACATTATTTTTCCATGATACCACCATTGTGATAATATGATGCTAAAGTATTTTTCTCGGCTATAAATAAGGACGAAATAATACATAACCCACGAAATCAATTATAAGTGTTAGTGGGATGGTGAATATTTATTTATACAAAGTTGATATGAGAAAAAAAGAGCAATGAGACAGAAAGGAGTATTGAGGGGGATAGTCACAGAATTTAAAAGGATGTTGCAAATAACTAGTTGTGTAATCAAATGCTGCGAAGTTAAGAAAATGGAGATCACTATGCCGTTGTTAAAAAAAATGACTTGTATTGAGAGACAAGTTATTATAATTTAAGAAAAGGGAAGACAAAGAGTACAGCACGGTCGTCATTTTCTGCATGAGAGCGAAGCATTCATGAGAGAGACGAGGGTAAGAAGAGGGGCTGGCTGAAGTGGAGGGCGGGGGGCGAGGCGCGAGGGGCGCGAGGCGGCGGGGCAGTGAGGTGGCCCGATGGCGGCGACGACGGCGAAGGGGTGGGGCGGTCGGGGGTCTGAGGTTACGGCGTGGGCCGCGGCTCGTTAGCGACGAGGCGGTGCCCTCACGCGGCGATAAGAAACGTTTGAGGCAATATTAAGGGGGTTAAGGGCCGGAGATAGGGGCTGATGCGCGGATTGCCCTAGCCAGCGAAGCTGTGGTAGCGGCGGAGCACAGTGGACGGCGCGGACGAGCGGGCGGACACAAGGGACTTTGTTCACTGTGCACTGAAATGTATTTCTTCAGTGTAGTTTAACTACGAATAAAGTACTTCGAGAAATAACGGACATTTAAAACTGGTATTGGTATTAATTGGTAATATAAATGACATTATGTAGATCAGTTATGATCTTCACTTTTATTAGTTGATCCACAATTTTGTGAATAATATTACTTCTATATTATGGGTAGATTGAAATCCATTTTTTCGTTTTTGCCAGCAATTCTTTAAAAATGGAATACCTGTCACATTTATTGATAATTCAGAATTCGTAACCTTAATTTAAATAGTCTGTAAATAAATAGTGATCACTCCAAATGTAAACGGAACGCAACACCCTCCTTGTTGATTTTTTGTTTCTCACTCTAATGAAAAACATAGAAAAGAAATGATGGCGTGGATATTCAATGAACGTAGGGATTTTATGTTATAAGACTTCTTTAATTTGTTCTCGATCAAAAATATTGTTTTAAAGGGTAAAAAATACGTGTGAAGGGAAATAAAGTTGCTTTTCTCATGACAGATTTGTGCTACTTAATAATAAAATAACCACGGTTAAATGACGGCTATAATTTTGAAAATAATTTATTGCTTACCTTTGTAATTCTATTTCCGCGTGATGTTAGATAGCATTGTTGGTCATAGAGTATTTAAATCATATGACGTGTAAAGGTACAAAGAGTGGACATACATATACATTAAGCAAAATGAAACCAAGTTTGTTCGACACGACATTCTGTATAGTTTAGCTTATACTAATTGGTTAAAAACAAAATACAAACTCTACATTGACTTACTAAAACGATTAGAATTATATTAAAGGTGTAACTCATAAAGACCTTTTTCTAAAACGTATTTAACAGAATAGAGCTTAAAAATTTTAAAACATGAATTTTAATAGAAACTCTAATAGCATTTGTAATTCTTTGAAGCATGCCATTCATAAACTTTTTCCAATTAACACCTGGCGAATCCCGGAGGTGCACCATGAGAAACGGGTCACGGACCGAACGCCATCTTTTCTTTGTCGTCCTTGTACTATCCTCACCCGTTACGAACACACAGGTATTACCACGCATGTCGAGGGGCCAGTCAGGAGCTTAGAGCTTATTCCGTTTAGGCCGGTGCTCCGGTGGTGGCAGATACCTGGTTGGGGAGAACTCCGCAAGCTGATTAGATTAGATTAATTACTAATTCTGCAATTAGTTTTGAGAACTTGGTGGCAGAAACTGAGGTGTAGGTCGGCGTATTATCTCGCCGAGAACCGGGGAAGTTCGTCACAACCTCCCTCGATAAAACTATACTCATGAAAATATTTACCTTGGCAGTGGACGTGTCGGTAATCAGTAGTATTTCAACCATTCATTGAACGCACGAAAGACGACCTCCTCATGATTATATTCATGTAATAATGTAATATACAAAAATAATAATAAAATAATGCGACTATTTGGAAGAACGCTGTTGACAGGCCTTACCCTTTCCTGCGGTCACAGTCTCGACGTTTCCTTAGTATGCTAATACTTATGCTTCAGCTGTTTCCCAGAAAAATAACACTGTTCCCCGCCGCGAGTCCTTAGCAGCATTTTGACCACCTACGGCGCGCTGAACGCCCACAGCGCGGTGGCAAAAGCAGATTATGCACGCCGCCCCACAGACGTGTGGGGTTCGCGGAGCGGCCAGGGCTGGTCCCGAGCCCGCACTCCGCCGTTGTATTTTAATTTGCAATTCAAAATCCGCGCGAGTAAAAAGGGCGCGCGGAGAAAATATCGCGCGCTTCACAACTTAAAAATAAGGGAAAATTCCATTCCCTTTCATTAAGGCGCGGCTGAGGAGAGGGTGAGAGGGGGGGGGGAGGCGCAGTGCTTGTGCAGGAATGAGGAGTCGTCCGCTGCGTCAGAAAAAGAACCGTCTGCTTTGGCTTGTTGCGCCGTTCAAGTGACAGTGAAAGGGCAAGCGGACTGAAATAGATCAATTCTTCTAGCGAGGGAATTGTGACACTGTACATTGCGAAGGATGGTATTTTGATTGTAAGTTAGAGGTCTAAATCAACAATGCCATATTGGTTTCACGTTTTTTCTGATAAACATCTTACCATAAATTTTAAATTTCTTGTAAAACATGTCGTTTGTTATAAGAGAATGACGAAAGTTTATAGTATTTTTGTAGTAGTATATTTGATTTTGTGAGAGGTAATATAAAATTACAAACATGGAAATTATTTCAACACATAAATTAGGAAATATATTTGAATACGAAGAACTTATATATTCTAAATTGGCATTTTTTGCTTATTATTTTAGTTAAAATGGATAAAACTATTGCAGATTCAAAACTTTCTTTGCATCGTACGGACTATTTTAGTGAACGTAACACAAGATAAAGCAGCCTTCGAAAGAAAGAGAAGAATTTGCTTGGTTTGTACAGTTATTTTAATGGCAGTGAGTGGTAAAACGAATAAAACAGATAACTTTTGTGAAGAGAATTATGACATTGTTCACAATAAAAAATAGTGTTTGGAATGGAGGTTACTCATAAATAAATTTAAAAAAGTGTTTTTTTGTCGGGGAGAATGTTTTAGTTATGAATATCCTTTTAAATTAGTCATTCAAGAATTAATGTTTATGGATACATATTTACTTCAGAATATCTTAATTTAAAATACTTTTTTTCTTTTTAGAAGCAGGAAAACATGTATCTACAAATTTTGAAAACAATAAAAGTTTCTATCATTTTTAACATTTTATTCCCTAACAGGAATTAAGAAATAATTAAATCTAATAACATATTCCATTTCGAAGTGTACTATTTTGTTCTAATTTTTTTTTTTCATCACGGAAAATAACGCCATGCTTTAAGGGCACAAATTGAGAGTTGAAAAGTATGCGGAACTCTCCACTGAAGCTTATTGAGTTGTTGAAAGAGAGACATTCAGAAGCTTCCTATAACCATGTGCCTTCTTAAAAACTGAGTGGAAGGTTATTTGATGGAAATATGATATGTTAATTGGCACAAGTTTCATTAATATTACGTTCCCTCAATTCCCTCGTATTATGTGTCCTAATTTATATAGTTCACTAATAATTTTGAAATTGGCTAGGTCGTTTTTTATTAAAATAGGCCTTATGATACTATGTCAGGACTGCTACTCCGTATTCTTCGTTGTGGGATTGAAAATTAACAGCTTTTACGAGACTAAGGCTTGTGATAATATTTATTATGATGGGAATTGAATTATTCTATAGCTTTTATCATAATGAGAAATTTTTAAATGACAACGCTTCATTGTTAACTAATGCTACAGTGGCAAGATGTACTGGCTGCAATTGATTATTTTATACGTATTTTTTCTTTCTGAATTGATATAAATTAAAAATTTATCTTGTTAATTTCTCCTAACTATAATGGACATCGTTTCTTTATTCTTATTATTTTTTTTAAACTTACTTAATTTTGAGATTGAGAATCTTGGCCTTCAACAGTAAATATGTTCTCGATATCTGTATGGGGTTCTTAATTCCTACAGTCTCCTTTTGAAGAACAAGTGTCCTCTTGGCCATAAGTCGAAGAGAATTCCGTTCCTGGTGGTACTTTGACATTTTCAAAAGGTTTTGAGTTGTCCATCAACCATTTTTTGCAGCATTCCATACTTCCATGTTACAACGAAATGTTTGAACTATCCACGCCATTCTTTACTTAAGCCATCACAAAGAAACAAATTCAATCACCTCGCTACCTAATATTCACATTTATTCAAAACACATTGACTTTAAGACAAAATTTAAAAAGTTTTATACTGCCCGTACATAGCATCCTGGCATCTGAGTTCATTTATCCATCTCTGTATTACATAAAAATATTTTACTTGAATAAAATATTTTTGTAATATGAAAATATATAAATATTTGAATTTTACGTACTATCATACCTTCAATGTCTCACTTCTGTTTATATTTTCCAGTATTTATATCTGTTTCTATTTGTATTCATATTTTAATCATATTTTCAAAATATTCCGAGAAGTATTTGGCTCCACTTAAATGGGTTTACACAAACAACCACGAGTGGTGAGTATGAAAGAGGTCATCGGGGAGGACGTCAGTTTTTTTATAAAACTTGGCAAAATTAACGCTTATAAAACTAATTAATGCTTAATGAAATTAACATAACGCGTGTTATAAGACGTTTCATAAAACAAGTATATTGCGCTCGGTCAATTTACTTGTAACTTTGTACGGACAGTACTGTAACATTCTGGATACGAAATTGTGCATACTTTAAAATTGATCAATATAACTAGCTAAAGGGATGATAACGGAATGCTAGGTACTTTGTTTGAAATAAATGTAAATGTAACACTTTAAAATCTAGAGGTGTCGTAGAACATCAAAACGAAATAATTTCTTCGGGTACATTACATCTAACATTGTCATCTACAATAGCCTTCGTTAGCTAAATCCTCCTAAATGTTTTTTTGTTCTATAGGAAATCAAAATTTGAAAATGCCTTTTATTTTTAAGTGTAATATCACTTTTACTTTATTTACGATTATTTCTTTACTTTTCTCATCATTGCAGAGTTATCCTCTCTTGAATTTCTTGAATAGCATATTTTTGAAAATTGAAAAGGTGTTATATTTCAACGCATGTGTGATTATTGAAACACACGGTACGTATATTTACATTTTGTAAATATTTGTGTATCTTTTCTTTTGAATTATAACTTCATAACACTTACTTTATAACACTTACTAAAGAAGGATATTTAGAATATTTCATTTTTTCCGGATAAAATATGCAGCTTTTTAAATTTCAACTTACGCAATACTCGGCTTTGACATTGTTTTTGACGTGCGAAAATCGTTCTTAGTCCTCACACTGAGTACACCGATTGAAAGTGAAATGAATCTACGCGCGAGTGAATGACCACTTGATTGTAAATGATTTCATTAAAAAAATGTGACCGCATGACAGATTAAAACCACATAAAGGGCATATTATAAAGCAGTGAAAAGCAGCCGTCCTATTGAATCGAAAAATTAAAAAATTAAAATAATAAAAGAATGATGGGGAAAATTATATTTAGAATTATTTGTACTGAAAAATATCAAAAACGAATCCTTTATGCTGTGCAAACGGTTCCCTACCTGAGTGTCGTCTAATTGTAAAAACTATACCATTGCCCTCATAAATTTATCATTGCGCAAAATATTTGCAGATGCCTCATGGTCATGTAAATATATGCACCAATATAATTTTCATTCAGAAATACTAAAAAAATTCTAAACTTTAATATTAGAAATTTAAATACATATGCTGAGTTTACAGTATAGAATGAACTGAATACGATATAGGAATTTGATCAAATTTCATAATTAAGAAAATTAAAACTTTCTTAAATGGCCACTTTCGCGATCACATGAAACGTGTTCTTATCTTAACAAGTCTCCTTCGTATAAAGAATGTTTTGACGAAGAGAATATCATCAGCAACACGTGTTAGGCTGGTATAGCCTGATCCGGCAAAGTAGTGTAGAGAAGACCATGCCTTCTTTGGTTTTCCTTCTTCTCTTTTTCTTTTTGGAAGATAGAAATAGGCCAGTGTGGGCAATTCAGAAGCAAAGCCTGCTTTGACATTGACGATTGTGTCACGCAAATTTACGTGACGCAGGATCAAGATTATACCTGAAAAATGACGTTTTTAACGGATTATTACCATGAATTTGTCTAAGAATAAGTTAGAATAAAACCGTTTTTTTGTGCTAGTCAACGAATCAATCACATTTTTAAAGAGAGGCAACCAATACAGTAGGAAAACATATAAGGTGCTTAGTAACTCTGTAGATTTTGTACGTGATTCTATCGAAAAGTTGGGTGGAGGTATTATGTTTGAGCATTCTAATAATGCCTAGGCACACAGTACTTCACCCACATGTTTGAAATCCTTCTCTTGAATATCACGTATTTTATTCCACATTTGGGAAGTATTGAGCGGGGACGGACGTACGCCAAATGCGTCGGAGAGACTCGTCGAACGCTTTTACTGTAAAAGGCGAGTAAACTGGAAAAACACCTCTCCGGCGAAGGAGTGGGACGTACAGCGCGTTGCAAGGTAGAGGCGACAAACGTATGACAAAAGAAGGTGCGGACATTGCTTTGGAAGATGTTGGCGGGAAAAATAATGAGGAAAAGTGGAAGCGGGGAAACTATGTGGTGAAGAGGTGAAAGATGTAATGTAAGAAAACTTCGAGAGGTGATGATGAAAGCAGAATAGATGGTTACTACTTGGAAGACTAGAGAAAACGAAGGATAAAGTTGTCAGTAAGAAGAACTAGTAAAACATTTAAGAAGAAAGAATAAGGAAACTACGGCCAGGAAAGACTACTACAGAGTGCTGAAGAGTTGATGTGTGTTTCTCGAGAATAGAAACTCCAACTGTTCAACGCTATCGTCAAAAAAATAGAGGCAAATGTTGTGACCAGTTTACATGCTGACTTTTAAGAAGAAGCACGGTTGCACTTAAGCTGTGAAATCAGGAAGGGTGGAGTTGGAAAGGGTTAGGAATGATTACAAGATTATGACAAGTCTTATTTCTATCACAATGGTTTTTGAAATTGAGTGTATTAAAATTAGTCATGTCTTAGGTGTTTTATATAACTCATTGTGTTAACAGCCTGACAAATTATGTAAAACCTGCAGTAAACACAGTTTACACTTGCTGCACACAAAATCAGCCTACTATAACAAATAAATTTGGATCTGTCGGACAGCACTATATGTGTCTTGTACTGACGTGGCTGTAGCGGGACCGAACTCACGGAAAGTTAAACAAATACTGGCCGAAACCTTGATGAAGGCGTTCATCTGGATTTCGAAGAAAAGTCACTTTGTTTAAGTCTGGTAGAGCCGTATGAATTTCCTTCGCTAGATCTGTCGATGACAGAATGAGAACTTCGATTTTTAGAGCCAGTTACCAATAACAATTAGAAATAAAATATTTTTACAAAGCTAGAGATTGAATAATAACTTGTAGTCGTGCCTAAGCATTTAAAATGTTTTAAGATTATGAAGACACCACGTTTCATTCCAATCTCCACTGTTACTAATAATGAAACATCCCGGCAGTACATAATGTGGTTGCGCACGTATTCAATTAAAATTTTTGAAATACGTCATTAATAAATATCCCAATTTGAAATTTCGCACATTTGTAGTTAATTAAGTTGAAAATAGAGTATTATTTTAAAAATGAAATTCTATTTTAGTTAAATTTGGAAAATTGATTTTTTTATACCTCATTGAGATTTAAGGAACTATTGATATTTAGAAAAAAATCCAACTATAGATAATCTTAAATAACTAGATTTAAGGTTTTATTTGAGACTAATCTCAGTTCTGTACAATCAATGGGGCTGGAGAAATAAGCATTTTTATTTGTTGGTGCGCGCGGTTTTTCGAAAAAATTCATGCGGCATAAAATACAAAATAATGAAGTTAAATTTTAACAAAAGCATTTAAGTCTCTTTTAGTGACTTTTAGTGACATTCAAGATGTTTCAATCAATTTCGAGCACCTAACGTCAAAACGGTGGAAAGACTCACGGGTGAACGAGTGGATGGATGAAAAGTTTAGCGGGTAGATGGATGGTTAAGTGAAGTGGGAGGCATGATGTATTTTCCTTATTATGATATAACTATATCTGTACGGATGAACAATTTGACTGATTGGTTATTACCAGTATGTGGCGAGACTTTTAATGGATTGATTGATTAATTGAATTGTGCTTTTGGTTGCATCACCAACTATGTTTCTCGGTCCTGAAAGTGTAGTGAATGTTCCCTCAGAAAGTGGTGAAAATCTTCCCGATTTGGAATGTGAGATCTATCACCGTCTTATCCGTCGGCTATAGGTTGTTTCCCTAACCAGCGGGGCAGCGTCCCAACCGGGACAAGCTCTGAACTCTCCACTGGTCTCTCGACCTCTGTGGTAGTGTAGTGCTTGTAAGTGTGTGTATAAGTAAGGCGAGAGGATAGGACAAGTAAGAGAGAGGAAAGATCGCGTGCCCCCCGAGGCTTCTTTGCGAGGGTACTGCTCCGGCATTCGCCTAGTGTTGATCGGAGAAACCACGGAAAACTAATGAAACGAGCAGCCGGCCGGTACAAATCTACTCTCGGTAGAAGCTCAATTCGACCTAAATATCTACTTAGTGTCAGAAACCCTGCCAAATAATAATGGAACAAAGACGCAAAGAGAAACTGGGTAAGCGGGCTATCCCCGAGAAAAAAGACAAGGAATATTTGTCGATCACGAGTTCCAGAAAATCGACCTGGTTTTGAACCCTATGGAAACCTGTGGCCCCGCAGTGGAAGAGGTCATGGATCGCTCTACTGGAAGTGAACAGATAGGTGCGCAAGTTAAAATGGTAGGCGAGTGGTCGGGTGATCTGGCTTACTTCGTTAAGACCAGTTCTAAATTTGTATTACCTTGCTTACGTTCAGCTACAAAGTAGTGAAACATTGTAAGCGTAATTGATTTCAAGCTATTGCAAAACCATATATACGAAATAAAATCGTTATTCTATTGATGTCTTTAAAACTATACTTCACTTTGCTTTCAGCCTCACCATTTTATCCCATGTTTTTCTCCCGCTCCGTGGTCAATCTATCCAGTCTGTTCACCCTATCTGTCTTCGGATTATTTTCAACGCTCCATCTTTCCAGCGCCGTCTTTCCGAGCTCCGTCTCTCCTCACACCGTCCCTTCCCTTTCCGTCTATCTCCTTGCTCCTCTTTTCCAGTGTTTCTCTCTTATAAATCTTTATCTCTCCCCGCTCATTCTCTCTCCTCGCTCCCTCTCCATCGCCGCACTGACTTTTTCGGCCTTATCATCCGTAGAGCCTTCTGCGTTTGCTCGGCCTCAATGAGACTCGCCTCTCGCCGACCTTCATCCTCTGGCTTTTCCGATCCTCCCCCTCCCGACGCTTCCCTCCCCCCTAATGTCGACGCCGCGATCCGCCGTTTCATTTGGCGGGCCGCTCTAATCCGGTAGACGGCGCGCCGGGGAATCTGCGCTATATTTCCGCTCGTTAACATTACAGAAGCCCGCCCACCTGCCTCTCCCCTCACACCTCCCACCCCTCGCGGCCCGCAGTGTCTGATCCTGTTCGCAGCGCAGCGGAGCGCGTCGCTTCGGCTTCACTATCGGCGCCGCCCTCTCCTGACTTCTCCACTCTCGCTCTCTCCGGTGACGGCTTCGGCCGCCTCTACCGGGTAACCGTGTAACCCAGCGCCCGGGGAGCGACACCGTAGAGCTGCCGTGGTTTGTTAGGCGTGCCGCAGGGACCCCTCCGGAGTTGTACATCAGCCACAATCGCCTTCCGTGAAAGGCTTGTTGAGCATTAACTGAGTTAATGCGTTTGCGTTCTAGGGCGTTGGCGTGGGCGGTATTGTGGTCCTTCGTTGCCATTCAGAATTTGTTTTGAGATTAGTAAGTTATTTTGGGCTCACACACTCTATTCAGTTTACATGCGTAACTTGTAATCTCCGGATTCATAAAAACTCACAAAATAATGATCCAAAATATTTTTAAACCCCAGCAATTTCCTGATGATCGTATGCTTTAGCAATGACAGGACCTCCACAGTCACATGAGCATTTTTTGAACAAAAATATTCAATTCATTTCAAACGAAAAAAATGGACTTTCTCACATAAATAGGTTTTAATGAATCATTTGTATACATACTATACAAAACCTAATACGTTTGTAGTTCAAGTAAAGAGCGATATACCTTTATAAAAAAGTAATGTAAAAAAAGTATGATTATACTTTAAATATGACAAGTGTGTCTACAATTTTCTCTGAGGTTTTAATTTTCGAGTTTTGACCCAGGCGAAAGAAACACTAAAAAAACCTAACTAACAGGTGCGATAAATTGAATCGTATTTTGCTCGAAAAACACATAAAAAATTACGAAGAATTTTAGTTTCCTAAAAAATGTGAAACTTATAAGGAACAAGCGAACAATCATCGTTAGACTTTCCGTGATACTATTCATTAATATTATCTAAAAACTTTTATGTCTAGTAATTTACTAACAAAGACTATCACTTTCATTTTACAGGTTCTGACTAAGGATACTTTTTAATACATGACACACATATCAACATCATATTGTTTTCCTCAAGTTTATGAACTGATTTACAGTATCTCCTTCCATTTCAAAAAAAGGTGCATACTTTTTTTTTAAATCTTCTGCAAATTTTCTTCGGGTGAAGTTCTCATCATCCCCTCCCCGAAATCTGCAATCCATATTACATCACACCCTTCAAAATATTTTTTAACTTTTTCATCTGTCCTCCCATCCCATACTTTATGATCTACCGTTATAGTCGCTTTTTCTATCCTACATCGACAACGCAGCTCTCCCCCACTACCGCCTTTTCCCCAATTCTCCCTTCTATCTTCATTACCGATCTTTGTCGCCCTCCCGCGCACCTCTCGCCCCCCGATCGCCCGCTCATTCTCGCCTCGCCCTCCGCCGCAGAGAGCTCCTTTGCTTCGCCGACCTCCGCCCCAGCGGCGCGCTAAGAGGATTGTCCGCGGGCGGCGAGTATCACGCGCAATCAGGCCCTGCGCGGCTTCTGCCCTCAAATGAGCGCCGCGCGGGGCTACGTCTGCGGATGCCGACGCTCGCTCCGGTAATGAACAGAGCCCCCTCGCGCCCCCATACCCGCCCTGCGCGCGCGGCCCCGCGCCCCACGCCCGCGCCCGCTGCGCCCCCGCGCCCCCGCGCCCCGCGCCCCGCGCCACGCTCCTCATGCCCCGCGCCTCACCGCCCAACGCCCCACGCCCCACCCCAGCGCCCCGCGCCCACGCCCCATGCCCCGCGCCCCCACCGCCCCACGCCCGCGCCCCGCGCCCCACGCCCCGCGCCCCCGCGCCACGCTCCTCGCGTCCCCGCGCCTCACGCCCCCACCCCCACGCCTCACGCCCAGCGCCCAGCGCCCAGCGCCCGCGCCCCGTGTCCCCACGCCCCACGCTTCGGCCGCCTTCGCGCCCCGCCGTCCCGCGCACCCTCACGCGGTCACTGAGATGTGACTTCAGTTCTGGCTCTCACGCTCCGACCCCACGTTCCGCCGCCCTGATTAGTCCGCGGTCTTCATATGAAAATTCCGCCCTGCCCCCGTGGGCTTTCCTGTCACACTTCTCGCCACAGTTTTGTCCCTGCTCTTTACCTTAGACTCATTTCCCCGTCTTCTCCCAGTATCCATTCCCAGACTCCCCGCTCCATCTCTCTACCACGTCTCGCCCACGCCACCCCACAATGACTGCCCGTCACGCTACCCCACGTCTCTCCGCATTGTCTCGTCTCTCCGTCGTCTCCCTGCCCCTCGTCCCTTCCGTTCTTCTTCTCCTCGTCCCTCGCCGCCCCGTCCCTTATAGCCCCGGCCCTCGTCGCCCTGTCCCTCTTCGCCCCGTCCCTCGTCTCTCCGTCCCTCGTCGCCTCGTCCCTCGTCACCCCGTCGCTCGCCATCCCGTCTCCCATCCACATCAGTTTACTACATCACTTTACCACGTATTCCCGTGTCGCCATTGCGACCCATCCCTGTGATCCTATGCGTACGGACCGCGTTCCAACCTCCTCGTTTTAACCTGCCGTTTTGTCGCTACGTCTCGTTGCCAAGAGGCGTCTCTGCAACTCAATCGCACGTCTCAACGCCGTCTCCTGTATTGAAAAGCCGGCCTCACGCACCGCCCGCACGTCCCATCTCCTTTTCTCTACGTCTTATCACCCATCTGCTGAGTGCCCGCTGTTCATACTAATTTCTTCAGAATTCCTGGAGAGCTGTATTTTTCTATGTCCTTCCAGACCCTCTCCCTTGCCCCTGAAGTTGACCCCCACCCTATTCCCTGCAGCCACTCCATTCCCCAACGCTCCCTATTCCCAACATCCCGGCTCAACCTCTACCCCGCACACCAGATTCTCACCAATTTTTCCACCCCAGTCCCCACACTTACTCTCCGTCCCTACTCTCCACCAGCCACGTTTTACCGCCTTAGCTTTCGCCTCACCTTCCCTCCACAGTTCCTCAACCCAGTTCCTCACCACAGTTGCACGTTCTGCGACGATCTCATCTACCTGCCTCCGCTCTCGCTGTTTCTCCGCGCTAAGGGTGTGTAGCTGCAACCAAATTCTCAGATTCGCATCCCTCCGCATCTGCATGTTCCATCTCCCCTTATCGTGCCTCGTTCATTTCTGTCTCGGTTCTTATCTTATGCGTGTTTTGCTTCTCGCGTATTTATTGATTCTGCCTAGCACTGCCTCTCTATCTAATTTTCTCTGCGCCGTTCACCAGCTTTTCCCTTCATGTGATTTTATGCTTGCACTTTCCCTTCATTGCCGAAAACCACCATCAGCGTCACTCTCGCCAGCCTTCGCCCCTTTGCACGGACCACATCCCCATGTTCTCTCTCTCTCTCTCTCTCTGTCTCGCTTTCTATCTCTCTTTCTCTCTGTCTCGCTTTCCCTCTCTCTGTCTGCCTCTCTCCGTCTCTCTCACCTTCTCTACCTTTCTCTCTCTTTCTTTCATTTATTTTTCATTCTTTCTCTCTCTCCCTCTCTTTCTCTACTCTTCTCGTTGTCATTTTTTGCGTCTCTCAGGATTCCCCCACGTCTACTTACCACCTGATACAATCTCGTACAAATTACTATCCCACAGATTTTCCGGCCCCTTTTTCTTCCTCGCGCCTCAAGCCATTCCGTTCTGCCTTACCCCACCTCATCTTCTGTTTTAAATTTCTAGGTCGTCCATTCTCTCTTTTTCCTCATCCCGACCCTTTCCTTTCCTTCATCGTTCACTGCGACACTTCCAGCATAAGCACAACTGATGTTACTGCAGTGTTTCTGACTGGGAGATCCTAGGTTCGAGTTCCGAGGGTGGATAGATTTTCGACACTGGCTTGTCAATTAGGTTGAATTCAGTCACTGTCGGGCTGAGAATTCTAGCAGCTCTGATCGGTAGTTTTCGGCGCAGCTCTGATCGTAGCTCGGCGAATGCTGAAGCAGTACCCTAACAAATAGGTCACGGGTCGCGCGCGTTCTTTCCTTCCCATTTCTTGACCTTTCTTCGGCACTTACACACACAAACACGTACATGCCCAACACTACCACACATTCCAAGAGACGGATTAAAGCTTTTCCCGGCTGGGGCGGTTCCCCGCTAGTGGGAGATACCTGGTTGGGGAAAACCCACTATCCAACAGTAGTTCGGTGCCGGATCTCGCCGCCAACGGGGGAAGATCTTTGCCACCTCCCGAGGGGGGAAATGTACTACACTTACGGAGCTAATGGTCTTAGAAGTTAACGCACTCAGAATCACTAACAGTCAATCGAAAAGTCCAGCTAATCCATGTATACGGAACTTCGCCACCTCTTCAGTTCGATCCCCTTTAGGCTCTTCACGCCGTTGCTACCACTGCCAGAGGCCCTTCCCACGTACACTCGTCCACCACGCCCCGCCTACGCTCCCGCGAAAGCCCCTCGTGCACTTGTCATTGAACATTGGCCCGCCTTCCCCATACCCGACCCAGTTCCCCCACCACCAAGGATTCGCTCGATCTGCGATTGGATCCCCTCCAATATTAGACTATCTCTATAGCGCAGGATTTCCTCTGAAACTTCACAATTTGGTTCATTACCAGCTTCTACTCAGGACTACGATTCATCGCATTGATTGGTTTATAGTTGATGGTTTGTTATTACTCTGGTCTTCTTGTGACGTTTATGCAAAACACGTCTTTGATGTCGCTCATCAAGAACATTTTGAACTAAAATCTAACAAGCTGAGAGTTGTAACTGAATATTGCAAGATTATCGCTATATCGCTAGACTGTAACTGGAAATACGTACATTAGTGTAGGACGGAGGAACGTTTAACCATTAAAAATTATATCTAAAATAAGATGTAGCCTTTAGGTTATTTACACAAACTAAACACAATCTCCGTTTTTGTACGAATATATTTATATGCAATTTGTGTTTTCATATCTTCTTCTTTATTCATATTAGAGTAATATTTTCTTCAAGCTACCTTTAAAGTATACTAATTACATATTTTATAAATATTCATGATAATTTAAATAATTTTGTGTCACTTCTGTTTTTTTAATATTCATAATCCATGTATTCAGTTTAGTTAATTGATTATTGGTTGAAATGAAATCTAATTTGAAGCTGGAATTTAATAAAGGAGGCATAAAATTAGATTTCAAAGTTACATTGAGTGTCCAAATGGAAACCTCCCAAACGATTCTTTATGGTTAATATTTGCCAAGAACTTCATTGATTAAAGAGGCACTCTCACAGAGATTTCTCTAAAGGACTCGATCTAGAATTTTCTTGGATGGGAGGAAGCATTTAGGTCGTGGTTGATTTTGCCTAAATTTCCAGCATACCTATACAAGATTAAATATACATTAACAATGCACAGAGTATGAGCAATGAGTAATGCATGAACATATTAATGTACCGAATACACAAATGTACATTACCAGTTCTCTGTATTTTTCGCGGTAAATAAATATTTAGTTTGTATAAGACACATATTAACTTTCAATCAACCTCAGAAATTTTAAAATAAAAACACTGAATTCAGATTTTTTACTTGAGGGATGTAATTGTCCGTATTTTGTCTCGCTTCTCTGTGCTGTTTCTTACCACTTTCTTTATTAAATTCCCATTATGAATCATTTTACTAACCATTAACTCAACTTAGATATATTAACCCTGCACTGACCAATATTTTTTCCTTAACCAAGGGAGATTTAAAATGTTCACCATAAATGAACTCACAGATTTTATTGCCATAAACATTTTAATATATATCTTATTTTTCACTTACACTCTGAATACAGATGTAATTTTTCTCTTCATTCTCTTCAAAATTAAATCTAATTTTCGTTATACATCTGTTTTTTTATAGGCATTACTCATTTTGTCACTGCTCTCTGTCATGAGGAAATACTGAACAATACAACTTACTTTAAGTACTTTTTGAAATATTTTATCATTTTAAACAGTAAATTTCATTTGAAAAATAAGCCTCATTATTGAATAAAAATCCTGTTTCTATGAAAACGTTGGTTACAAGTTAGATAAAGGGAAAGTCATTTAGTGCCTACCTCATGTTTTTGACTATACAATTTTGTTTGTGACAGCTACTAATTTAACAGTGATTATGGAACCATAAAATTCAGTATATTTCTGACACAAATTCAGAATCTAGCGGTTTGATTCAAATTACTTCAATTTTTATGAGAGTTTAAAAATATTTGCCGACACAAAATGACTCACTTCGTCAATGCAGAGTATTTTGGATTTCAAACGTATAATCTGAAACTAAATTGCATTCACCTTATTCTTTTGTATGAAATCAAGCATTCAGTACAATGTGTCGCCTACATGTACTTCTTCTCCACAGACTTGCGTATCGGCGCTGACTTCTCTACTCGACGCCTTGCTTTTGTGTCGAATACTTTTAATTACATTAGCGCGCGCTGCTTGTCAGCTTGCGTCGAGTTCCCCCGTAGCGGGCTCGCCTTTACGCGCGTCGCACGCAGCGGTGCGTGCACGCACCGACCAGAAAAAGACGTCGGCGCATTGGCGGCAGCGGGAGTGGAAGCGGAAGTGGAAGCGGGTGCCGATGTGGACCCGCCTGCGAGCCGAGTGCAGCAGCAGCAGCGGCGGCAGCGGCGACGGCACCGGCGGACATTTGCGAACGTAATTTGGTTACTAATTTAATTTCTCCGGCCCGGAACGAGAGAGGCGGACAATTCGGCGTAGTATCCCATCGCGCTGCAAACGGAAGACGCCGCCGTTTCTTTAATTTTCCGGGCGACATTTTATGTGACAAGGAAGTATCGGGAGTCGGACGGGCGCGGCCGCCAGCAGTTGCAGGCGGGCGGGTTTGGGGCGAGGAGGCGGGGCGAAAGGGAGAGGAAGGCTGTGGAGAGGGCAGGAAAGAGACGAAGAACCAGTGGGAAGAACTGGTGGTGAAGTTGGGTACTAGTGAGCGAATAACAGCGAGAGGTTGGAGGAGGGAGGGGGGTTGTAGTTGTAGACCGTTGCCTGGGACTGGGCGCTGTCCTCGGTGGGTACGTCGACAGGGAACGGACTGCAAACTGGGAGGTGAACGGGCGAGAAACAAGTGGCCGACACAAATACTTGTGAGAAGAACTGGTAGATCGGAGTGAGACGATGTGTCATCAAAGCGAAGGTAACGTTGAGGAAGAGAACAAAGTGGGGGACGCGAAAAATGAGGAAACGGACCCAAGAGAACGGGAAGAGATCCAACCAAGTGTGGAGTTGAACACGAGAAATTGTGCGGGGAATGAAACGGCAAAGAAAGGGAAAAGACGAGGAAGTTGAAGAGAACGGTTGAGGAAAGCAAAGGGGTAAGGTGGATAGAAAGGGGGAACAATATACAGGAACAATACGTAGGGAAGGGGAAGTGGGGGAAAGGGAATTGGCGTGAGCAGAAGCGAAGCGGACGGGAATGGGGCGCCCTAAGAGTAGAACTGTCAGAGGGTCGGGCTGCGGGGCCGGGGAGCGGTAGTGCGGGGAACAGAGCGGGACGTGGAGTGGCGGCGGCGGCGGCCGAGGCGGGGAGTTGCGCCGCAGAGCGGGGCCGGAGCTTGTTTCTAATTTCGAGCGCGACGCTACACGCCGTGAAATTTCGGCGGCCACTGCTGCGGAGCGGCTGGGAGGGGGCGATGGGGCCTTTTTTTGCAGCTGCGGGGGCCTGAGTCCGCCCCGGCCCGGCGGCGACAGATGAGGGAAGAGGACGCGTGATCCGAGAGCGGGAGTGATGTGCCTAGCAAAAATTCGTATGAAATTGGTTTGTTTCCATAGTCAATGAGAAGAGGCGTGTTCGGAAGGAATTGTCTGATTTTCTTGTTTGAGTCGGCTAAATAAAAATTTCCCTGAGTTATAATTAAGGAATGTGAGATGATTTTTTTTTTCATATTAGTTGGGCGGCGTATGAGGCAGCTCCGTATTTTGCCGCATTAATTCTTTGAGAGAGATTTTGGCATATAAACCGGGAGTGAATAATGAAATATGTCTATTCACTACAAACTAACTTTAATATTTTGCGTTTGAGAATTCAAAGTTGTTCCAGAAAAAGAAAAAAATATGTACTATTTGCTTTGTGGTTTGACACTAATCCAGTATTTTCTTTAAGTAAATTAATGCATTTGATGAGGAAGGCTAACTTTAATTTTCCAAGATTTTTCTCTCTTATATCGATGTATTTTTGATACACAACGCAAATGCAGATATTGTAAATTACCTTTAACAATAATGGAAAAGCTATTATACCGATTTTGAGATTATCACAAAATGTATTATATTAATGTGTTATTTTTTGTCTAACAATTCACCGATGTAACAATATTCTGATATATCGCAGGCTGTCGAGCTCTTTTTGACACAATATTATTTTTCTGCAGCTCACAATCTTTAATCAAAATAGACAGAGCAAAAAGGAAAAACAAGAATAATATTAATGTACTGTTCGATAACTTGTAAATTATATTTCTAATGCATTTGTTGAATTATCTCTTTATTCACTAAAGTAATTCTAAATTGCTTAAATGATACAATTTTGGCCCTTCATTTGTAAATATGCATCAGTGCATTCGAATTAGTTTATTACGGTACACAAAGCATGATTTGATTGTTGAACAATTGTGTTCCTTTTGCGATAATGAGCAATTGAATTGTCAGTCGAATGACTTTGAATTCGTGTGAGTGAATAATCTACACCCTAATCGCTTTTGTAATAGTAACATTCGACGACTGAATTCAAGGCATTGAGTTATCGTGAACGCTTCCCTTTGCAAGTAGTCACCACGAAACGTTTTTTTTCTGTGGCACCCAATGCCGATCTGCACGCGTACATGGTTTGACGATTCAATCCATTAACACGCCGCACAGAATCCCTTGTCCTGTAAATGGAAAAATGTTCGTAATTCCTTTGATCAACCCTAATGAGTATTTTATTCGAGTCCCCCTGAATCCCGTTCCAATCCTATTTTTGTTCCAGCTTTGAAAAGTCTCATCAGACACACACACGGATTGTCCGACATCTCTTTCTCTTCTTGTCCAAACGGGAGACCCAAAGCTGCGAAATCGACCCATAACTGCAGTCTCCGAGTATCCCATTCCCTGTGTGGATATCGGGCGTTGTTAATGCGATTGTACTTGGTGGAGGTACGGGGCAGGCGAGTTTGGGAGGGTCCAGAGTCCCGGTGGTCGGATGGCGGTCGAGTGGTCTGGTGGTCGGATTGCGGGTAGTTGGGCGACCACTTAGCGGTTGTGCGGGCCCAGCCGCCGCTCGTCAGGGCGGCACCCTCTGAGGTAGAAGCGCACTCTTTGTGGGGCTGTTAGCGTGTGCCCCTTGCTGCTTGTTATCGTGGTTAATCTGGACGACTCTTCTCTCGTTAATTGGATGCTCTTGTGCGTTCTTGTGCGTGTGCACTATTTAGGAATTACGCGAACCATGCTAGTTACCTTAATGACTTGGGGAAGGGGCGCTGTAAAGGAACGCTTTATTTTTTTCGACCTTTCTGACCCTGGGGAAATTATTATCAAATTTTGCATTTCTGCTAGTTTAACACAACTTTAAGAAAAAGATGTATGAAGGTGACTATCTGGGAAAAATTATGATTATATAATACTATTATTGTAACATTAAATAGGTATTCCATGTAAATTATATTATTATTGATAGGAAAGTTACGTATTCCAATAGATTAATTTAGCAAAATTATTTATATCGTACATAACAGAAACATTCTTTAGAACTTGACAATAATATCTTTATCATGATACATTTGGTAGTTTTGTGATAAGCTACACTGCAATATTCAATGTCATATATACATGTTAAATGTTGCGTACAAAATACGTTGCATTCACATTTCTCCCAACAATTCTTTAAATGAACCAGGAATTCAATAATTGAAGGGCTTGGAGAAGTAACAGGATACGTCATACCAGCCACTGCAAGCGTACGGTGTTCGTAAATGTTAATACATGTGTTTTGATA
Source organism: Gryllus bimaculatus (assembly GCA_017312745.1). Classification (NCBI taxonomy): domain Eukaryota; kingdom Metazoa; phylum Arthropoda; class Insecta; order Orthoptera; family Gryllidae; genus Gryllus; species Gryllus bimaculatus. The sequence goes on from BOPP01000001.1 coordinate 10,928,919, forward strand.
CAAGTATGGCTTACCTGACTGTTAATGCCTTCTTCATATTTATGAAGGGCTTGTGGCAGAAGAAAGATCGGGGAATCCTCTACGCATTTTTCAACGTTTCCAACTATGATTCCCTTCCCTAAATTAGCTTCTGTCGCAGAAGGGGAACTCCTGGCCACACCCGAGACTTTTGCGTATCGATCGCTGCTCGGCCGATGTATCACAATGCACATTTTGTATCTATATTCCTATGTTTAATATGTACAGTATTAGAGTTTAGAAATGGATTTCGAAGCTTGAAAATTATCAATAAATTTCTTGTTTTGAACCATCTAATTCCAAGCCAAAATATTATAAATGTAAGCAATTTGCATTCTGATTGGTTAATTGTTACCCAAATATGTGTTTCAAACGGAGTGGAAAGGAGTTCCTTCTTCTTTGGAGTAAACTAGTTTGTGGTCTTCACGAAACGACGAGAGTTTCTGGCAGTGATGTTACGGGTGCGTTCTGCGGCAGTAGTGGTAAAGTATTTATTACTCCTAAGAATATGTTATATCATATTATATTTAATACAGAACAAGTGTAAAATATAGTTTATTATAGAAATATAGTTTATTACAGAAATTACAGAACATTAGTAAAATGCTACATTTTCTGCCTGACAGCGACTGTACACTGAACTAAGCTGGTTTGTAAGAATCGCGCGGAGGATAGGTATTAGTAGAATTCAAAGCCGTTGACAAAATTGAGAACCCCAATACGTGGATGAATAATAGTACATATTTATCAGGAATCTATGAAGGCGTTAATACATATTGTCGAAACTGTTTCAGAATTGCAACTTTTTTCTTTCAGGCGCAGTCGCACGGCTTGTCGGCTTCTCTGGTGGGCTGCAGATAATCAATGTCGGGTTTCGCCTTGGTGACAGCACCGCGCGCACTCCGAGGGCCGTGATTTCCCAGCTTCTTCTGGGTTGGAAACTACCTTCTCACCAGGCACACGAAATTGGAGTAATTACGCCCACAGAAATTAAAACAAAACGTGGCATCAGTTGCGTTACGTAATGTGTGGCGACCGTTTGCAAAAGGCAGAGGTCAGCTGACAACTGAAAGGCCCGCTGCCAACTGCCAGCACTCAGGTCCATGAAAACTTGATGTCGACGTGACCCCTGTCTACTGACATTAAGAAAGCGATTTTTCCTTGCCTGACAAGATTACTGCGCAAGAGGGTGATCGTCGAGTGAGCGACGGACAATCATGGATGAATAGAAGGTGACAAAGGGGGTTATTAGTGGGATCGAGATAGGTTGAGGCCACAGTCTGGTGAATGAGTGGGTGACCAAAGAATTGCGATAACGAGTGAATAAGTGTGTGAACTTGCAAACGGAATTTGGGTGAACAAAGGAGTGCTTGTACGATTGGGTGGAATGATGAAGGGAGGGGTTTACGGGTAGGGGATGGGGGGGGAATACATGAATGAGTGGATGTTGTCAAACGGATAGGTGAGGGGGCAAACGGGTGGGTGAGTGGTCAAAACGGTGAACGAGAGTTGGAAAGTCGAGTTAAACAGTGGATGGACTTTTGATTTATTAACGATTTTGGAAGTGTCATGCATGTGTTTATCGCGGGAGGAGGCGGTGGTCTTGAATGACGATATCCGGTGCCGAGATACCCGACGGCTTTCGTTTTTTTTCTCATCAGGTATCACCTAACGGCGGGGCATTGCCTCAAACCGGGACATGCTCTAAGCTTCCGCGTGTGTGTTAGTGTAGTCCATGTTATTGTGTGTGTAAGTACCGGGTGTGGATAAGACAAGAAAAACGAAGGAAAGATCGCGCGCGGACCGTGGTCCGTTTGTTAGAGCAACTCTGGAATTCGCCTCTGTTTGATCACAGAAAACACAGAAAACTACCGATCAGAGCAGCCGACTTCTCGAATTCTCCACTAGCTGCTGAACTCGACCCAGCTCTTTGGCTGGTGTCAAAAATTCTTTCACCGTCTCGTTCCGGTCTGAGGCACTGCATTGACATTAATTGTGACTGAGCCACCTACGCACACATACACACACACACAAGCAAACAAACACTCACACACACACACAAACACTCACACACACACACACACACACAAACACACACACCCACAAACACTCACACACACACAAACAAACAATCCCAAACAAACACTCACACACACACAAAAACTCACACACACACACACACACACAAACACACACACACACACACAAACACTCACACACACACAAACACTCACACACACACAAACAAACAATCCCAAACAAACACTCACACACACACAAACACTCACACACACACACACACAAACACACACACACAAACACACACACACACACAAACAAACAATCCCAAACAAACACTCACACATACACACACACCACCTACGGCGTAGTCCATTGAGAGGGACGTCGTATATTCGAGTGTGGTCAGGTGCGCCAGCGAAAGTGCGTGCTCACGGGAGGGCGGGTGCGTGGGCGGAAGAGCTGACCAACGTTAGGGCGGGGGAGATGGAGGGGGGAATCGGATCGTGCAACGCGTCTTTATTTACTTTACCGCTCCGCGTCTACCTTGGAGCGCGTCCAGCCGCGAGCGTTTTGCTTCCTGCTTTCTTCTTTCAGCGCCCCCCCTCCCCCCTCCCGCCCCCTGCCAGACAGTATCCGCCTCGGGGGAAGTGCGGGGGGGGGGAGGAGAATGACGAAAAAATGTCCCTCTTTTTTTGGTTGCAGTCACATTTTCTCCCTTCCGACTTCTGCAGAGAGAAATGCCTCGTGTTCCGTCATCAAGATTTGTGTTCTGTGTTTTATCTTCTTGTTTTAGGCTGTTGAAGAGCAGTGTAGCGGAGATTTGAACATTGTATAAGGACATTTACGCTGAAGTTCCACTTTCATTTTAAATACTTTTTTTTTGTGTGTGTTAACACATTTTGCTGCTTTACAGTGATATATAAATTAATTTCATTGTCCTCGTTTATTTCCAAGAAGGGTTGAAAGAAGATACATAGTACACGGCATCTAAGTGGTATATATTGGACAGCGGTTTTTATTTGATTTTCAACGCGAAGTTTGAAATAAGTGTTGTAAGAACGGACATACAAATATGTTTCAAATATTTCTCACAATTGTCCAGTAAAAATCTGCCACCATCTCATGCCTTCATTTTGACTTTCTGCATGACAAAGATATCAGTCGCAATTTTTAAAATAATGCAATTCAAATATTAATTTAAATAATTTTGAGCCACATTGGTCTCAAACACATGCCAGTTATTCATCTCTCTGATTATTACTTGCGAATATCTTGTTTGCATGTAATGTGATTCTCGCAATTAACCTACAGACATATCCAAATAAACTGCAATTAATACCAACTTCTTCCTCCAAATCTTTAAGAGAACATTGATTCAGATGTGAAATTATTTGGTGCATGTGGAGATAATAATTATTGCACCGACTGAATAATGCACTCACGCTTCCCAACTTTGGTGTCGCCTACGCGAAGATATTTTTGATCGAGTGATGACAATGTTAATCGCAGTGGCTGTGCAGTCTAGTTGTCATTGAACAACTGAATTCAGTGACTCGTTTCCAAGAAAGGAGGAATTCACCAACTTATAAATCCTAGTTCAGTTCTTGAGCAATTGTAATCCTTACCTTACTTAAATAACCACAAAAACCTGAAAATTAGCTCCTGTTAATACCGCTTTCGTACATTTAGCATTAAAGGAATTTTGCTGCACTTGTTTCCCGAAGTTATTTTAAAAATATGGCGATAATGATAATGGCAGTGGTTGGATAGCCACCTAAACATCATGCAGCTGGAACTAGTGGTCCGTTTCCAAATAAAGAGGATCTACCGCAACTTGAATCTGAGTTCAGTTATCAGCTAACCGTAATCCTCATTCTCGTAATTTACCGCAAACTCATACAAATTAACACCTCTTAATACCATTTTCATACATTCAACATTATAGGAACTTTGTTGTCACTTCCAAGGCAAAGTTCTTTTTAAAAATACGATGTTAACGATTATCGCAGTGGTTGAATAGCCTCCTAACGTTGCCTAGCTGAAACCAACGACCCGTTTCCAAGAAAGGATGAAATACGCCAACTTGTCCATGAGCCTTGCATCCCCGCGCAACCGGTTGGCAGTTGATCGTCTTCCTAACTGCAGCACGGGCGGATCCGGTTTTGCTTAAGTGCTTTGGTTAATGAACCGCCGCGTGCCGCGTCGGGTGGCGGGCGGTGAGGGGGGGGGGCGAAGGGCTGCAGGCAGTTTCCGGTGCGCCGCCCGGGTCTTGTCCGAGTGGCCCGCAGCGCCCCCGGAACTTGCCCGGAGTTGGGTCTCGCCACCCCCTTCCCCCCTCTCGCCGCCCCACGGCGCAGCCCGGAGAGCGCGGTATTGCCGGAGGGGCGAGTAGCTGCGGGGCACGCTGGGGACGACACGGCGACACCGCGTGTTGCGCCGTCACCTCCGCCCGTAACTCGAAGACCCCGGAGCCGGCGCAGGTCACGGGGAGACCAGAAACGCGAAACCTGCGTTCAAGGTTTGCATGCGATTCATGGACCTGTCATGGATTAGTGATTCCGGGCGCGCCCACTGCCGAGGACGTTAATTTCGTAAGTGTAGTGCATGTTTTGACCGCGGCAAATGATGGCGACCTTCTTCCGCAGTGTGGCGATATCCGGCGCCGACCTACGTTCACTTGAGGGGAATTGAACTCAGCCGGGACGAGCTCTAAGGTCCTGACGTATCTCTGTACATATAAATGTGTGTTAGGGGGTGAGAATAAGACAAGTAAGAGGAAGGAAATATTGCACGCACTCCTTGGTTCGTTTGGTGGAAATTGCGCGGCAAATCTGGTGTTGATCGGAGACACCATGAAAACTGCCGGACAGAGCAGCCGGTCGGTAGAATTGACCTGCAAACAGCGAATGAATTCGAGCTAGCAATTGGGTAGTATCTAAAATCCTATTACTGCCTTGACTTGAACCCTAGAATCTACCAGTGAGAGGCGCTGTACACACAGGTTGAACATGCGAACACAGAGGTTTATACAAGTATTAACACGTAAACAGCCGGCATTAGGCAGTTGAAATAGATACACCAGTTCAATACCCGAACTGAGAATAATACTCTCTTAAGCATTTTAGAGGCAGTTATTGAAAAACGGCTTAACCTGGTATTAAGTTTGAATCGTGGATCTTCATTTCATACATTATTCACTTATGTAATCAGGTGTCAGTTGAATATATTTTCCTCTATTAAGCAAAAACGTTAATTGTAACGTGTTATAAGTTGTGTGGGTTGTAGATACTTTTTTCTCAGCGCATGTATTATATTATTTTATGCCAAACGCTTTTTACTCTATTAGAAAATGTTTTGAGTATCCAAAAGAGAACGTTGTGTTTCGTGAGGACTTTTGTAGAATATTTTTCATTTCATTTTCCTGAGAAATGCTTTTATTTATTCGCTTCTCTTACGTTTATGAAAATGTCACTCAAATGTCTAATTTATGTTTGTTCGTTTAGTAGAAATTTAGCAAAATTCTCTCTTTTCGGCCTTTCTTTTCTGACAGGAAACATACAAAAAAAACGGAAATGTATTTCCAACATTAAGAATTTTACATATTAAGGGTAGGAAATGTAATTTTTGTAGAATCCGTAGGAACGAAAGTCCTTTATATCCACAGTTCTATACTTTAAATATCAATTTGCTGATATATTTCTTACTATTTCTTCCTATCGAATTCAATGTAGCAACAATATTAAGAATCCACATGGGGATTTTAACAAGATAACTTTAAAATATATTTACATTTTAAGATACTTTTTTGTACAATATAATTATTATCTGTATAAATGATTCATTATTCAGTTTGGAATTATTTACATTTATCGAGAAAGCACTCTGGTCTCTCGAATTAAAACAAAAAACAAAGTTTGTTGAGTTAGTTGGAGATGTACTATCTCTAGTACCCTAGTACTCATCTCGATCAGGTTTTTGTCCAATTTCCCTGATCCATCGAGCAAATTCTGAAGAGGCCCCTTGTTTTGGTTCTAGACGTAAATGTAGCTTCACTATGCAAACGTTTTATTGAAATCTTCTTTTTATTGTAATGGTAAGAGTAGAGGTAAGGGCGAGTTCCTATTTTGTTAGCAATGCAGAAAAATCATACTTGCAATTCGTGTCCCGATGCAAATAAGTTTTCTGTAACTCCGAAACGAAAATGACTATTTTTCAAATATTGTTCATCTTGCGATTTTAAAAATTTATTTTTACTTATTTATGTTAAACTTTTAGTTATATTTCAACTATTTATAGTTAAAATGACGAGAAGGGATGCTGGATCTCAAAAAAACGTGCGCAGATAATCTTTTCCCCCCTACTTCACATACAGTTTTTACTGCTTTTTTGACTGAATAAATCTAAATCTAAATATAAATATAAATCTAGCACTATACGAAAATTAGATAAAAATGAACAATCTCTATGGATCAACAACAGCAACGTGGTATGTAGTTCCAAGCAAAAATTAATATCAGTATAATTTTTCTCTTTTTCGGAAATACATTTTTGTCTGCAATATATCAATAGTGCATATACTTCAATAGTGAGGGAGAAGGGGAAAATGAGGTTGCACGAACTACGCCTCAAGTGTCACAATAGTGAGTGTAAAGCTATTTATTTCTCATTCTCCTTCGCAAAATATAACATAATGCGGAAATTATACGTATTATTTGTCCTCTCTACGAACAATGAAACGTACCGGAAATCTAAATTTCCTACTTAAGTAACCTATCATTCTCATTTTTGCGAGTGCAATGAACTGTGACCAAATGTTTTTTTATGAAGTGAATGCTTAATGATACGTTTTTATGTTTTTTGAAACTTTTTTCGAGTTAATAAAAAAACTAACTTAGGAAAACTAGTAATAATTCTTCTAGGAAAACTAGAAATAAACTTCTTAATACTGTTACAAGAAAATTCCAGTAATGATAGGTAGTAACTTTTACCGACTTGTAGAGTTTAAAATTAGTATATACGATTCTGACGTTCGAGCTTCCTACACTAATATCTTGTTACTGAATATTCAGATTATATTAAAAAATTAGAGTCATGATTCATTTCATAGTTTTTCAGTTTTAATGCGACTTTTTTATATTTTGTCAGAACCAAAATCAAAGCATTTTTTGCAAATTTCATGTAAAAAAATTGGTTACATCATATTCAAGGATAATTAAGTTGATTAAGAACTTTGCGTAATGCATTAGAAAGTGGATACCTTCGAGTTTTCTTTGCGTGAAGAAATTTCTTTCAAAGGACTTTTTTAAATTGAATTATTTGTATTAAAAATACATTACATATATTATGAATTTAAGACAAGCCCCAAACATTTTAAAATAAGCCCCTAATATTCATGTTAAAGGGCGTGGAGACGCGTTAGGTTACGTCAACAGGTTAAAGGGAATATACTATCCTTTAAATCTACAAAATAAAAAGAATATGATACTTCCCGATTGAATCGAATGAAATTTCTTAAATTACATGTTATCTTAACACCAAACAGTGTTAATAGTGTTATAATGCTACTTTTGTGGAGTGTTAAGTCTAAATTATTCACGTTAAATTCCTATCGTTAAATATTTTTCAATCTAAAAAGCAGCTCGTTTTGGGAAAGAATTTCATTTTCATATTTTTGCAGAATATGTATGGAAAAAGTGACATATTCAAAAATATTCTCAATGAAATGTACCCTAATAATAGGATGTCTGATTTTTAAATTATACGTTTCGTTTTTTATTGCTGGCTGTATTAATTATCCAATTTTTTTCTTCTTTCAGGTAAGGTCTGCTTAGGTGGGCAGAATATCGTACTTCTCTTCGAATAAGAATGGAATGTAAGGTAAGAAGATATATAAAATTAATAAAACCTTTAGGAATATTCTGGAATTATTAGGATATAGGAAAAACTGTTCTGTTTCTTTTAGCTACTAGAACGAACTCGAAAAAATAATTCTGAAACTTTGAAAAGGTTGAAGAATATTAATTATTTTGAGGTATTTGCGATACATTTTTATCAAAGAAACACATTTCTTGGCGATTGAATTGCCCCACAACATTAGGCGTTTGACACAAGTTTGTTATCCAATACAGTAGATGAGGTATGAATTGTCGTCTAATTTTAAATTGAGAGAATTATTTCCTGAGCACGTAATGAGAATCACCGTTTATCTTGTGGTTGTTATAGCACATCGAAGCTTTGTCAACATTGTCGACACCTCACTATCACAGATAAATCTCATAACGTATGCCAGAAGGCTTCCAAATCATATAACTGCTTCGTTCATTGAACATCATCGCACATCATAATTATCCTAACATGAAATAATTTCGCGTCTCACATATTCTCTGGGTTTCCGTTCCATCATCGTCCCCTTGCAATATTTCCGGTTTAAGTCGTACTCACTGTACCACATGTGAAGTAGCCCCTTGCAGCAAAAAATCTCGCTGTTAAGATAGGACCTGGACTTTGCCCTCCCAGGAAATGGCGACGATGGTACAGTACAATTATATGGTATGACGATACCTGATCCATTCTAATAAATAAAATCACAAACCGCTACTTTTAGCTTCTTTACATGATTCGTACAATGAAATCATCAGTAACCAACTGAGATAACTCTTGGCAACAATTGTTGCTATTGTAAGATCTCCGTTGGGGAGAGGCTAGAGGTTTTAGTCCCGGCGGTGGCGGTTTTTGGACACTAGCTGCAGAGCAAGGTCGAATTTATTTGCAGTCAGAAGGAGAATTCGAAGACGTCCGAGCTCGGTAAAATTCTGTGATTCCAGGAGAAAACGGAAGTAGAACCTTAACAAAAGGGCCAAGCAACGCGCACAACCTTCCTTGTCCCCTCTTCCCACATACTCTTACGGGAGAGCAGTCGGGCGAATAGTGTTAGTGTCTCGCTAGCGGAGATAACCGGAAAAGGGAAACCTAAAGCCGACCTGTAGATTGTCAAAGGATCTGACGTAGTAACGGCGAAGGAGCCGGCCACCCCCAGAGGTGTAACATGCACTACAATAATGGGAATGATTTCCATAGCATTTAACGAGCTGTGAAACACGAAACAAGGCAATTAAGCATATCGTAAAATAAAAGTTTTATATTCTCCATTAATAGTCTATTTTATAAAAGTGGAGATATTTATTATAGTATGGGCAATAAACAAATAATACCTCCAGAGTAATTGTTCCCAAATTTTGTATTAACACTTTTAACAGACCAAGAATTCAACTTATCTTAGTTGCGATTAAAATGGTAACCCGAAATGTGGTCGTTAAAAACAAAAGCTCTATACCTACTACATGCACGCACTTACACGTTACGAGCCTATGGTACCATATAAATGTTAAGATCTCACTCTTTACGCAAAACCCGCGCAACACGATGTAGACCATGTGTCAAACAGATTATTGTGATAAACCCCAGAGCAGAGTCGGAATTCTTAAGCTCGATTTTTACATTTACTCCGAAGGGTGAATAAATCCCGCAACACACAGTCACATTCGTGTGTTCCACATTGAAACCTCGTTGCTGGTGAAGCTCCTGCAGTAGCGCCTTGCAGAGCAAACCTCGCAGGCGGACGGGGCGTGTTCAACCGGGTCGGGTCAGCTGCCCGGGGCAGCGGTGACGAGGCGGTGGCGGCGGTGGCGGCGGCGGGCGCTGTCGGAGAGCGCGGAGGGGCGGGGAGAGGGCGACGAGCCGCAGGGCTGCGATCCATCACGGCTATCGCCCGCTTCCGCCCGCGCACCGCTCCTATGCGCGCGCCCACTCTCGCCCCGCCCACCGACAACGCCCCCACCACGCCACGCCTCGCCACACCCTTGCTTCGCCTGCCTCCCTCCCGCTCCGCCCCGCTCTCTCTCTTCTCTCTCTCTCTTCTCTCTTCGCCCATCCTTTTCTCTCACCATCTGCCTTGCCCCCATCCGCCATTCTTCTCTCCCGCCCGCCCACTCTCCGCGCAAGCCCCGCCCGTCTCGTCTCTGTCGCTCCATTGTTAGCTTTTCCCACTCAGTTCAATCTCGCTCCGCCGCGTCTCTCACATCAGCATTGCTCTCTCTCTCTCTCCTCTCTCAATTCTCCTCCTCTCTCGCCTCGCCGCCGCTGAGAGGGGTGAGCGCGGCGCCGCGCCGATATGCCCAATGGTAATTAGCTGCGCGGCGGGCGGCCAGCCGGCGAAAGGCGCGCGCGACTCGATGGGCGGGCCGCCGCCAGAGGGCGCGAGGGCTGGCGCAAAGGGCGGCGACGGCGGAGGAAGAAGGAAAGGGGCTGACGGGAATGGCTAGCAAAGAAGCGACCACAATGGAAAGAATGAGGTAGAAAGGTAAGAGATGGTAAGGGCGGGGAAGGAGGAGACGATAAGAGTTGACGGAATGGGGGTGGCGAAGAATAAGGAGATGGAAACTGTCAAAGCAGAGGTCACGAGTGGGAGAAAAATGAGAAAGAATATAAATAGATGACGGGTGAAGTAGGAAGAAGGTGGTAATGGCGAAAGGATGAAGGAGATCGAGAGCGAGAGGATGAGAATTGCCGGCATACGGATGATCAGAATGAAAATAATGTGGGAAATAAAAGGAGATGACGGAGTGACGAAGAAGAAGGTGGCGAGGGTGGGAGGAACAATGAGATATAAAGATGGAAGAGACGGGAATGGTCATTGACGTGGGCAGGTGGCAAGAAGGAATGGATCGATGAAGAAGTACTAAGCGACATTGACGAAAGACGAAGAGGTGAAGGTGTTGCTATAGGAATGAGGTAGGGAAGTCGATGTGGATAGCTGTGTTGGAAGAAACGGAGACGACTAGGAAGCATCGATACGGCAGAAAAATTGGACCGATAGAACCCCGGAGAAGGAGATGGCAAAGGTGACGATGTGAAAGTGCGGGAGACGGTGCAGGTGACAATGATGGTAGTTGAGGTGACGAAAGGGAGGGAATGGGTCACCGTGAGTGGGTGGTAACTAAAGTTGCGAGGATTTAAGGAATGATATGCATGAGAGTGAGTGGCCCTGACTGAGGCGACTTCCTTTGTGGATATGATGATAAAAGAGCGAAGTACTCGAAGAAGGCCAACTTAGGTTCGCCTAGCACGGCGGAAAGGAACGTCAGGAGACATCATTAACGAGGGTAGTTGCGGCGAAAGTAACAGAGAATTTTTGAAAGAGGCATAGGTACTACATTGCAGATAGTCGATTCACGAGACAGCGAGCTGTTAGAGAAATGGGAATAATAAGGTTGGGACGCAGTGATTGAAGAATAAAATTTCGTCCTTCGGGGAAGACCAAAATTGAGGTTACGTGTATGTGAACTGGGAATTAATTTGAAGTAGTAGACGATAGGAGAATTGCAAGGCAGAAGTTATGATAACAAAAGATGAAAACGGATCTGACGTAATGGCGAATGAGCAGGTAAAGACCACATCTGGGCGCCGCAAAGTGCGATCAAATTTCGACAAAAAAATTCAAAAAAAACAACAATTTCGACATTCTATTATAAAAACACATTTCGCGCAAATCAGATTTTCAAATAGCAACTGGTTGGGAGATGTAAAATCACCATTTTGGGAGGTCAAGGGAGACAAAGGTGCAAAAGAAAAGTAAAAGTGGTAATGGTACAGGGATGCTATAACTAGAATGGAATTATTAAAATTTGGTGGTGCGGGAGTAGGAGAAGGGGAAACAATAGAAACCTGTCATGCGAGTAATGATATCTGCACATAATAGATTATCTTGTCTCAGTTCTCAATTTGCTTAGAAAGCAACCTCTACTTTTGATTCGACTTAGTCCATTATTATTACAACTCCTTACCATTGACCAATCACGAATGGGAATCTACATAAATTTATTTGTTGTTTAATTTCCGAATTCTGCATTCTGAATCTTTATATATAAAATAATTGTCCCTAAATATTGCTACAACCATTTCTAGATATCATTCGTCGTTTCTTTAAACATACCCTCGTACTTTGATCTCCTTAGCAGCGAATCTTTGATTTGAGCTATAAGTGCTGAAAGTCCTGAAAACCCCCATCCCTTTGGGACGTAAATGCGCTCGCACTTTCCTGCATCCAATGCATGAGTCTTAAATGTTGTCATCACTTCGGTATTCACTTTGAATACCACTGACGCACGCAATAATTCTTTAAGAAATCAATCACACTGCTTCTTTTTCTAGTTGTGCTCTCTACGTTTCCTTCCGGCCGTGTTGTTTATAAATATAAATAATTAAATAAATTATTGCCGTTGCTGCTGCAATACTTTTCTTTTTTGTTTTGATCTAATATAAAGCTTCACTTAAATTTCCTTTAAAATGAATTTTCTCTTATCTTTTCATTTAAAAGAATAAAACTACGATATTTTTCACATTTTCTTCTGGAGGGTTTTTCTTACCTGGACGCTCTTCTTAAAAGTCGTGTACTCAACTCCCGAGGAAGCGGCGAATTAAGCATGTGATGCCAACGCCCATTTTACTTTCACAAGAAGGTGAAACCGTCGATCCTATGCCACAAAGGTGTGATAAATGAAATAAAAATACGATTTGTAAAAATAGATGCCGGACAAAAACGCAACAAAAACCAGGCGGTTAGGTTTCTTTAAGTTACAAATATGTTTTTGAATTAGAAAAATCATAAAACGTTTTTGTTTAACACAATTTTTACATTTTTGTATGTTTTAAAAAATGGATTATATGTAGTTCCACTTCATTAAGGGAGTATTATTTTTGATATCAGTTAATATTTTAACCAATGTAAGTACCAGTTTAACCAATTCAAGATCCAAGAAAACTGATACACCTGTCTAATATCGTGTAGGGCCCCCGCAAACATTTATAAGTGCCGTAACGCAACGTGGCATGGAGTCGACTTATGTCTGAACTACTAGGAGCTTGAGGTAATTGATACTATAAATTTTGCAGGGCTGTCCAGAAACACGAAAGAGTACGAAGGGGTGGAGATTTCTTCTGATCAGCACGTTGCAAGGCATCACAGATATGCTCAATAATATTCATGTCTGGGGATTTTGGTGGCCATTGGAAGTGTTTAATTTTCTCCTGAAGCCACTCTGTAGCTGGATGGATGTGTGGGCTGTCCCATTGTTCTGCTGGTATTGTCCAAGTCCGCTGGGATGCACAATGGATTTAATTGGACGCAGGTGATCAGACAGGATGCTGACGAACGTGTCTCCTGACAGAGTCGTATCGATACGTATCAGAAGTACCTTATCACTCCAACTGCACAAGCTCCATGTCACCAGAGCCTCCACCAGCTTGAACAGTTTCCAGATGCCATGCAAGGTCCTTGGATTCATGAGGTCGCCATACTCGTACACGCCCATCCATTAGAAGCAATGTGAAACGAGACTCGTGAGACCAGGCAACGTGTTTGCAGTCAAGAAAACTCCAATGTCGGTGTTGACGGGCTCAGGCAAAGTGTAACGCTTTGTTGTGCAGTCAACAAGGGTACAGGAGTAGGTCTTCGGCTCCGAAATCCCATATCGATAATGTCTCGTTGAATGGTTCGCACGCTGACACTCATGATGTCCCGCGTTTGAAATCTACAGCAATTTGCGGAATGGTTGCATTTCTTTCACATGTAATGATTCTCCTCAGTCGTCGTCGGTCTGCGGCCGCAGCGATGCAAGAGGTTTGATGATTTACCGGATTCTCGATGTTCACGGTACAGCCGTGAAATGATCGAACAGGGAAATCCAAATTTCATCGCGACCTCGGAGATGGTATGCCCCATCTCTCTCACGCCGACTATAACACCAGTTGCAAACTCATTTAAATCGTGATAACCATTGATCGCCATAATAGCAACAGTAACCGATCTAACAACTGTGCCAGAGTCTGTTTATTTTATAAAGTCGTTAATATCTGAGCGCCGTATTCTGATTGGTTCCAGATCTCTTTATTTCACTACGCATGGCTGTACCAGTTTTTTCTCTTTTCAGTGTAATCCTACGATTAGGGTTTCTGTTTACTCCCATACGTCTACATACGGAGTTTAAGTGCACTTAAACTCCATTCGTTTTATATCAATTTAATTTCATACTCTTGCTAACAACATTTAGTGGCATAACTTGTAAGAGTTGGCCGTGGCCTCATGATTATTTCACTCTGGTTTTATGAAAGCGTTACTCCATTTTCTCTCTCACTCTTTCCTTCCATTACTCTTCGCTATGTCCATTACGCCCTCTGTGCCTGAAGCTTAATTCAAAAACCGACTTGTCTTTGTGCAGTTTACTCCAGCTTTTGTTCCATTTTATTTCACAATCTCTTTTCTTCATATACTACATCCTGTTCTCTGCTTCGTCATTTGCTTCTTCAATCTTCCGCTTTTCATTCGATGTCTTTTTATTTATTTCTCTTTAACTTTTCTTTCTTTCTCTTTTTATTTTTATTCTTCTTTTCCTCTTTGTACTTGACGTGCCCGTTGACCGCGAGTAGAATGTGGTCAGTTGCATTTAATGTAACGTTTAATGTCCTCCTTAAACGCACTTGATTACTCGCTGGTAGAATCGTTCTTCTCTTAACTGTAGTAATCGGCATTGCTTCCGTTCGTTTGAGATTACTTTGGGCTTGTTACGGTATGTAGATGGCAGTTCGGAATGGATGGTTTTGAGTACCGGAGGCCCTAGGTTCCAGTTAGCAAAGAAAGTAGCTGTTTCAGATTCATTTCCCTGTATTAAAGATCAAGAGCTCGGCTCTTCTAACTGGTCATATCGAATATCGTTTACTTTCACTGCCAAGCAATTGTTGGCATGTATGGTAACGTGTTATGAGTGTGTGTAAGAGGAGAAGAGAGAACAATATTTAGGAAGAATTGTACCGCAGTTTTGGGGTCCACGACCAAAATCTCGAAAAACTTTTTGGTTCACTTTCCCTGATCCTTTGCTTGCTGAGATGGCCCCTTGTTTTGCATGAATGTAACTTCACTATCTGTGCACGTTTTTTCGAGCTACGAGGGATTTATGGCAATTTAAATTATCGTTCTCTATGTTCATCCGAGAATAAGTCGATTCCTTAAAGAACGGTAAATGAAAGATAGTAGAGAAAATCTGCAACTGATTTGACGTAGGAAATAATGCTCATAACACTGGAGCGTATATTTATTATTACCAAAAATTTTCGTTTTAACATGCATTTATAATTCAACTTACATATGGAGTAAGGGATTCCAGAATATTGATAACATGCAAAAAAGCACTTCTCCACACAGTCTGTCACACATAGTTATAACTGTTTTTGACGATAAATAAATGAATGAATGAATAAATAAATGAATAAATAAATAAATAAATAAATAAATAAATAAATAAATAAATAAATAAATAAATATGAAGGAAAATCCCACGATTGCACGCAGACCATAATACTGTTTTAGAATACATGGTCCGACATTCACCTGATATCGATCAGAGACACCATGAACTAGCTACTATTCTCTTCTAGGCGGGGGTTGAATTTGACTCAACTACGTCGGTAGAGTCAAAAATCCGTCACCGTCAGGATGCGAATCCTAGAGCTTCATTCGACTTTTGGGAATATCCATTCATTGTTCACTTCGGTGTTTTGGGATTCGGATGGACTGATCTATGATTTGTATACAAAAAGAAAACATGGAGTAATTCTTGAGAATTTTTTTTGTATGCGTAGAAAATTGTTACGATAAACTCAAAATTGCAAAAATCCATTACTTATCAACAAAACTGAATAGCACTTCTTGTGAAGAACTAATTTTGTAGAACAAACTTTACGCAACTTACAAGATTTTTTTAAGATCTCTTCTTTATTGCTAATATAATTTTCAGTTGAACTTGAAGTAAAAATTTATATAGAAAGTCTTTATTTTATTTTCTGTTTTATGTAGGGCAGCTTTCAACTTACAAATAGCTTCTCAAAAGCGACATGAGATTCCATTCAGCCCCTTTGCTTTCTGTAAATACAGGAAACACGTAGCACCCGGCGTGTGACTAACTTTTGACTGGCGCTAAGACGACCCACCCAACACCTAGCGAGAGACTGCTGTTGCCGATGACATTCGTTCTCGCGCTCCTTCTTAGCGAGGGAGGCGGCGGTGGCGGAGGTGAGGGTGGCGGTGGAAGCGAGGTTGACTGCGTTGCAGATGGTTTGCGTGGAGGTGGGGGATCGGGGGCAGAAGCGAAAGCGAGGGCAGCGGCGGCGGGGCTGAAAGAGGTGATGGAAGCGGGGTTTGCTGTGTTGCAGGCGGTGAGCGGGTGCTTGTACGTGCTGTGGCAGTGGGGGGGGGGCACGATGAAGAGGAGGGAGATGAAGGAGCGATGGATAGTGGCTGGGACTGAGAGGTGGGCTTGGCTATGCTGCAGGGAGGTGACAGTGGTGGTGCGGTGGCGCTGGCGTGCGTGATGGCATGGACGTTGACATGGGTGGAAGCGGGGGAGGGGGGCGACAGGAACGGAGGCAGGAGCAAAGGCGAGGGTGGCGATAGAGGTTGTGTAGACTGAATTGCAGGTGACTGAGAG
>BOPP01000001.1:10945516-11037203 GCA_017312745.1 Gryllus bimaculatus
GGGAGGGGGCCGGAGGGTGGCGAGGGGGCGGTGTAGGGTTCGGCGACAGCTGCATGGAGAGTGATGGCAGAGACTGGGGTGGAGGTGGAGTTGCCTGCGTAGCAGGCGAGAGCGGTGAGACGGCGGTGGGCGGGTGGTGGCGTCGGTGGCGTAGGTGGAGGTGGTAGGAGCAGAAGGAAGGGCGAGGAGGTGGCGCCGGCGGCGTGGAGGGTGGTGGCGAAGCGCTGGGGGCGGCGGCGTTCGTTCGTTCCGCGCTCAAAGAGCGTCCAAAGCGGAATATTGGCGAAATATTCGCTGCCTTTGAAGGCTTCATTCCGATTCGCAGTGCGTCGTCGCCAGCCGAAAGTGAAAAGTGGTCGTTGGGGCGGAATGGGAAGCCCAAGTCGGCGGTGAGTGGGTGTGGCAGAGGAAGGAGGAGGGAGTAGATGATTGAGCTTAGGGGAGGTTCAGCTTGACGACTCGGGGGTCGGTGGGTAAGGGGAATCATGTTGATTCTTGGGATTCTGGTCAATGTACATTGAAATTTGTGTTCAGTTGTGTTTCCTTTGCTATCCATGTTGCATCTATTAGAAAGCAATTTCCTATTATGTCAATCATTAAAATAATTTGTCATTTATCTGCTTGTTCATAATACGAATTGTTGAAAGAGAAAGTGGTAGGAGGAGGAGGAGAAGGAGGAGGAGGAGAAGGAGGAGGAGGAGAAGGAGGAGAAGGAGGAGGAGGAGGAGGAGGTGGTGGTGGTGGCGGTGGCGGTGGTGGTAGCGGACGTGTGGCAATAGTGCGAGGACAGCACAAAACATGTATGAGTGAGGTGAGTTTGACGGTCTTCTTCCTCTGGATGTACGAACCGAGTATGTTTAGAAATTTCCAAACAAACATAATATCTTATTAATTTTACAGAATAACTTGTTCTTCTTGTGTTTATATTTTTTCAGAAGAACGATATTATCCATGTGTTCGTTTATTAATTTGTTAGTTATTAGTAAGATAGTTATCACCATTAGAAATTCCAAGAATTAGGTTATATGCAACATTAAAAGAGTGGATGAGGCAAGTAATTAGAGCAGTGTATAATTGGTTCATTCGACTCTTCTGATGGTTTCACATATAATTTAAGTATGAACGAAATACATACTAGAAACGATACAAATGGTATTAGGGACCGACGTTCACAAAGAGAGAAACTATACTCGAGAGAAAGCAATTTGGGTTTGTTTTGGAAGGAATGAAGTAAATAATGTTGTTAGTTGATGTGTAAAGTGGATCATGAACTGTAGATGATTGTAATTGTTTTCTCAAATATTTTAAGCACAACTATAAAATTCTAGATATATTTAGTAGAAATTATTTCCAAAAATATTTCTTTGTCTGAATTCCAATACTATGAAACATTTTAATGCCCATGATTTAAACTCTTAGAATGTTTCCCAACTATTACATTATACCAAAATTTAACAATACCATTACAGAATAGGGCCATTTTTTTTTGAAAATATAGCGGATCTACAGCATACGTGCGGTAACTTAATATTTGACCAATTTGGAACACTTTTCAATTTTAACACACTTCATTCTTTCATTATTTTTTCAATGCGATCTTCACTTAAAACTAATAATAATAGTAATTGTCATTTTGCAAGGCACATTGAAATCTTCGTAAACGGTAACATACGAACACAAAATCGTCGCAGTGGTTTTGCGATTCAAACGCACAAAAGCGAACGAATAAAAACCCTCCGAAATAACATTTCTTTCATATATCTGGCTTTCCAATTTCACATGCAGATCAATCTATTTTTTCCTCTTGTTGCAAGAGCACAATTCCAAAAGCAATGAATCTTTGACTTGCAACTCTGTTACGACTGGTCATATAGCGCTGTTCCAGGATTTTGATTACCCCCTATATTTATTCAATTCCCTCGCCGAATCTCGCCATAAATCCAGGTGATGCGGAACCCAGCCGACTACGGCCGCGCGGCGGAGAGTCGGGGAGGGGGAGGCTGGGAGTGGGGGTGGCGGGCCTGACGGGTCCGCCCTGCGAATTCACGGGTTTCCTGAAGCCTCCGGGCGAGTCAGCAGATGAAGATGTTCCTTCCTCAAACGTTTCCGCCTTTTTTCATCCTTCGCTTCGGAATCACGTGCTAAATCACATTCCTTAACGCCCCACACGTCTGCCGGAAGATGGATGAAGTTGACTCCCGCCAGAGATTGTCAGATCCCCGGGGTGGCAATGTTTTCTGGGGGGTTGTGAGTGCTATCGAGGTGGTTTGTTGAATGACGCACGTGGTATGATTGATCACGGCGATAGGATCGCTTGTGGTGACTGGTTTCCTGGTTCTCTAATTTGGGGTTTCAGATAGCACAATAGTGTTTGCAAATGGACTTGGAATGTTACGTTAAATTCAGCTAGTCAGCAGGTGGTGCACGTAAAAACCAGTGGTGCTAAATCAGCACGTACTGTCTCACCTATATTGTCAGGCAAAACTACGCGAAAGTTAGTCAAATTTTCGAAAACTTCCATGTGACCTTATTTAAAAATCTATATTTAAGGAACAGATTTGATTTAGGAAAAAAATTCTATCTTCATAATTGTATTTGTAAAAGTATGCCGAAGAAATTTTGAATTTCCCAATTTTTGAAAATTCAGTTTTCAACAAAATTGCGACATGCACCATTCTCTTAAACGTATTTTACATGATAAAACAACAAAATTTAATGAAAAACGATGGCGCCACTCATTTGAAAATTTGGAAAACATCTACTTTTTCCTTTCCAGGGTCTTAATAAAGATTTTTTGCCCAAAAATTTGCCGTTGCGCAGCATTCAGACAATTCAGACTTAAGTCAGACAATTTAGCGTAATGAATGGGAAGCTATATATATTGAAAGCTCACTGATGATAGCATTATAGTTGCGATGAAACTGTAATTATGTAGTATATTGCTGACTTTGTGGGAAGGTTTTTTTAAAAAAATAATTTGTTTTCAATTTGTCTTGAATATTAAAAAGTATGAAATTAGCATGTGATATGAGTATCTTCCTGTTTTCTGGCGTTACATCCCCAAAAGAAAGACCATTATATCTGAGACAAAATTTATTATCATTATAAAAGGTGATGTTTTAAGTACAGCTGAATCGATCTAGTATAAGAGTAAGGCTATTGAATTCTGACAATTAAGTTAAGCGAGTTTCAAGTTAAGTATCATGATGTTTCTAAAAGACTTGATTAAAACAACTTTTTTATTTAAATGTACGAAAAAGTTTATTGCTTTAAAAAAATGAACCTTCCACTCTTCCACTCCTTATCATCCGTAACTAGTATTTTGGAAAATTTTCTGCCCTGCCTATCGATTACTCGCTGAGATAGCTACAGACCTTCACAACTGATGCCTCAGTTAACATCTACAAGGCGCTGTTATCTTGCTGTGAATTCGCTGGTGAAGTTACCGATAGTATAGTTTAGGGATCGGAACGTATGGTAGGGTATGGAGCATACCGGTGGAATGTTGGCAGGGGAAACGGGAGTACCCTGACAAAACCGGCATCGTACCAACTTTCTCCACCACTACCCCTTGGAACCACCTTGGATCGAAACCTGGCACGAGCGGTGGTAGTGCAGTCTGACAACTTCGCCACATGTCACCTAATAATTGATTTAAATTAATTGTGAAGAAGTAACTACATCCGTAATGGCAATTACCTTTTAAGGGTTTGGGAAGAAATTTTACATTAGTAAATTACGTTTCCACAATTACTTTAACAGAAGGCAAATATATTAAATTAAAATATTTTTATTAGAAAACTTTTAGTTGATTTTATTCTTATAAAACTATACAATTCATCTAAAAATATAATTCAGAATATTTATTGAAGGAAAATATCATATTGTATATCTTTATCTTAAAAAAATATTTTGTCTAGCAGAACATTATAGCAGGGCAATCGTCATAACATGAACCCTATGTGTATTAAGCTACCGCAGATACTCCATATCACAAGATCTTCCGTCCTAGAGAGAGCTTGGTCTTCTTGCTACTACTTCGAGATGAACGTTGTCTGACGATGGGTGATCCGTCATCGTTGCTTCGCCTTTACCATCGCCTAGTGCAACTTCTTCAAGGAGGCAGCATCAGACACGCAAAGCAAGGCTGTAGTAAAGTTACGAGCTCGATAAATCTTGGTACATCAAAGATCGTTGACTCAATTGAGATTTGGAGCAATTGAGAATAACCTCAAAACTTGAGCATGTCGTTGGATGAAGAATGGTTTGCTGCTTCCAAAAAAATGGATATTTTAGAGAATCAAGCTTTGCGGTCTTGAGCGGATTCAACGTTTGTGAAGCATAGAGTAGAAAGGTAATACGTGTGAATACACTCCAAAAATGGCATTGGGAGGACGAAGCGTTATTCAATACGGGATCAGAAACACTCAAACACCAAATCTTCATGGAAACGGTAATTAGCAGAGTATGAAATAACGAGCAGACTGCTACGCCGCTAAATTCCGACTACATAATTGAGCATGCGTTGGGGAAATCATCGGCCAAACCATCTCGACGATTTGGTAAAGTCAACGCCTAGGGGACGAGTAGCGAGATGTGCTAAATTAATTATTGAGCACACAAACGTGCAGCACCCAGAAGAGTGATTCGACGCCAACAGAAGTGCACATCGACCCAGTAATACCCAAATGTTCCCGGTCGTCACATGGCACGTGGTCGAAGCGGGTCAACGCGATGAATGAACTGAGCCAATGACCGTCACGAGTGTGTGAGGGGGCTGCCAGTGAACAGCCCACGCAGAGGAATTCGTCCCGATTGGCTGCACAAAAGTGGGTGGAGCAAGCGGCCACGAACAGAACCGGACTGAGCCGCCGACCCACAGCGACCTGGAACCGATCACCAGGGGCAGAGCGGTTTGGGTGCCAGCTGCTTGAATCAACGCGGTCGGAGACGGGGCGAGGGGACGAGGCAGGGGACGGAGATGGGTTGCGGAGGGGAAACAGGGTTGGGGATGGGTGCGCTGCAAGCGAGCGCAACGAGCTATGGCAGCGGTCGCCGGGGCGGGGGCGTGAGGAGGCGAGGGAGGGACCGTGCGGTGCCGTGTGGCCACGGACGACGGCGCAGCACGGAGCGTGGGTGGGGGAGGCGTGGCGGAAGAGGGTTGGACGGGGAGGACCCCAGTCGTGCTACCCAGCGCGCGACTCGACCGCGCCGCGCGGGGGCCGAGACAGGCAGAACGCGCTCACGGAAGTGCACGTGTTTAGCGCTTTTGTCCCCGTCCGCTGCGGCGCAAGCGGCGGCGTGGGCGGCCCGGGCAGCGGGGGCGGCGGAGCTATCCGCGTTTTGTCCCCGCCCGCCCCATTGTTCCGGCGCGCGCTCGCCTTTTGTTCGTCGCCACCTGCCGCCTGCACCGCGGCGGGCGCCACGGTCGCTCGCTGCGTGCGCTGGGACGAGATGGGAAATTCCTCCGCGATGTACGTCGGCCGGGCCGCCGGCGCGCCTCCTTTTCTCTTTTTTTTTCTTCAACGTCACCGCAGCCACCACGCCCCCTTCCTCAGTCTTTCCTCAAGCTGCGTGAGGCACGCCTTCTGGTGACGTTCATAATACCGGTATGAATATTCCGCCTATCTGATACGATGTCAACTCCGCTCTTCTTTTTATCTGGTTTCGCGCGGAGAAATGTCTATTGAAACCGGCGCTTGCCGCGTCCCTTAATGCGTTTCAAACAGCCTGTCGGGAGGCGCCGCCGGCGGTGGCGGTGGCGGTGGCGGCAACGACGACGACGACGGCGGCGGCGGCGGCGTCGCGGCGGCGGCGTCGCGGCGCCGGCTTGTACGGCGGGCGGGCCTCCTTGTCAGCTCGATCATGAGCTGCCGGCGAGTCGGCGTGTTTAGGAGCCGTGACGGCAGATGGCAGGAAAGAGGTCGGCAACTGATGCATCTAATGCAACGCTGTTGGCCAAATTGGGATGGAAAAACTTGGTTCACCGGTAGTTGAACGTGCTGTTGTCACACATCGAAGGGACCCTGAAACAGGAGTCAACACGATTTGTTTATGGGTGGTTTAAACGTTTGTGACTGTAGAGTATAACTACAAAATAAAAAGCATATATGTTACAATCTACAAACGAAAAGAAAGTAAATAAAGGACATGTTTACAAACGTTTTTTGCGAAGTGTAGCACAAAATATGTCTAAAATAAATTGTATTGTGTAAATTTTGATGCAATAAAATGTTTCCACTCACGTTGCGTACAGAAAAAATATTTTAAAAAATAATTAAAATAAAAACAAATTATTTCAAATAAGAATTTTATAATTTACATGTAACCATCTTGCAACCGAAAATGTAAGTCCTCTGCAATAACATATCGAGACGTTTAAAATTTCAAACTTTTTTATTATTCGCACATATTGTAATAGTTTGATAATTCTTCTACTCACATAACCTTGTATTGATATTAATCTTCTCAGAGGTAGAATTTTAAGGGACAAACATTTTCTTATTGAGGTGCTATAATATGTGCTAAAATATTAAAAAATAGGTGCATATTTAGCTGCAAAAAGGAATAAATCTTAGATCAAATATAAATACTTGATTTTATATCATAACATGAGAAATGCACAAAGAAGTGTTGAGGGATAAGTTGAGTACAAACTATAGTTTTTTTAAACAGATTCTTACCATCAATTATATCAGAGTTCGCTGTGCCGTTAAAAATAAATTATATTGAATTGCATCCCAATGTTAGGTAAGTGCTTGTCTGTCGGAAAGTTTGAATAGGTTGAAATAGATCTTTCTACGTCCTCCGACACTAGTGGGAGTAATCATAGCACCTTTGGGGCAATCCATTCTTCCAAAGACAAATCATTTTCACTTGTAATCTTTTAAAATATCTGGAATTTTGGCCAAACATTGTTACAATTGTGTAGAGCAAATACTTATATACTCTTCTCTGTTTCTAGCAGTTGGCCCTCTGTAGTTAGTTGATAGACGCACAAAGTGAAAACGAATGAGTGAAAACGAATTCTCTTTCCAAAGCGGTATTGTTCAAAATGTTTTTCAGCTTCTCTTAAGCAACAGATGGATCTTTGTCAATATTACTAGCATTATTGTTTTTTTAGGTTTTCAGCATAAAACACACAATGGTTTATTTACGTTCCCCAGCTAGTCACGATGGGGGTGAGGTGGTAAACGAAGATTGATAGTGCTTTCTTTTTGGAAGAGAACATTTGAAGGACATTTAGTAAGCACTTTCTTCGCCAACAATATTAATTCAGTAGCGACGTTTTATTCAGTACTTATTACTTCTAATACTCTATGAAATCTAATTCAACAATTCTATGCAGTGGGATGGGGTATTGAGCTCTTAGATGACTTATTGGTTGAGAAATTATCAGATTTGCCGTTAAAAATACGCAAATGGTAGACTCAAAAAAGCAATACCAAATTCATCAATACTTAATGATGTTCGTGTTGAAGAATCATTGGCATCGTCAAGATATCATGTAAAAAAGACAGCTCTATCCCGATAACTGATAATACACGAGTTTTTATAAATTAAAGATCCGTAATTTTAAAGACAGTTATGTTTCTATTTACATAAAATTCTAATTCATAGTAAACCTTTTATGTACACATATAAATATTCAACGTTTACTATTAGTCCAGCACAACGTTTCGACGAAGTTTATCGTCATCTTCAGTTCCAAATATTGTTAATTTTTCATAAACACACGTTATTCAAAACGAGTGGTAGTGAACGGCATTGGATCTCCCTTGCATTTGTTCCCCTGATGTTAAAAATATGGTAGTAACTTTAGAGAACGACGTTCCCAAATACAGTTTCAATTAACTGTAAACAGTATGTGCCCATGTAATGTGCACATTCAAAATAAGATTTTTGTGCGAAGGCTAGGAAATTAGGGAGAAATAAGGGCATAAGGTCTATTTAAGTGCAGTGGGGTGATTTAGGTGCGAGACAATTTTCTATTGGGTTACACAACTCGTTAGAACTAAAAAATGAGAGCTCCCTATGACCTTTGTCTCAAGGTGCACCACTTAAGAATCCGATCCTTCTCACATTTAAATGTAAGCTTTCTGCAACGTTCTCTCCTGCTTCTCCGATATTGTGTCCTTGAGTTTGAGCAACTGAGGTAACGTAGGAACTTGTTATTTAATGCATATCATTGTTCATTGTGTAATGAAAAGCTACCAAAACAGATATTTTGCTTAGAATGTCTCCGTACATATTAAAAAAATAAAAACCAATGTGGCCGTAATAAACTGTGATTTTATTGGAAGAACACGGCATTTCGGTAGTCATCGCAGCGAGCAATTTGGTAGTTTAGAGGCCCTTTCTCTGTACGTTGTGGGAAAAATTCAGTTATATCAGTTTATCATATATAGGGGTTTTACTATACTTTATTCAGTTCACGAAAAGCTAACACCAAAACTGAAGTTTGCTGTTGTAAGAATGTACAAATTATAAGTTATCATAAAATCGTTATAAATTGAAATCGGTAAATCGCCGAAATAATCTGACATAAGAAATTTTGAAATGAAAAAAACGTAAAAATTAATATTGAATAAATTAAATGATTGATTGATTAATTGTTAGTGATTTCGGGAGCGTCAACTAGCAGGGTCATTAGTCCCGTTAGTAAAGTGCATGTTTTTGTTCGAGAAGTGGTGGTGGTCGTCTTCCCCGCTGGCTGGCGAGATCCGGCGCTGACCAATCGTCGGTTAGCGGAGTTTCCCTCAACCAGGTATCTCCCTCTAGCGGGGCACATCTCGAGCCGGGGCAAGCCCTATGCTCCCGACCGGCCTTCCGGCATGTGTGGAAGTGTAGTGCTTGTTGGTGGAAGAGGCGAGGATACGGTAAGGAAGAGGAAGAAAAGATCGCGCGCGATCTGTGGCCCGTTTGTTAGGGTACTGCTTCGGCATTTACCTCGTGTTGATCGGATAAACCACGGAAAATTACCGATCAGAGCCGCCGGCCGCTAGAATTCTCCTCCAGACAGGGACTAAATTCGACCTAGCTGCCACGCTAGTGTAATAATTATTAATATTCCAAAATAATTGTGGTGCAAAGAAAAGGCTTCAAATAAATTACCATAAAGAGAATTATACAATATTAGGACTTCCTTATCTGAAATTCAGCATAAGACCGCATATGTGCATCTTTAGTTAAATAGCTCCGTTGACGGAGCTAGGTGAATTGGCTCTCGTTAATAAGAGACAATTTGGCCTAATGCGGCGGGGGGATACGCGCGTGTGATAGTTACAGTTATATTGTGAGGCCAGTGCCATTATGTTTATAGTAAATGAATGAAAATGAAATGTAAATTGGGCAGTTGTGTAAATATCGATCTAGAATGTTTGTGTATTTGCGGCAGAAAGACGTCATTCATGCATAATGTATGAGTAAGGCGATGTACGCTCGCGCACACCCCCGCGCCCGCTGCTGTGGAACAATAACGATTCATTCGGTTCCATTAGTGGGGCCTGCGATGCCCGCGTGCACAGCTCTCGCCAACGCCGCTCTCGCTTTCTGTCGCTTTCCATTTCGCCTTGCCTGTTAGTATTCCTTTGTTATGCATTCTGATTGTCCCCTCTCTTTCCTTCTTTCTTTCTCTCTTTCTATCCCGTTTTCCGGTTTCTCTTTGTTCTTGTGGCTGTGTCTCTTCTATCTTTTGCGTTTTCAATTTTCATATCCTTGTCATTCATGCTTATTCTCCTATTTCTTTCAATTACACTCCCTTTCGAATATTCCGGTTTTCCTCTTCGGTGCTCTTAAGTCTGTTTTCTTCCGTCTCCCCTTCGCTCTCTCTCTCTCTCTTTCACGTTTTCCGATATTTATGAGTTTGTTCTTGAGTGCTTATTGGTACGGTATTCCATATTCGCCATCGATCTTTCTTTTTTAACTCTACCTAAGTCCTTAGGTTTCTTTTCTGTTTATTCTTTCTTTTCTTCTTACCTCGTTGCGTTCTTTGTTTCTTTTTATGCGGCCCAATTTCTTTTGTTAATCTTCTTCCCCTACCTCCTCCCTGCACCTTGTCTTTCTAGTAATCTCTTACTATCATTCTTAGTATTCACCTTCTTTTTCTATTTCTTCTCTTCTCTGTTTCTAAATGGAGATGCAAATTCCTTCAGTAGATGAAATGATGGACGAGAAGTGTGGAACTGGAAAACGTTTCAATGTTGATTTTATAATTCATTCATCCTTTTAAGAGGGCATAACTTCCTTTCCATCTCAGAAACTATTATGTCTACATGAATTATCATGCTTCATTTATTATATTGATTTCAATACAATCAAATGCTTTTGTGATGTTGATTTGCGTCTCTTCCAATTAAGTATACATTTTTTCTATAATCTAAAACGCGCATTTACATTTTAAGCCATTGAAATATCATCAGAGTATTTCGCATTATTTTATAATTTATGATGAATATCGATACCGTATCAACTATTTTTATTAATGCTGGATTGATTGCTAATATTGAATGTAAATTGAATAAGTTGTATGGTTGGTGAAACGAAATTTTTCTTTTTGGACAGTTATGTGGAGTGTGCTCTTAAAATTTTAGTAATAAAATTGCAATATTCCAAAATTTTGATGCTCTATTGAAATTAGGAGCTGAATAAAAACAGGAAAAGCTATGTAAATGAATACAGGGTACGTAGATTAAAATGAAAGTCATAGGTAGCACTTTTATAATCACCAAAAATTGCTTTTTGTAGACAGAACGTAATATTATACCAGTAAATCGTCTACACAATTTTCTTTTCTTGATATATTCTTAGCATAAACCAGTATTTCCCAATTTTGCTCTCCATCTTGCGCATATGACTAAAAAAATTATTTTCTGAGCAATTGCGTCATTACATTCAAAATAAATAGAGAGTTGAAAGGCATTACTGATCAATTCAAACAGTACGTACTGATCTATACTGCTTTTCACAATGTGAAGGCACAATGTGTCTCAAGGAGAATCTGACCGTTGTTCCCGGCACCACACGTTCACATGCCTGCTCTATCCAGAATCGTCAAAATTACGGCTACCTTTTTCAATATATGCATCTATGCAAATCAATGCATGAATCTACTATACATTATTATTAATATTATTATTATTATTGTAACCAATATTTTATTAGCGTAATTATCTAATACACATTACAAATACTATCTTAAAAATGAATAAAAATAGTAAATTGTTGATTGGGCCATCAAATATTGGATAATGAATGTACGCAATAAACGAAACACTCTGACCAATATTTATCCAACTTTCATCTTAGTACATTATGTTCCTTTTTTTATTTGTAAACTGTTGCATGTGTCGTAGACAATAATATCGTCACATTGTTGTATCATTTCTTTCTATCATTACTATTTTTTCTCGCTTTTCAAATTCAAATTCCATTTCTATTAATAAGTGATATAACGTAGAATATTTTAAATTTGTTCAATGTTTACTAACATCTTTCATTACCCTCACGATTGTGGCAGGAAGATTTTAAAATAGAGAAGCATGGAATTTGAGACGTACTGTATATACTCTAGTACAATGTTGTCATACTTCATTTCCCTATTGATTCTATTCTTCAGTCCAGTTAACTTCATTTTTCTCAGGGTCTGTACTTTTCCATTATCATTTTTCTTTTACATTTTAAACAAGAAATGTCCGCTGTTGCTCTGCAAAATTCATTCACACGATTCACTGCGTTTTTGGATGTTTTCATTTTAAGTTTGAAAATTATTTTTAACACTTTTAATTATTTCACCCTTTTTCCTGAGATCCATTTTGATCTCTTAAAATACACACACTACATGATTGACTACATAAAGTACCCAAATTTCTTTACCACTGAACCAGTAAAACTCGACTGACCAGAATACCTAGCAAGATGAAATTCTCGAAAGGGTTTCTCGTAATCATTCGAGTGTTGATTTGAATAGTCCCTTCCGTTGGTGACATCATGTAAACAAACACTTTCGTTCAGCTCTACGGGTCATACATCCTGCATCTTTTCGTACGAGCTCCGTTGAGCCACACGTCATCTCTTGTCGCAAGCAGCTCGTCTTCAACACTCTTACCAAATGCACAAAAGCAATGATACGAAGACCGTCGTGTTATGATAGAAAACAATTTTACCATTTTACCCACAACTTTTTAATTGTACAAGTTTTTAATTGGACTTCAAGAATGAAAATATCTCACCGAAGATATATTCTAATCCACAAATTAAAAATTCACACATTTTGTTGATAATTATTTTTTTAAGGGGACACATTTCAACTTATTAATAAAATGAAAGCGCTGCCTCCAGCTCAAGTAACTCAAGTATTGTGCTGATTTCTTCCAAACCAATTCCATCAATTTTGAAATATGTTCTACCGGTTGGAATAATAAGGTGTTTAAAAAGTCAGTTACTCATAAATCCAGAGTTTTAATTATTTTATTTCAAGAAACCTGAATTACAATTTTTTTTATTATTACCATCGTGTTCTTCACACTTTTCTCTACATTACTATATTTTTCTACTAACTTTTGCAACAGTCGATTTGGCAACAGTGCATGAGATTCTTCCTTAAGACTAACATTGTCCATAAGAGCCCATTGTGCCTCCAGGACGTGAAAATGTGTATGGAGTATTTGATTATTAGGATATATAAAACTTATCGCATCTTTTTTTGAGAAATTCCACATTTTTTTCTATGTATGAGTTTGTAATTGAAAAACTATCTGTTAATAAGTCAGTTCTTTTCCATCAACATGCGCTAATCATGTTACATCACATTATTAATTTTTATTTAAGGTACCGCGTTTGCTTTTTTCACTACCTACTAACATATTGTTATTTCGAATTCGAGCTAGAAAGTGATTCTTGAGATGTGTATGAAAAGTTTAATTTCGGTAGCATCGATTCGCCTGATTTGATATTTTGTTGCTGTCCTGCTCTGAGATACATTAAAGAGTGTGACGGTGTCCATTACTTTATATAACTTCAGGGTTGTTTTCTTGCTTGTCGTTACGTTTGGTCTAGCACTTTGCCTAGTTCACTTTGCCTACTGTAGCCTTAATGTTGATTGAAATCGTGTACCCTAGCCACTTTCATTTGTTGACTTTACAAAGACTCTTCTGGTTTTTTATTTCATTAGTCTATTTGACCATAAGGGCATTGGTATCACATTTTTAGAACTAATTATCAGAATATGTTCAATGTATTTTTATCTAATCGTGTAAAATCACTCTACGTTTCAGCATTACCTTTACGTAATTCTATATACATAGTTGTTGGTGTGCTTTACGGTCTCACTCAGCAAAGAAACTGCGATTACTACCTTGTTCTTCGAGATGGATACAAACATGCCCCGGGAGGATTGCTCATTGATTTTCGTAATGGCCACTTCCACACTGGTCGTCGATCGATGAAGTGCTTTGTCGTTAGAAACAGGTAGTTTACTTAGCAACAGGGTGAGCCTTCTGACTTGCTCTGGTCGCTTTTTATTGTGCTCCGCTCTCGGAAACAACACGGTAGCACAGTGGTGGTTCTGTTTTTATCCGCCGATGAGTTATTCGATCTCTTTTTCTGCTTTTGTTCCTCTTGAAGAACATTACTTTCTTGATTCAAGGAGCCGTTAACTGCGTACGATTCGTGATTTGTTAAAAGGCGAAATTACTGCAATTAAAAGGAAAATGCCAGTAAATGACTTTTGAAATTGAAAAATACAATTTGAATTTGAACTAGAATAGAAACATCTGAAACGTACTATTTATTGATATTTTAGTTTAAGCCCAAACTAACAATTAAATCACAACCTGATAAAGCTACCTTACGATTGTCCACATGTTGAAAAGATTGAAATATTTGCAATTCTTCCCCTTATTATAATTATGAGTAAAATAAATTAGGGCTGCTAACTTTCATAGCACGATATTAAACCTGAGAAGCTTTTTCTTTTGCGATTGAAAAAGAAGACTACTTTATAAGCAATAAATTTAAAAATGTTTGTGTACTTGAAAAAAAATGTATTGCAACGTAAGCAAGTGATGGCTTTCTTATTTCACGAAAGTTACGTGTCTCACAAACTAATCACCAAAAAAATTGAATTAGACCAGACGGTGTGCATTTAGTCTAGTTCAGTGACCAGCAACTAAATAGCTGCAGAGTGTGATGTATGATAGATGATATAATTTAACGCCATTTGTCTCCTGTTTATTATGTCGTGGTCCGATATTGTCCCGTTAGAATGCACTGAATTAATGTCACACTTGAGATATTACCAAATGGTCAAATGTTAATATGTTTGCAGCGCAGTCTGCTCGCACGGTTTATTATGAAGGACGATCAATTTGTATAATCGTAGAATTGAATTAACGTTAATGAGGATTTAGATAGGAAGATAAATAAATAATTTTTTTGCATCAATAAAATTCATATTTCGTTTACTTCATGGAAATATCACGAAGAATGGAAACCATGAATTCTAGTGACACAAATCCTTATTGTTTTATTACTATTACGCAGATTAACAATTAAACCAATAATACTGATAAATAATAATAATAATAATAATAATAATAATAATAATAATAATAATAATAATAATAATAATATTGTAATAATAATACAGGAACAGATTAATTCGACTTTTGCCGGCCTACGGTGTTCCCTGACCTGAGTCCTGTTGTTTTATTTATTATCCGGTCTGGGGATAAAGGAGGCATGCGACAAGCACAACGAATTCCTTTCATCGCATGCATCATCACTGAGCTTTTCCAACATACAGCTATGGAAACTGAGACAATTGTAATGAAAAAGTACATCTCTATTTTTGCCCTGACCGGGAATCGTACCACTGGTCATACCACGGAAAGTAAGCACAGGTTTTACTACATGCATGTATATATGTGTATGTAACGGCGCACGTATACCTTAAGAATTGCTGCAAAAAATATATTGTAGACTGTTTATCTTCGAATGGGAATCCTTCGCAAAGTTATTTGTTCAAGGTGTTGCTCACAAATTATTCTCGGCATGTGTTGCAATGTCGCACTGCTTCATTGTTAATGAATATGGTGATATTGGTTTTATTTTCGGCGAATGTCTTTGTAATGGTGTCGTCGCGTGCTCTGAGCTATCTCACAGATGTTGCACCGAGTTCTTCAGCTATTTTAAAACTTTATGACAAAATAAGAATGAATGACAATGTTGTACCTATTCACGACGAGTTTTGTGGTCGGTCGAGGCATATGACTTTGCGCTATAGAGAAGCTATAAAATCAATATTTCCGATGCTCTGAGATTAAAGGAAGTCATTGCCACAAATTTTGTGTTTCTAAGAACCATTGTTCGCATGATAAGTGAGTAAGATTACCCAGTGCAGCAAATTCGTATAATCACAATTGTGACATTATTCTTATTGGAGAAAATGCGCTCGAATTATTTTCACATTTCGTTTAATTTGTACAGCATTTTTGAACCTCAGATGATCAACGTTAGAGACATTACAAGTGCAAAACAATCTCAAAAACTTGTATAAAAGTGAATTAATTTTTCAAAACTGTCCTGCTTGCTATTTGTTTTTAACCCTATAATTTTCCCAACGTTTCAATCGATAAAGAAATTAATATTTTATATAATTTTTTTCAACATTGAAATATGTTAAGCTAATTAACTACTTTATTATTGTTTTACACAGTTCAATTATGGACGCAAAAGTAACAAATTGATTCATTATTACAGCAATTCCTATAGACAAATATAGATCAATAAGCTAAGCAAAGAAAAAAAAATCCTTTTGTAGTTCATTAGCTCGATGTCAAAAGGTCATATCTTCAAAAACCAAACTGCCTTTTAGTACAGAGTATTTCCTTTGCAGATGTCGACATAACCTTCTTAAATATTCAGTTTGCAGCGTGAACTTTGAGTAAGGTCATTAGATAACGAAAATAAGTAAATTTCAGTGCAGTACGTCAATATAGTACTTTAAGTACAGTATTACTCAGACCTTCTCCCTTATTTACGTTTTTTATATTTAAAAAATGATTAACTATTTACTCATTTCAACCACAGTAAGACCACTTATCTAAAATGATATACGTACTAGTAGTGTGCGAAAGTGCAATATCATTTATTTTTTTAAATTTCAAACTATAAATGAAATTGAAGTTTCAACTTTAAATGTTTTATCGAGTGAAAATTATTGAGTTTGTCATGTTGTTTAAACATTTATTACTTTTTTCACAGAGATCAACAAAAATCTTTTACAAACTTGGAGGCCACCTGTATATTCATTCTTGGAGATGTTTTTAGAGGCATGTTTTGTGCATGTTTTTACATATAAATGTTTGCACACAATCAACAATATTTGTAAGAGCATAACTTATTTGAACCGCGAGACATCGCATGTCATAGGACTACACTTCTATATTCTTCGCTTTTTAAACAACTCTGCGCGTCAGCGTGTGTTCACGTGCATTGTACGAGGTGCGCAAGAAGCTCGAGGCCTACAAAACGCGTGAGGTATTCAAATGGCAATGTGAGCGACATGTGCGAAGTGTGCAAGACGTGTAAATGTTTGAGATGAGAAAAGTGCGGGAGGTATGCAAAGTATGTGAGGCGTACGTACTGAGCGTGCGAAGGTACAGAGCATACGACGTATATATATATATATATATATATATATATATATATATATATATATATATATATATATGTGTGTGTGTGTGTGTGTGTGTGTGTGTGTGTGTGTGTGTGTGTGTGTGTGTGTGTGTGAAGGTATTTCGAAATATGCAATGTGAATGGGGTGCGCGAAATCTGTTTGGTGTGTTAGGTAAGTGAAATGTTGAAGGTGTGCGAAACGTGCCTAGTTGTGAAAGCTGTGGTAAATTTGTGAAAGATGTAAAGCGAAATGTACGAGGTGTGTAAAGTGTGCTGAACGTGGGAGTTATGTGAGGTGTGTGCGCGTGTGATGTGGTAAACAAAGAGAAGTGTGAAGTGTAAAAGGTGCTAAACGTATGACTTGTGTGAAATGTGCTTAATGTTCCAGATGTGTGAAGTGTGCTAAACGTGCGTGATGTGTGAAGTGAGCGAATTGTAAGAGGTGTGCCAGAAGTGCTAAATGAGCGAAGTGGGTCATATGTGCTAAATGTGCGATGTGCGTGAAGTGTGCTAAACGCGCGAGGTTTGTGTGGTGTGCTAAATCTATTTGTAATGTGCTAAATGCGCGAGGTGTGGGAAGTAAGCGAAGTGTGTGTGTGTGTGTGTGTGTGTGTGTGTGTGTGTGTGTGTGCGTGCGAGGGGAGTTTAACGGACGAGGCGCACAAAGTGCGTGCAGCGCGCGAGGGCAGCGAGGCGCGCGCGGCGCGTGGCCTACCCTCCAGGGGCACATGACAGGGTCGTAGTCGCGCGGGTGGTCGGGCGGCTCCAGGAGGCGGGCGCTGCTGTGCAGGCGCCTGCGCCGCGCGTTGACCTCGTCCGCCCGCCGCCGTCGCGCAGCCGCCACCGCCCTCGCCCTCGCCGTCGCCTCGTCCTCCT
Source organism: Gryllus bimaculatus (assembly GCA_017312745.1). Classification (NCBI taxonomy): domain Eukaryota; kingdom Metazoa; phylum Arthropoda; class Insecta; order Orthoptera; family Gryllidae; genus Gryllus; species Gryllus bimaculatus. Next base: position 10,963,070 of record BOPP01000001.1, read on the forward strand.
CCTCGTCCGCGGACGTCAACGCCAGTACCCGCAGCAGAGGAGCCCGTGGCACGCCCAGCTCTAAGGGCGACGGCGCGGGCGGACCGGGCGACGCAGCCGATGAGGACGATGACCGTTGCTGACGACTCTTACTCCTGCACCCGTCGCCACAGGGTTGCGTCTATTAAGTGTTAACCCTGCGATACTAATGCTAAAATGTATTGCTTGTTACTAGTGAGTAACATTTACTCACTTAAGAAGTGAACAATATTTATAACGAAAGGATTTTAAATTTGACTGTTATAATTACAACAACTCTAAAGAAATACTCCAGAAATATTAATTATAAACTAAAGCAACTGTTGCAATATCATTCAACAACTTTATCAAGACAAGCTCTCCAGATCCCTTTTACTAGAGCTCCTTAAAAATGAGGTACGATGTAAATTTTACTCGCACACTTCAAGATATTCGCTTCCCGTAGGAAAACAAATGCAATAAAATCACAGAGTCAACGCGCATATTAATGCCTATAGATTAGATATTACACTGCTAGCAGGTTTACTAGCGGGTTTTTGGGGTAGATTTTACATGTCACGTGTATTGTAGGCAACTTGCTTTTATTATAGACCTTAGCAACATATTGTAAAAGACTATTAAAAGGCTATTAAGCGATACATTACCAGAGGAAAGCGCTACATCAAGAGGAACGACAGTAGCGAGTGTGATTTCTTTCTCTGGTAGATAATAAATATTGTTGTATGTATTATTTGATTTGATTCCAAATTTGAGTAAAATACAGATTACAATGATTAGGTCACGTCAGGACCTATAGTACGCAGCGGCCCCTCCAAGCGCCAATGCCACCGCTCTGAGTGCCCAAGAGATTTAATAAAACTACCACCCGTAGGTGACTAGCGGTGTACTGTAGGTGCGTATTATTATATAATAGCAAGCGGCTGTACGCGTAAAAAATATTAAAATAACATCACAATATAAAATGTTTAAAACAGCTTCTACCGCTATTGAAGGAGAAATTTTACCGTTTCTAACAATAACTGCTGAGAATGAAGACGCTGTCAAATATGATGTTAGTATGGATCGTTGAATACTGCTGTGCTGGCTGATTTTGCCACATCAAAATATTCCGTTATTTGATGATTTAGTGGATGATCAAAAAGCAAATTCTATGATTCAAGATACCGTTAAACACTCGCAGCAGACGTAGTAAGGACTGGACTGTCCGCCTAGATAGCAGAGGTCGCTAAGATTGAAGGGCTGTAGCAGCCTCGGTTCAAAGGGTCGAGATTTCAATCCCCTATTCGGACAGAAACATTTGTGTGTGTTGTGTTGTCTTTACATCGTCTTCCTATAATTACCCATGCAGTGAAAATAACCACAGTGGTCGGTATAAGCGCAAGTTGTAACAAAGTGAACTAAAACGAGAACTGAGGCGAGCAGACAGCTAAAAAGCGCCACAAAAAGATGGAAATACTTCCAAAATGTACTTCGTACTGCATAATTTGAAGCACGAAAATCATGAACTTGAAGGTCTGGAAAATGAACGCCCACACTCACATCTATCTGCACTCTCTCTGCAGTGTCAGATTGAGGCCGACAGGCATTCAAATAGAAAAGAGTTTTACTGCTAAATTGCGCTTTTGTGATCCTGATTAAAGCGAAAGCCATGAGAGCTCGCCGACAAACGAAGCTCATTTCAGGCCAAAGTTGAATCGTCTTTTCGTTTTACCGGGTGAAGATTCTGATCAAGGACATGAAAACCGCGTTTCGTTTCGGATTGAGAAATTTTTTATTGACCATAAAACTTGGCACTAAAGATATGTTTTATGTAATTCTTTCTTGGAAACAGTTTCTCGAAATTCTCATTCGCCTAAGGATGAGGTTTGATAACATTTTACAGATAATCGTTTTACTTTCTGAACTTTGAATGTTTGTTAGATTGGTATATCACAAAGAGCAGCCGTTTCGCGTGGTTGGTTATCTTTCTAATTAATCTTCATCCTTTCAACTGTCTTTCGTGTCTATGAAGTTTCTCTCGCTTGAACGGTTGGTGTTAAACACTTTTTAGCATTGAAAAACTATTTCCTTTTCTATAAAAATGTCTAATACTTAACTACTTTACAAATTGTAGTTCATAGGGTTAGTATGTGTAATTTTAATTAAGCTGCATCTCTCATATTTTCATTTCTTACCTTTGTCCTCTTCTTTTGTTCACAATGCCTTCGCAGTTCCACACAAGACCCTCCATCGACTCTCCTTTCCACAACAACAATCATTGTAACCCGCACTAGTTTTGCCGTCGTCACTGATACCGTAATTTCTGGTGAAACGTGATGTTAGAATAACACTACCTTACCTTCCCTTCCCTCCCGTCTCGGCCTTTCTTCCCTGTCGGAAGATATATGTTATGCGTATTGAGAATCTGGATTTACAGTCTATTTTTTAATACACAGTTTACATTTTTTATATTATTTCCTACCACTTTCGATATTCCATCTCTCAATTTTCAACTTCTCAGCTAAGCACTGTATAAACTTCATGTCTGCCCTGCGCCCTCGACATAGTTCACAATCTTGCCCTCTCCCGAACTATGCCTACCTCTCTGAGCCATCCGCAATCCTCCGATATCCCCCTCCCCCGTCTGTGTGGGGCGTCCGCAAGCAGGTCGCCGGTGATCCGGTGCCCCGTGCACACGCCACCCAGCTGCCCGAGGCGGCAGCTGCCGACGTCACCACGCCGCGGCCTGCCGCATCCCACCCCCTCATCGCCCCGCCCACCACCCCCCGCCCGCTGCCGCGCCGCGCCGCGCCGCCCTTTAGACGTCCTCTGTCTAACGACCGCCTCGGCGTGTTTGACCACGTGTCCCCCACGGCCGACTGGACCTGCCCGGTGCCCGGGGCGGGCGGCCTGCGGGTGGGCATGCTTCACCGCCGGCGCCAGTTGCGCCGGACCTCCGCCGCCGCCCCCGCGCACCATCCCCCGTCCCGCCGCCGCCTCCGCCGCCACCAGCGGGCCAGCCTCCCCGGTCGCTCGGCGGCGTCGGGCGGGCCAGCCTCACCGCCGGCCCCTGGGCCCCGTGGAATAATACATACGGGCCCGCGCCGCGCCGAGTGTGGTGGCGAGGCGCCGGCTGCCTCAGCGCCCCGCCCCTCTCTCGGGGCACTCGGGGGCAGGCCGCCCCCACTCCTCCCCCAGGGGGTTCGTCGCGCTCGGCGGCGGAAAATCCGGCATGGCGCGGCGCCGCGCCGCGCCGCGGCACCGTAATTGCGAGGTCTGCCCGCTGCGACGGCACGAGCGCCGCTGCGCGCTTGTTCTTGCGTCGGTGCAGGTGCACTTGCAGGTGCTTAGAGAGCGCGGACTGCGAGCGGGGTGGCGCGGGATTACGCTGCAGAGATGCTCTCGCGGGGGCTGGAAAGGGCGGCTTGTGGATGGCGTTTTAAAACCATTTGTGCTTTCTCTGAGTGGAAAATAATTTTGTCTCGCAGATACACAAACAAACATTTGCGAAACTTATGAATAATAGTTATGTATGTACAGCATTTACATAATAAGGTATATTATTATAATATGTGATTCGAGAATTACGAAGCAAGGCGTTAATACGAGGTAGGTATTAAAGGCGTTAATCCTTTATTGTAATAAGACGTTATGATAGGAATATCGTACAACTTTCTATTCAATTTATAAACATTCCTAAGATCTCTAATTTGTATTTAAATTTGACTATTTAACTTGAGGAAGGTGACGTATTAATAGTAGTTAATAAAAGATCAAAGATTAGTTATAATATTGAATACATTAGGAAAATGGTCATTGTTAATAGTGGCTCAGAGATTATTCCGACGCATGTATCATAAAGACTCTTATTACGAGATCAATCACAGTTTGTTAAACTTGCACATTACACAATCGAAGGTTATAGGGCTATATTTATATATTGTTTAACGTATTCCAGTTAATTTTGATGGTCCTGTGACTGTCTTGAGGCTCAAGACCCCGATACGGGGCTTGGGCCATGTGATATAGAGTTCTTGTGGTTAGGACAAGTACATCCCCTCACTGTATATTCTGGTCTTCATAACCTTAGGGTATTTCTCGTCGTCACAGAGCAATAGATACTGCAAGATTTGTATCAAACGCGCAGTTATTGTTTTGGCCCGAATTTTTATGGTCCGGTGTTTTTAAATATATTTATGGGCCATTCGCAATAGATGATGTGTCATAAAAGAATCATGATAAAAGAAAAATTGATTTACAGGTTCGTACTTTCTATATGAATTCCGAAAAGTTACAGGATTTTTAAAACACAGCAAGAAAATTAAACATTCTTAACTTTTACGTTACGTGTGCAAATAGTATAAAAAGTCACATGTGCTGAAAAATTATTGATGCTTTGAAATACGCATTGACATAACGTTACTGATATAAAATGCTGGAAATAAAAATAAAATCGTACGTTTCTAACGAATAGGTACGTTTCCAGATTTTGACTCCAATCATTGTTCATTTGAGGTAGAGTGAGTCAAGTAAAATGAGTATTGACGCTGAACACAAATCAGATCACCAGTGCGTGAGGTTGAATAAAGGGGTATGTGCGCTGCAATTTGAGATTCTACACATTTCATATGGCCCCGTATTAGTTAATGTGGAGGCCCGAAAACGGCCCAATTCGGATGCTCTATAATTTAGTAACTTCCACATAATTGACGACGTACGCACTGCGAGGTTCGATGGATTGTTACCGACAATTTTAGTAAACGTTGGTTTGTGTCCATTACATTCAGCAATATCGACCATTCATTTTAGTGACTACTTTGTTTTGAGCGCAATCACATAACCTTGAGTAATCTACAAAAAATGCTTTTGTAATGATTTTATGATAACTCATTTAGATTTGTCTAACTTATGAAATCATTAAAAATAAGATACGAGTAAATGTGAGACATTTATCACTTCCTCTTCACCTTCTTATTTTCATGACAAAAATAGATTTTGGACGAACACATTATTGTATTATGTTGTTCCTTTATTTTTGAAATATCAGAAGCAACAGTGGAATCTTTTAGCGGAGTTAAACACTTGCTGAAAAATATTTTTTTCTTATAAGACTTTAAAGAGGCGTCGCGTGTACCTTCCAGTTTTATATTTCGCATGATAGAAAAATCTTTGATCATTTCTTACGAATTCTTCGGAAAAAGAGAAAATCGTGTAATCGTGCGGCGGAAAACGACTGTCTGTCCGTCCGTCTGTCTGTCCGTCTGTCTGTCCGTCGGTCTGTCCGTCTGTCTGTCTGTCGGTCTGTCCGTCGGTCTGTCCGTCGGTCTGTCCGTCGGTCTGTCCGTCGGTCTGTCCGTCGGTCTGTCAGTCTGTCAGTCTGTCAGTTTCCGTCTGTCCATCCGTCCGTCCGTTTGTGGTCAATGCAATTGGCTAAAGCATTCAGCCGATTTTGTTTAAAATTGATATTCCTTAACCGATCTGGCTGATGACGTTGCCTCTGGATTTGGAAACCGATATTTTAATTTTGGGGCTACTTTACGTGAAGTCCCTCAGACATTTTCAAAATTTAAAAAAAACGCTCTAAATTTTTGATGAAACAATGTTGTTCAATTGTGTAAAAACGTTTATGAGAATGATGCAGGTCTCATTTTTGGTAATATTCCTGATTATTTCAAAATTCACAAAAAAGTATTTAAAACAAAAAAAATTGAAGCGTTTGGCTCCGACCAAGTTTGTTGTACAAAATCAGGTTTTTAAATAAAGTGGTGTACGTTTTTTGTAAATGTTAGAATATTTTGTGTAATTTGGACTTGAATTTTAGGAAACATTTTTTCGGAAAAACCTGCTAATTTTTCTTTAAATGTTCTTCACCTAGGTAATAAGGGATGGTAAAAAATATGATGTTGGTGTCATTTTCGGGTATTGCTCAGTTTTTTCGAACGTTGTCAAAGAATTTCAAAACTACAAAACGGAAGATATTTTTGACTTAGAAAAAAAATAGTTGTAATAATTAGCTACATAAATACATAATAAATAAATAATTAACGACGTCCATTCCTGTGTTTACCCTTCTGGATTTCTCCCCAACCGTGCCTCGCTCTACACTAAATATACTCTAAACTCCTAAATGAATTCCCAACATGTGTCGTGTACACAATTGTAAGTGTATGAATAAATCGTGAGCAAGGGGCAAGGATGAGTGAGGGCAGATCTCGCGAACTTTCGACCCGTGAACAAAGATATTGCCCCGGCATTCGCCTGGAGTGATCGGAGAAACCGCACAAATCAATCTATCAAAGCAGTCGGATGATAGAATTTTTCGTCACACTGCGGCTGAATTCTACTTAGCTGTACAGCTACTGTCAAAAATTTGCCACCTTGACGACATTCCGGTTTGAGAAGCTGTTGCCGCTACAACTATTTTACTTGTTCCACCTCTGCCGATACAAATAAGATCCTAATTATTCATTTCGTATGTTTCTTCAATTCAATGTAGCTTCCTCACCTACGACGATTGCGTGAAACCCGGTTTACTCGTTTGATAATGTCGTGTGTCACTGCGTTGCGTTGTGTGCAGTGCACTTGCAAAACGTGCGTTGTCTGCGCCACAGCCTCGCCGGTCAACGGCTGTCACGTTTCGCTCGTCGGCGAATTTGATCGAAGGCAGTAAAGGAAAGTGCCTCATAAAAGCGTTTATATGCTTCCCCGACGCCCTTGCTAGCATCGTCGACGCAATGCGGAGGGCTGCTGCAAAACTGTTCCCCAGGGACTCTTCCTTCTTGCTCGCGCATCTGTAGCTTTCAAAGGACGCGTTATTGAGGTAATGTGTTACATTTAACAACGCAAATTCTCTTTTCCCGGTCGTGACATACGAGATGCTGAGAATATAAAGAATTGCTAGAGATACTTTTCAATATCGACGATTTATCCTCGTTCTCCTATTCTTTGTAGACTGGTGAAAAGGTGAAAATAAATTTTTAATGATACACATGGTTTCATATAGATAAGTGAACATTTCATTATTTTGTGTATGCTCCTACTACACATACGGACAAGATACAGAATCGTACAAGCAAGCCAATGGTAAACTTATGGCTCTTGGCTCTTGAAATAGAGTAGTGCTGTTTGACTGAATTAGTTTTATGACGTCAATTCTATTGTTGAGATATGCATGTTATTAATAAGATCGACAATTCAATGTACACTATCGTCGTTACAGTAAAATGCCCTGGCAGTCATGTGCTAACTGAAGCGTATTGAAAATCACTGTTCCGTGTTTTGCTTTTACTTCTAACTTTAATATGTATGGGCTCGAGAAACTGTACGAAAGCACATGCAGGGCCGTTGAGGCTCTGGGCTATTCGCTCTACTAAAATGAAAATAGTTTTTTTTATTCTCAATAAATGTTTGTTAATAGTTTCAATAACAGCCACCTCTTATTATTAAACAAATGATTCTTCACTTAAATAATCATTAACAGAGCTATAAACTATCATTAGAGCCTTAAAAGCACAAGCATTTACATAATTTAATCAAATTTCAGGACCTGCCTGAGTTGAGAGAATCTACCATTTCCAAGTAACTAAAATGAAAGTAGAAAGACAGAAGAACGATTGAACGGATGGCAAGCTCTTACAAATGAAATTGTGCAGAGTGCAAGAAGAAATTAAATAACGTACGGGCCTCCAAGGCCTTGCATATGCATCCGAGGGCTATGTAATGAATTCGATCCTCAGTTCAATATCATTTTTAACCTATACTAATTACTCAATTTAAACATTCTTTTTATCATTGTTACATTTCTTTTACAATGTCTTTCCTAACCAAATTCTATATTTGTTGTTACATATCGAAGTCATAATCAGACAATAAAAATGTATGAAAATAATGTCCTAACAATAATTCATACATTGCATTGATATGTATGTGAAATTATATTTATTGTAGTCGTAAATATGCACTAAATGTTCGGATATTAAGAAGATAGATATTATTGAATTTTAGTATTAGTATTGGTAGTATTGGCGTCATTTTTCGTTATACTTTTACTGTCCATAGACAGTAACAAACTTAATTGTTCTCGTAATTAAAAATATACTTAAAAAATTAGGTTATTTCTAGTGGTTTTCTTTTTTATTTGAAAAATTCATTTCTATTTCACTTTTTCCCATACATAACCGCCAGGCGGCAGCCATATTCATTCCCGTCGCCCCAGTCTTTTGTTTTACAATGCAAAACCCAGTTATTTAATAGGATCCTGGCCTTTCTTTGCAGTGTGCCTTTCATTATTTAGCCGTACGCGTACCACAAAGTAAAACTTTCTATTCAATAAAAAATGAAGGTAAGAACTAGTTTCCATGCACGAGTGCTTAAAACAAATTTACCATATTCCATGGTGAGTTCTTGATAGTTCTGAGAATGTCTGGTGAGCAGAGATGACAGTCGAATTATGCTGGATAGCTTCTTCTTGATGCTTTTCCCCTGTGGGATGATTCATGAATTTCAAAAACTGACAAACGGCCAATCGATTGGGATTATAATTAGATAGGTACACTTCTTGTTATAATTTTGTTCTGCTGAATTCTACCTCATTCTATGATACTGAATTATATGAAATAGATATATAAGACATTAATCTGAGCGTATTTGCAATATTTCTTTTTATATTTAAACTTTTTGAAGCTAAATAGTTCGTCACAATGCTCGACATAGTGTTACGCAAAGACATGAAAGAATGGGATTTGAATAATTGAAACGTTATTTTATCTTTAATATTGACGATTTTCGAATAAAGAGATTTTTATAATATAGTAATATAACGGGTTACGGTTCAAAATGAAGTAGATGAGAGCTGATAAGCACATGTTGTTACTTTGCAGCAGGGGAGAACAGAAAACTCTTATTTGCAAAACTCTATCTTATTTGCAAAATTTGGAGCATGCTTCTTATCTATAGTTTCACTTTTTCATTACAACAGTAAAACAGAGAAACTACACAATTTCACACATTTTCCTAATGACATCTTCCTTTACTCCCACTTTGTTCATCGTTAGGGCATAATAAGTCTTTTTGCGCTGTCAATGCGCGTCGTGAATGTTAAACGACTCCATGAAACTCTGTTCATCGTGGTAGTGCATCAACCGCCGTTGTACTAGTCTCGCAGCCTTTAAAGAACTAATTTCTGTCTCGCCACGCACAAATATTCATGGCGCAAATAAACCAAGGCAGTTTCAAGCGCAGCGAGACGGAAAATGTCGACAAACTCTGTTTTACGCACACGAAGTTATAATACACCTAATGGGTTATTTGGAATTCTGTGCATCAGGACGCTCTAAATTTAAGCGGAGAAAACAAGGCTTAAAGCAGAAGACGCACCATGCGGGACTTCGCAGGCGGCGGGGGCGGTGGTGGTGATTGTGGCGACGGGGTCCTGCTGGGCGGGGACGATAATTGAGATTGTGGGGAGGACAGCGGTGGGGTCGACGACAGGAACAGCGGCGGCAGAGACTGTGGCACAGACGTTGGAGCAGACTGTGGCGCAGACGGGGGCGTAGGCGGTGGTGCAGACGGTGGCGCAGACGGCGCCGCAGACGGGGGCGTAGACGGGGGCGCAGACGGTGGCGCAGACGGTGGCGCAGACGGTGGCGCAGACGTGGGTACAGACAGTGGTGAAGATGGTGGCAGATACAGCGGCGATGGTAATGGAGGAGACAGAGGGAGAGGTAGTGGTGGGAAGAACGAGGAAGGCGGCAATGGGGACGGTGGTGGTGACGGGGACGGAGGTAAGGACGATGGTGGTGATGTTGGTAGGGATGGTAGTGGAGTTAACTGTGGGGACGGTAACGAGGACGATTGAGAAGACGTTGACGAGCACGGAGAAGGGGACAATGAGGCGGTGAGCGGCGGGGACAGTGGCGCGGACAACGGAGGGAATGGTGACCAGGAGTGTGGCAGGGGCGGTTGAGAAGACACCGGGTTTGAAGCTAGTGGCAACAGTGGAGGAGGTGGAGGCGGGGACGGCGAAGATGGCAAGGAGAGAGGAGGTGGTGATGGCGGTTGCCGAGGCCAGAGCGCGCGCCCTAAGAACCGTTCAGCGCTTTTGCGAATCTTTGACGTGTTTCGTTCATCAGAGCTCTCCGAGAAACACTCATCATTCCCACTAAAGATTCCTTTTTGATCCCAAGGAATAGTTGGGTTAGCAAATCTGCTCAATTTTTCTTGTGTTTTTTGATCGAATCTGTCCATTTTATTTTGATTAATGATTGGATAATAAATGCAATTCATTTTAGAATTGCTAAAGCCGTCTCTTCTGTACTCGCCATGTACATTTTCAAAGTAAATTCGTTTGCGTTGGTAGCTTTCTTTACAGATTTCTCTGATGATTTTCTCGCCCCTGCGCCCACCTAGTAAGACTCCGTCACATTCACCATATCGGTGATTTGGTCGTATTTGCCCTTCCTTAGAAAATGAGGACACAGACCATCCGAATTCTTCATCGACCAATTCTACTTTCCTTTCCTTTGAACGTTCAGTAACCCGCTGCCGTTCACCAATTATTCTCTTGCCTTGTTCATTAAGTGCTATTTCATCATCCCGAAAACTTGCGTTTTCATCAGTGTAGTCACTTTCATTCGTACTTTCGCGTTGCGTAAATGTTCTTTGTTGATCAGCAGATCTTTGTTCACCGCGTCCGTTAAACCTTTCACTCTCTCCGACCTGTCCTCCCTTCTTAACCAAACGACTCGCGGCCTGTTTCGTTTTAGTGCATGTGTGAATCTGTTCTCCTGGCATCAGCTTGGCCCTTCTTTTTAGTCGCTCACATAACTCCTTATCTGTTGTCTCTTCGTTAGTGTATTCATTGCGCCTTTCAATCATATGAGTTTTAGAGAATTCCGAAACTCGACCGTTGAAGGAATTCTCGTATTCATCGGAGGTTGTAAGTGGCTCTTGTTTGACGATTCGACGACTTTTGTTCGGTTTTGGGCTACATCTGCAGCTCCTGGAACAAATATCACTAACATCTATGTCAGTATCTTCACTATAATACGCAAGTAGTGTATTCTCAGATGATGTTTTGGCTCTTGGTTGAACTCGCTCTTTAGAACGATTCTCGTATGTATCGCACGTTTGCAGGTGTTCTTCTTTCTCAACTCGTCGACTCGTGAAATGCTTTTCAGAATCTGTGCAGCTCGAGGAACGATTCCCTCTAGCCTCATTGTCAGCATCTTCACTGAAATCTATATAAATTTTAAACGGTTCTCCGCCTCGTTGGTGGAATCGTCTTTCGACGCGATTCTCATTTTCTACCTGTGGTTTGACCCGTTCTTTCTTCGCAATCTGGCGACCGGAGGGTTGCTCCGTGCGATCTCTGTATCTTGTAGATCGTTTGAGATTAGCCTTTATGTCAGGATATTTACTGCTAGTTGCAAGGGTGATGTTTGCCAACGATTCGAAATCTCTCCCTTTGACGTGATCTTCGAGTCCCTCGCAGGATTCGACTCGTGTTCCCTTGGCAACCCTACGACTGGCGAATTGCTCCGTGCGAGCTCCAAACCTCGTGGATCGTTCAAACCTAGCAGTTTTGTCAGTATCACCACTTGTGCTTCTGGCAAGCTCAATATTTCCGAACGCTTCTGCGGCTCGATTTTGCTCTCGCCCTTCCACGTGACCTTGGTGCTCCTCCCGGGTTTTGACCCGTTCTCCCTCCGCGACACGGCGCCTGGAAGGGGGCGCGTGAGGCTGAGCCGCGGCGCGCCCGTCGCCTCTACGCCTCCGCTCGCCGCGTGCCCGCGCCTCCGCCGCCGCCGCCGGCGACCGCGAGGGCCGGGGCGCGGGCGGTGGTAATGGGCCTTCCGCCTCACGCTCCGCCGCTCCTTGTGGCTCCTGCGACGTGAAGCGTGGCGCGGGATGAGCCCTCTCGCTCTCTGGACGTGGCACCGCGTGGCGGCGGCCGCTCCGCTGCGCCGCGCCGCCCGCTCGCGGCCACCCGCAACGCGCCCCCGGCTGGCCCCGCCGCCGCCGCCCGGCGCGCGGCCTGCGCGTCGTTTGTGCTCGGGGGGCTGACAGGCTGAGTGGGCTCTAATGTGACGCGGATGTTTTTGCTCGGCCGCAATCCACGGCATTACAATGACGGATTTGTGCAGTCATAAATTTAATTATTTTTTGTATGTATTATTTATTTAATATGTATTGGTATTTATTAACAATATATTATTTTATGTGTAAATGAGGTCGGTATAAGTTCCCGAATTCGGTGCTCGGGAATTCTACCACTTTGTCAACCCACCTGTAGCCGGAGGCCTTGGCCCTCTTAGGGATTATAATGGACTGTAATAATAATATTATTATTATTAATAATAATAATATTAATAATAATAAATTATTCTTGTTATTATTTATTAAATGTTTTCATCTATTTATTCATTAGTACTTGTTGCATCTGCTGAGTTCATTTAGGTTCCTGGTCGATGAAATAATGAGATACTGCCGATGATAATGATGATGTTGAAGAAGAAGAAATGGTGGAATGTGAGATAAGCAAAACGGGAAACCCAAAAGAACGTGGCGAGAGTTCTCTCTGTCTGCCTTAATGGTGAATAGGCACACGTTAGAGTGATAAGCAAGTTTTATGCCGTTGGGTTTGCGTTTCTCATGTTGAATTTGAGCTCCAAAGGTAAGATTAGAAGATCAGTTTTTACTTTTGTATATTTATCATGTCTAGCGTTTCATATAACCCCTTCCTCCTTACTGTACCTTGTAGGTGCCCAGTCACGGTCAAACCCCAACCCGTACCTTAAAAGGGGAAGTGTTGCGTTTCCCAGACCCCCTTTTCCCCGTTTTAAGACGTTTGTTGACGACTTAACATGTTATAGTAAACATATCCGGGAGTGAAACCGTTTAAACAACTTGCGTCCAAGCAAGACAGAAATAATACTCTGAGAAAATGTATGTATATAAAGTAACGACCAAACATTTTTTTACGATGTCATGAGTCATGCAAAACGTGAGTGCCTATTGGATGCATTGATAGGACATCCCAAAATGTTCCTTCTTTTTCTTGAACCAATACCGTACGTTTCTTATTACCTGTATTATATATTTTTGAGCTTTCTTCTACATTAAATTACGCAGTTGTTTCATAGATAAGTAGATAAAATCTGATGAGATTTACACGAATTTTCCGAGTTCTGCGAACTCGCCGCTTCAATGAAAATGTTGACAGATTATTGTAATGATGTTGTCAAAGGTAATCTGCAATATATTACAAGATTTCATTAGTGTAATGACTGATTACCAAATCCTACGCAGCTGTGTATGTACCAGCACAGATTTAATGTCCTTCGTGATTATACCGCAAATAAATATGCATTAACATTATTCTAATTAATTGCGCTATTATGAGAACCTGTTGTGTTGATACATTAGTAATTAATTTCATGTTAATTGGTGTATTGAAACCTAGAACTTAAATTTCAGAAAGTAAACGCGTGTTTTAAACTAATTTCCCTTCGTCCAGCTCCTCATATGAAGATAATTTATCGGTCGTGAGGCTGAAGTTCAACGTAGAACGCGTCCGTTAGGCGATCTCTGCTTCCGAGCGAACGCGCGCGAGGGCATTAGTCGGCCCCGAACGACGCGCGCCGGGTCTGGTGGCTTCGCGCTCCAAGGAGACAATAAACGCGATTCCATCGCACTGCCTGGCAAATCGCCTGGAAGTCATAACTTCAGATACTAACACTGCGAATGTTCATTGTGGATGTTGCCGCGCGGGGTAGCGCATGCGCTTTGGGGGGTGTCGAAATGCATGTGCTCTGCGTGTTAACGGCCGTTTTTATAACGCGATAACCTCATGGAAGTGTGACGTAATAAGACACCTTTAGAGTTACTACGTCCGTCGTTCGTGGGCGCGACGACGTTGAATCCCCGTATTAAAGATGTACAAGGTTAAAACTTTGAAACGTGTTAAACCTCAAAACTACAATTTTATACCTGAATAAATATTGGATAATTTTCTTTAGAACTAAAAATTCTTGTATTTATTATAAAATACAAGCAAAATGCATAATTCAGAAAACCAATTTTCAGTGACTGCTATTTGCTCAACAAATTACTATTTGTTTGCCTGCATCCAACTTCGTCTCCGATATCACTTATTTAAATGTACATTTACTGTTCCTATGTACGAGCCAGTTTCTACATGCGTGTGATTTTATTCTTCTCTCTCATCGCCAGCCCGAACGGAGGCGAAATGTGTTCGGAAGTGCATCTCCGCTTTAAAAGCCTGCGAAGGCGATGTGGAAGGAGGAACCTCGTAATTTTCCAGATGCACTCGAAATTAAATTTTTTTCTTAGAATATACTGAGAAATGATTTTTAAATTAAACAGAATGTTTTGCCATAAAGAGAGTATTGTGCTATATAAAGAGTCGGGAAAAATTGTTAACACAATTAACTCTGAGCGTAGAGAGAAAGAGATTATTTTAAAGGAAGGAAAGATAGTTACTAAAATTAGTTTCAATAGAGTGGATGAATACGGTGTTCAAGTTTGGCAAATGGGCCTGTACCAACTTTGCACGAAAATTTCAATTACGATAATAAGGGAAGAAAATTATTTCATTATAATAGGATGAGCGTATGTTGGTTTAAAACTAGCATCATAGTCATTTGATACTTCCATTACAACTTTTTAGAGTTTTTGTGTTAAAAATATAAGCACATGTTGCGCTGCTGGCAAGCTTTATTTTGAATTATTATGCATAATTCTATACTTCAGTAGGGAAGAGCACACAAAGGGTCAGTATTACATAACATCTACTGATATTATATGCATTAAAACATTACACATTTATAAACTCTTTATAACAACTTTTGAATTACTCTAAAAACAATTTTCTCTTAATATTATATAATTATATGTGATGAGTTCATGATTCATGAAATACGTAACAACTGCTAGTTTTAAATGACAAAGAAATATTTTATACCATTGTGTTTACTTACGTTCTTGTAGACAGAGAATAATGTTACCCTTGACAAACAATCTTTGGTAGTTAATCATTCATTTAAAAAAGGTAAATAACTAAAAGTGATTGTCCCACAAAACGATATAATACGTTTAGATATAGTGCAATCACAGCGTAATACCATTAAATTGAATCGAATTGAATCAAATCAAACCGAAGCGAATTGAATCGAAGTGATGACTTATTTTACGTGGCGAGGCCAAGAGGCCTGGTCTTCTCTGTGACCACGCAAATTTCGCTATGCTCCTTTCATTAACTAGCGGAGAAAGGATGTATTTCTTGGGCGTGTAAACAGGCGATTTGAATTTATCTCAGAGATTTCATTTAGGCTTGAGGATCTTTTACATGTAAGTAAATCTACTAACATGGGACAGTCGGCTCTACTTCCCTTCCGAAGGAAGGCGTACGAAGGATTTTTTTGTCCTTAAAAATCCACGGCTTCGATCGGGTTTGAGCCCGCCAACTTGAGTATAATAGTCCGATACGCTAAATAATGATACAGGATGGTAAACAACAATTAAAAAACAAAGAAAACAATTGTTAAAAGTGGCTAGCACGAATACTGCAAAAATGTGTACAAATTGAATATAATAAAAATAATATTATTAATACTAGTAATAATACCGCATTTACCTTGAACTTCCTTTTCTCAATGATTTAATCAGACATATTTTTGGGGACTTCTGGAGAGAGGGGAGTTCTTTCTTGTTGGGTCTTCTTTTGAAGAGTTATTTCTTGTTGATAAATAAAAAAATTCTTACGTCAAACTATTTGAATCGTCGGCAAAACTTTTACCAAACTTCAATACGTTTCTCTAAAGTAATTAATTCTGTTGTTTACTTTATTGGTTTTGTTCTATTCTAAGACAGAAATTGCAAAGATTGGTGTTTATCAATAAATGTTCATGAAAGCATGAAAAATATTTTAATGTTTATAAATAATGGGAATTGATATTTTAAATAGAATTTTTTTAATGACTACCGTCTTAGCAAAGAAAATAACGGAGAAGCAAAAGTTTCAAAATAACACAAAAAGAGGAAACAATGTTGGGGAAAAATGAGAAAAAATAATGGAAAGACCGAAGCAGAGAATTTACCTGTGTGAAGAGCAGAAAAAATACGTGACATTTTCTACCTCGGAGGACCCGTCGCTGTGTGCGTCGGAGGCGCTGAGCCCCGCCCGAGCGCCGGGAGCGGCCGCGACAGGTGTCGGAAGAGCGGCGGACGTCAGCGGGCGGCTCTCGAACGAATTCTGACTGCACACACAAGCCGAACGACAAATTGACTTCAGATGCGTGCACATAACGAAACGTGATATCAAAAAATCGTTTTAAATGCATTAATAAAATTGTTTTTATTTTGAAATGGTAAAAAAATACACGAAATCTAAACCAAAATAATTATACATAAGGTATTTATTCCTTTGAAATTGTAATAATTTATTGCTTGCGATAGATATAAAAAATAATTAAAGTCGATTTCGTAACGGGCATTACATGCCTCTTAAATTTCGTTTGCTTATTTCTTGTAAGTACGTGAAACTGATATTATGGAATGTGAGATGTTTTCAAACACGTAAGATGTGTAGGTTTTGTCACACAGGTTGCTATGTTCATCAATGCAATATCACCGTTATTATGTGAAATATAAAAAAAACATGACATAAAACAACCTTCTTATAAATGAAAAATACGATTACAAATAATCACTTGTGATGGAGCATTTCAAGGTCTTACAGATATTTGTTGTCATTGGAATGTAGCTTACTAATGAACGCTTTAATATTGAGTTTTGAGATGCTTTATCAAATTATGTTTTACCTCTTTAGTGGAAGTGCGTAAGTGCTTCAACAAAGATTCATTTCACATAAATTACTGCTCTTGAATATTTCATAATTGATCTGATTGGTGTCGCGGCTCCTTGAATTTGAAATCCATAGTTAGATTTCCGGGATATATTACACAAAACCCAATGACATTTCCAGCACTTTCTAAAAAATGGCTCCATTTTTTCTTTCTTTTTTTTTAGGAAAAGCAAAGTACATTTATAAAAATGGGCAGGTCCAATGTTTGTTGTAGTGTCTAAATTTTATAAAGTTGAAAATTATTTTTGGGGCGCCTTCATACAAATAATATATTAATGATAGTCATTTTTAATTTAAAGAAATATGTTTTTTATAATTATATCTTGAACTAATAACAAGTACATGTTTTTAAAAATATTCGAAGTTTTCCCTGAATTTTGCCTAGAAAAAATGAAAGTTTAAAAGCCGGGTCTGAAAAAAAAACTGCTTCAATACGTTTTTAAAACGTTTTTAATGGGTATAGTTAATTGCACTAATTAACATGATATAAACATTAATTTATATTACCTTTTAATTTTTTCAAAAATTAGTCAAATGCAATTTTTAACCTATAGTTTAATATTCTTTTCTAGTATGTGTTATAACTTTTATTCAGGATAGGCGATTCCCCAGCGCATAGTCATCAATGTTATTCTCGTCCTCAAAATTTCACGAATCCAATGAAAAGAAAATATAAAACAACAAACATAGAAATATACAATTAACAACATAGAAATATAAAACAAGAAAATAAGATACAATTAGATTGCAACATATGTACTAGCGTTAACAAGAATAAGCTCCCTATTGCCTCGTGTTTAAGAGTGACAGTCTGTTCTTTGTAACAGGTAATGTTGCATTACCTGTTGTAACAATATGTTATAATTGAAATCGCACTTTTTGTTATTTCATGATTCTCAAAAATATAGTGGGATTACATACTATATTGCGCCAATGGGTTTATGAATTAACAAATCAGTGAGAATTTTCAAGATTGTGCAATTTGAACTCATGATATTCATGGTGTTTTTAAACACACACTAATTTACTTATAAAA
This sequence comes from Gryllus bimaculatus, assembly GCA_017312745.1. NCBI lineage: Eukaryota > Metazoa > Arthropoda > Insecta > Orthoptera > Gryllidae > Gryllus > Gryllus bimaculatus. Next base: position 10,980,988 of record BOPP01000001.1, read on the forward strand.
GGATATTGGAAGCAAATGATTTACCCTCTATCTGAAGAAGTAAAATTGAGAATGCGGTCATGGACTTATGCGGTTATTCTGCGAAACAACGAATTTTCAGGATGAGAAAACTCTAGAAACTTTTGACATCTACAAGTTAAGACATAAATGAGTTTAAACAATTCATAGAGAACCATAGCACAATAGCAGGAAGTAAATGTGAGCGACAATCTACAAGCCAGACAAGAAGGAAACATTTCTTTTCTAGTGCATCTTTCTACTCTTTCATAGAAACAGTAGAAATAAATTCTCAAACCAACTTACTACTATATTTTACTGCCTCTTCGTGTAGGTTTAGAAATTCGATGTTTTGTGAAAGTATTAGTGTTCGCCTGTGTGATTGTGGATGGGAATGTTGAGATGGATGCGTGTGAACGTGTACTTGTGTACTAAATGAACACGAAAATTCCTGAATCTTACCAAAATTACATTCAGCATGCATAAAATACGTTTTCTCTGTTGCTATTGTAACGTATTAGCCAGCGTGCCTCATGGCATCTATTTGGGGACGCTTGGTAGAGGTTAGCCTCGCCACAGGAAGAAGGGTTTTTCCGTAAAGGCAAGATCGCGGAAACGGGAGACACAAGGATTTGGGAGTCATCCGGCCTTTAGAAACTTTTCACTGTTATAACAAGCGAGGGGGTGGTGTGACGTAGTAGGTCACGTGTGCCTCGCCTATATTACAGAGAGTACAGAGTCAGTGGGTGGGTTCTGGAGACAGTGGGAGAACCTCGTGCATGTGCACAAAACTTGGCGCCACGACGGTGCATATGCGAGCCAGGCTCGCGAGGCTCGAGTCACTAGTTGACGAAGCCTGTGGACTTTATGTCCTTGGGTGACTGCGGTCACGGGGGAGCGATGCTGTGTGCGTGCTCCGAGGTGAAGAGTGGTTGAGTGCTACGATTCACGCCGATTCTCAATCGGAAAGATCGCTCCTGCGATCGAGGCAAACCAGCCGTTGGTGCGCCAGAACGAACTTTGTGTCCCAGCGTGACATCCGGTCACGGAAGCAAGGCTTTGTGCGCGCTTCAGAAGTAGGAGTGGCGAATGCCACAATTGAAACCATCTTCAATCGGGTTTAGATCGCATCCGCGATCAGAGGATAGTAGGTCTATCAGGGCTAGGGTGTAAGTAGGATATTAAGTGTATATATTTGTTTTGTTTTCTTTGTTAATAAATATATTTGTTATATGAAAGCTCTGTGTCTGTGGTCGCTCTGAGTATCCATGACGTCACACCATGTTTTTTTCAAGCTCTTGTATTTCCATGGGTTTAGTATATGAAATTTCTCTGCCTTCACGTGATATCTTAAAATTCAAGTATTACTAAGTATAATTCTTAGGGTATTTATTAAATGTTCGAAACTAATTGAAGTTGTACGAAATTAGCTTGTCAAAATTCGAGACAGAATCGTTATTATCGGGGTAAATTTAACGCAACCCACAATTTTAGTTTACTGAATCAAAGAAATGCGTCACATGAAAAAGGGAATACGTTTTACTAAATTTCCATCATTTATTCACTAGCAAACAGTGGTCATTTTCGATCCTTTGATATGTCTTAGCGATTCGTAATATTTATTTTGAGACCATCCTATAAGAGGTATTTTTCAAATCATTAGAATGTTAATATTTTTATGACCGCTATGCTTTCTATCGATGAGTATCTTGATGTGTGTAAACATGCGTTTGATTGCTGAGGTGAACGCGTGAATTACTTCCCTTGTAGGTAAAGAAAGCACGTCTCTTCTCAACCTATTTGAACATTTCTACACCACCTGCAGAATTTAGCTGAAAGACACTATCACCGTTGTCTCTGTGGCGCCTCTGACTGGGAGGCCCTAGGGTTCGAGTACTGACGATGGCGGATTTTCCGTACTAGCTACTTAGCTAATACGAAATTCAACTGCTGTTGAAACTGTTAAAAATGATCAACTGCTGTTGATCATTTTTAGTCTGGCTGCCCTCAACGATTATTTTTCTTGTTCTTCTGTCAATCAATACTAGTCGAATGCACATGCACAACACTGCCAAACGTGTCGGAGGGCCAATCGGGAATTTAGAGCGTTCGCCGGCTAGGGTGGCGATACCTGGAGGAGGAATTCCCCCACAAGACGACGTCTACGCCAGGGTTGGATTTCATCATTCAATAAGGAAGGAAAATCACTAGCTACTTGGTTCACCGAGTGTCACCACTTCCGAGACAATAGTTCCATCATTTGGGCCGCCATTTTGCGACCTTTCTCAGGCGAAATGAGGAAGGTTGCAGAATGGCAGCCGAAACGTTTTCACCAGTGCCTACGATGTGGCGCGCTGGCCAAGTAGTTACAGACTGTCCGCGGAAGCCTACGTTATCATGACGAAAATAACCATCTCCCGTGACAAATGTTCACTAAACCAACGGTACTAACAATTAGGTCTGTTGACATTTCCCAAACCACCATTCCAATCATGAATCAACTTTTCTTCAACAACTTCTCAATCAACGGCCGTACCTCTTGCCCGCCCCGGCGCGTCGCGTGAGCAGCAGTCGGTCCTGGGAGCCCGCGCTGCCCTCGTTGGCGCTGCCCTCCGGCGAGGACTCCTCCGAGGTGCCGAAGGGCCGCCGCAGGCGTTCTCTGGCCACGCGCACCGCCGGCCCCTCCCGCACCCCGCCGCCGCGCGTCACCAGCATCGGGATCACTTCCTCGCACGCCGGCTCTGCGAGGCCCGAGTGGGACAGGTGGAGATAGGCAGCGGTCGGTTTACAAACAGCTAAGCCTCATTCACGATTGAGGCGAGGAGAAATTTCTTATGGGTTTGTTGGACCCGGAAAGCAAAACATCAATATCGAATAACACACGAATTGTAAGAAATTGCGCAATGACACAAATTTAAGAATTTTTACGTAAACCAAGCATATAAATAATAAGACATTGGTTAAAGGAGACAAGAGACGCTAGATATGGTTGCGGTCCCGCAAGAACGTATCGATCAACAGTAATAAGAATCAAACAAGTGAACTACTCAGGGCCGATCATAGATGATAGTGAACTGTTTTATAAACAGAACTTTGCCGGATTTTGTTGAGTGGTGGATGGCCGTCAGGGCGAAGAGTAAAAACATTTTGTTGTCGGTTCGAGTGAGGCTGAAAATGAACATCTGGTCCACGTGTATAAGAGAATAGGGATGTAAATGAAATATAATTTATTAGCGAGAAAACAGTAATATTTGTAGGATATTGCAATCACAAATGATTGTAAAACTCAAAAGTAAAATGCTGTGTGAAAATAAAAAGAGATCCAGCATGGTATTATGGAACAGTCGCTGATTTCGTCCCCAATGCCAAGAGTGCGATACTAATCTTCGCAAAGGGATGTTTAGAATATAAGTGGCAAGAAGACTTAAACAAAAAGAGTTCAGCAGCAAGATATATTTAATTTTAAGGTAACATTAAGTTAGAAAAATAGTTGTTATTATGTTTTATTAGATATTCGATGGGCACAAAAATAGGTAATAATAAGAAACATTTACATGAGAAATTGTTAAATTTTAAAATAGAGAGAAAAATTGAAATAATTCATTTGGCAATTTTCAATTAATGTCGCTGAAAATTCAGTATCAGATTGCTTATTTTTGAGTAAGATCATTTATAGAATATTTCCTAACAAAATTAAATCATCACCAACGGAATAATCGTAGGATTATTTTCTTGACCACGAGAAAAAGGACAGTACTCTGAGAAAATGTAAGTATGTTGACGCCCAAAACATGAATAAAAAATGGAATTAGCCACTCCATTAGATCTAATTGAAAGAAATTATAGGGAAAATAGATTGTGTGTAAATTATGAAAAGAATATTATGGTTCACTACAATAGCGCCTATTATTGAGATTTTAGTATAGAGAAATTAGGAATCACTACAATAGAATGCCCAACACGGAGCAAAATAAAGAGGGAATTTAATTATAGGGAGGTTTTGAATCATAACACAATGCGAACGTAAACGTAACGTAGCTGCAAAATCTAGAAATGAGTTATTAAGCGAGACCACTCAAATAGCCACGACGTAACCGTAAACATACGAGTTCACAAGCACCAAGCTTTTACGTACAAGTTTATTAATGTTGGAATGTTACCGAAGACCAACCACAGAGAGCTGCAAGAAAGAAACAAATGCACAACAAAATCTGCGAGTAGCAAATGAATGATGATTTCAGATAGTGTGTAGGTAGTTTGCAATTATGTCATTTCATTATTGTAATGTAGAGAACTAGTTTGCCAAGTGTATTCAGCAAATAATCAGAGTAAGGATTTGGACCATTTTTTGTGTGATTAACTCGGCGAATAAAATAAGTACGTTCGACGAATCGATCGTGAATTTTGTACTCGTTGAAGATAATTCTTGTTTATAAAATAAAGGATATGCGAGCACTAATTCAACAACTAATTGCATATAAAGACAAATCGATAGAAAAGTAAAAGAAATAGCTAGAAACTATTGTGAAAGATCTTTCCACCATACTGGAAACGAATCGATCAAGTTCAATTATTGTGGTATTAGATTGGTTCAGCCGAAATTGTACGTTTTCAGGCTTGCGTTCGTGATATCGTTAGAATGTCTGTTGTTAGCAGAGAAAAATGTCAGCTTGCTAAAGTTTTCAGAGCATTACCGTTACGTTTAGTTTCCATAGTAAAGTGAAGCCTTTCATACAATGCTTTTCTGGAAACGAGAGAAGAAACTGACGAAATGGCTGGGACCTTCCGACAAAATTGCCAACGAATCGATTATTTGAAAAGTTGTTATTCTAATGCTTAAAGAATCCACAAGATTTTGTTAACAATCTAGTAGGTCTTCTCTCTGTCTCTCTCTCCTCTGTATGTATATATATATATATATATATATATATATATATATATATATATGCAATCTATTTAACACAATTGTAAATTGTGAAAGAAAAAAACAATTTAACTTCGCGAGGTTAATAATAATAATAATAATAATAAATAATAATAATAAAATAATAATAATAATAATAATAATAATAAGTCTCCAAGCCCAGCCCTACGTCCGAGCAATTGAGAACTTGAGCCACGTGGGAGACGGCAACGCTCAGAAAATTTGGCGCAAACAGGGCGATGGCACAACCCATAGAGCATATGGAGACACGAAATATGCGTCGTAAGGCTCGGAAAAGCAGCCGCTTGCCTGGGGAGCGCCGGGCACCCACACTTCGGAGGCCACGCGGAGGTGACAGCATGCGCAGCCGGTGGGAATCAGGAAGCTGAACAGGCGGGCCCTGATCGGGGATAACCCGAATATACTACAGCCGAACATAGCAGCACCCATCCATCTCCACTATAGGCACCTGCCGCCAAGTGCTTCCAGAGAAGCAAATCTATTGCTTCCAGAGACCACTTGCCGCAGGCAGCAACGCAGAAGGATGAAGTGGACTATAGAAAATAAATACTTATCATGCGCTGAAACTAATCTACATTACCAAAATGGAGACTGACACTACGGCTACCGACAAAAGTTACATCAAAGATTCTTCACCTGTTTCCCTGATTCTGAAGTTAGTGAGCAACAGTAATAGCGGACCAGCGTCGAGCAATTGTTCAGAAAAATCTCCTCTCTGCACAGTTTTGGAAAGCAATCAAGGAAGAAGTGAGAAACATGCTAAACCTCCTCAGAACCTAGTAATCTGAGGTGCAGTGGCAGATATCAAGCCTGTGCAAACTCAGGGATGACAATTGGGACAAGCATGTCAGAAAGTATGGATTGATAAAGTAGAGGAGAGGTTGGAAATTCGCAATGAAATTTGCAGTCGCACTTGCGGAATTGAAGGAACTGACCACTGAACCGCTATCTCATTTCCAGACAAAATGCTCGAAGAAAATTAGCAGAGCAATCAGCGTCTTGAATGAGAAAGTACTGCCAAACATCTACAACAAAGACCATGCTTTCGAGAGATAACACACAGCAATTTATTGTGCTGCGGTTGTGTTCAAGATGTAACGGTTCCAAGCTTTTCAGCTGCGTAGCAAATTCCCACAATGATCGAAGCTGAAAAAAGAATGCCACCCTTGCGGCAAAGACGGCTGGGTGAATCGTATAGAAAGCACTAGGAGAGACTATTGGAGACTCACGACCAATTTAAAAAGCAAATACCGTCAAGAAAAACTGAGAAGAAAGGTGAATAACATCCTCATCAAGTACAAAAATTTCATACGAAGCACCGAGCCCTTGAATTCAACAATAAGCAGAACATCTTGGCACCCTACGACAAAAAGCTTTTTGCGTTAACAAAAACGCCTTCGACGCTACAGGAATTGGCACTACAAGGAAGCAACAGATATTATCTTTTTAACAGGAAAACCAGAAAGCATTCTACAGGAATATGTCAAAGAGCAAAGGCTTGTAAATGATATGGAAGAGTCAAAGCTTCCTCAAAGGCACAAATAGAGGACTTTTGGAGCCTATCTGGTCATTGCTGTGTTCCCACAACCTCAGATATGGACGTGGATTTGAAATGGAATATGAACAGACACACGAGATATCCCTCTAATGTGTGAACCAATCATCACCGTGGAAATTGGTCAAGCAGCTTTGAGCCCAAAGCACATAACTGGAAGGCCACAGGCAGTGATGGCCTCCACAATTATTGGCCTTCAAAAATGTACCAGCACTCACCATGAACATTAGCTATATAATTTCAATATTTTCTTCACAATCCAGAAAAATCTTAACCTCACTTCTCTCTCTTAAGGTAGAAACATGGTAAGGTTTTTGTTACCAAAAAGCGAGGGTGACATACTCAAGACCCCTCAAGTAACAGGCTACTAACCTGCCTTCAAACTTTTTTTTTTTACATACAACTCATAACATCTTGTGTTTCGCAAATGATGAAGCACACATTGAGGACACGAACATTTTAGCAAATGAAACAGAAAGGATGTAACCTGGATCTCAGGGATGCAAGGAGCAACTCATTATCGCCCTGTAATTATGGGCAAGTGCTTGAAAAACAAGAAACTTGTACGGCATGGCTACATAGATACGCAAAAAGCATTCGACACCGTGCCCCATTCTCTTGGCTCCTTCAATGATTTGGATGTAAAGAAGGTCCAGCCGTTATATCCAAAACTTCTCGAAAAACTGCATGAGTCGATGGAATACTAAAAACTGTATCTCTCTAATGGAAAACGAATCCGTCCAACAGATACTATACACATCCGCGAGGGATTTTCCAGGTGACTCTTTAAGCCCTTTTCATTGTCTGTTTTAGCCTTGGAATCTCCCCTCTCTACTCTACTTAATTCATCTAAATATAGAATCGCTCTAAAAAGGGGAACTCAACTCTTCTCGTGGTCTCACATCTCCTATACATGGATGACCTGAAGCCTGTATGCAGACAACTTGAGAGTCATAGCGCAACTTAATAAACGTGACGGAGAAGTTCACTGACGCACATTAAGATGAACTTCGGTTTGTGGATAAGTGCAGGAGAGTGGAATATCATCGGGGTCATATGCAAGTTTATAATTTGGAAACTGATAATGAACCAAGATTACCTTCATGGAAACCCCATGAAATCTTACAAATACTTGGTGTTCCAACAGTCACTCGATTCAAACACACTGTTACTAAGATATACTAACAAATAAGTGTTTGTAAAACGATTGCACTGGGCTCTTAAAAACTCAACTCTCTGCTAGAAACGTGTGCAGGGCCATCAATTCATGTTGTTATTCCAGTGCTGACATACTCCTTTTGGCCGTTATTAAAGGAAGCAAATACGCCTCGACAACCTTCAGACGAACAATTCTGAACCGCTATGAACTCAACACCGAAACATCATTCCCCATTTCAAGTTCTGAGCGTTTTACCCTTCCAGGTCGCAAGGAGGGCGAGGTTATTGTTAGATCTCATAATCTACACAAGCCTCAAATTGCTTCACTCAGACGATACTTCTTGGAACATTGTGGGAGAGTTCAGCAAGCAGTGAGCGCAGTTTGATAATAACTAGGTCCTCGACTTGAAAAAGCTTTGATCCCTGTTCAACGCAATCATGAAAACGGAAGGAAGAATAACCTTATGGAAAGCGAAAGCACTGCGATGGAAGGTACGCCTCACGAGCTGACGTAAACCAGAAGTCGACATCTCTGCGTCGCACGCATCGGCTTCCAGCAGCGGAGATCTCTTTCGGAGGACAGAAGGCCTGCATGATAGCTATCAGGACCAAGTGTACCAACATTGAACTACAGAAAACACATTCTGAGAGATTCTAACCATTCATTTCCGACTCGTGTAGAAGATGTGCAGGGCTGCAAGCGGAAACTATCCAAGCACGTGACAAGTGATGTAGCAGCCACGCACAGGTGGAACACAAAAAGAGGCATGATGAAGTGGCGAAGCAGGGACACCAATTATTGGCGTTGAGAACGGCTTACTCGCCAACTTCCGTGCCGTATTATAAAAATATGTGCCTCAGAATGTACTTGAAAGTAGTGAGCACACACTCTACTGGATCGTTCCATTAACACTGACAGACATGTCGGCGGCAATAGACCAGATATAACGTACATTGATAGAAACCAACAGGCAGGTTTTCCTTATCGATATATTCAATACCCAATACCCACAACATATCGGAAAATATCAAGAGAAGATCCAGAAGTATACCAATCTCGCCTATAGAAGTCGCAAACTCAGTGGAACTTTCAGTAAAGTGACGACTGTGCCTATAATAATATCAGCTACGGGAGTGATTCCGCGAAAATGACACTTCGGGCACTGGAGTGTCTTCACTTGGATACCAGGAATGTATATAATAATGCAAAGACAGTAATTTTGAATACATGCCGTATTGTCAGAAAGCCATCTGAACCTTCAGTTAAAGCAACCACACACCTGGTCATCATACCTGTGTGTGGTTGACTATCCGACCAGTAGATACTGTGAATAATGTAAGACAATAATAATAATAATAATAATAATAAAATAATAATAAAACCTATTTAAGAACTAATGTTATATATCTTTAGCAGTTACCTTACAATAATTTCCCTGTTTCTCTGAAAATATTTTTAGTTTTTGACTCATTGATAATTTTGTGTTTTGAGGTGTGTCGTATTTAAAGGTCATCAGTCCGTAAGTATAGTGCAGTTTTATCACGCAAAGTAGCGAAATTCTTAGGTGGTGCCGACATTTACGTCGACATGCTGGTTTGCACTCTTCCAAGTATTTCTCACAGGCGGGGCACAGCCTAAAATGTAATCCCCCGACATGTTTGGTAGTGTAATGGTTGTAAGTGTGTGTGTGTGTGTGTGTAAGTGGTGAGATTAAGGAAAGACCGTGCGCGTTCCTTTTGTTAGGTCACTGCTCGGCATTCGCCTGTTATTCACCTGCCAGAAAACCGAGCACAGTTATCGACCGCTAGAATTTCTCTCCAGACTGCAGTTAAATTCCACATAGCTATCTAGCTAGTGTCAAGATTAACCGGGTTCAATTTTTGATGTACGGAAAAGTCATGTATACTGTGAATATTTACTGTACTTTACACCGTTTCTGCACAGAATCAGATGGTCAGATTTTTTTTTTCAAATTCTAGTTCAATTTTTACTATGATGCCCGGATTATACAATCGTATTCTACGTGACCTATTAAACTAAGGTGTCGACTTGTTTATGGCGTCTTTGATGTAAGAGAGGAGTAAAGCATTGGCATACGTTGGGGATATTCGAATTTTTTAGTAAACACCCTATGAGTGTTGAATAACAAAACTATCGTTTCGGATTAAGGAAGGTTATAAAACGTAATACAATTTCGAAACATTGAAATAATAACTGCTTACCTAAACAAAGATTTGAAAAACACGCTGGAATCCATCGATGACTCCTCCACATTTGTTTGCGGCTTTTAACGAGAGATTCACCGAGGAAAAAAATACATCTTCACGAACAAACGCTTGTCATCGCGAGGAGCAGAATAGTGCTGCAAGTGTTTTTCTCATTTTCTGCAGCTGTTTTAAATGACAAAACGTTTGAATCTGATTGTTTCATCACTTGTGCCACCATTTGCACCAATCTTATCACTGAAGAATTCTATTTGGTGTATTTAATATGTCGAGTTTCAAAATAAACGCCACAAACTTCTATGGCTTATGGGTGGTTCATATTGCAGGACAATAAACATTAAAAACAAAAACTTTATATAGTCATTGTCAGAGAGAGTGTCTCTCATGAGTGTTCCTGAACGCCTTAATCAGAAATTCAGAATCAGGAGTGAGATGACAATAATTTCACGTGCGTGGTTCTTTAAAAGACTTATTCCCCTGCGTTTACTGGCTAATAATAACCTTTGAATCCTCTAAACCATAGAGAAGTTTGTAACATTGATCTATATTGAAACCTTACATAATAAAAAGAAGTGCCTACTTCAATCCTAATCCTAGTGAATCCTAATACTAAATTAAGTGCCTAAAAATACTAACTTTTTTGCTTTGATTTACAAAAACGTGATGACGTTCATATCGGTAGCAGTTTTAATTTCTTCAGACATTAGTTTGTGTCACGGAGATTAATTTATGTTTTTACAACCCAATTGTAATATTTCATTCCGTGATTCAGAAGTCTGATTTGTTATGCATTAATCAAAGGTCGTATCAGAATAGCCTGCAGTTCGAAGTACCTTCACATGAATGTTTGGAACACAATCTATTTTACTAATTTACAATACGGGCAAAATTTGAAAGAAATCTATACAGTCTCTTACCTATTAAAAGCTCTCTATAGTTTCTTTGGATGCTTGTCAACTCTTGCAAAATTCAAAACAACGATATAGTATCGATGTTGATTGAAAAATTCAAATATTTGATATATTTATTCTGCAGTTAGCGACTGAATTCTTATACTTAGAACATTACTACTTTCAACACAACTGACATTATGCAATAGAAAATCTCTAAATAATTGGCCGTCCGCCATTTACCATTCGCTATTCACGTGTGACGTAAAGGAAAAGCATTTTTTTTCTATATTCTTAATAAGTAAAGAATTGTTGTAGCACTGTATAAAAATACTATTATATGTCATTGCACTAGTCATGACAGGGGGAGACCTCGGAGAGGTGGTTCACGTCATCAACTAATGTCACTGTGCGTCTAACCGGGAGGTACTAGGGTTCGAATGGCAGTATTTTTGGCATTAGCCAGATAGCTTGGTCGTCTGTCGCTTTCTGGAGGAAACTTTTACCGTCCGGTTGCTCTGGTCGATAGTTTTCTATAGTTTCTCCTATCAGTTGCAGAGTCGTAGCAATATCCTACCAAACAGGTCACGGACCACGATATTTCCTTCCCATTTCTTTTCCTACCCTCCCCCTACCTTCTACACATGCACACTTTCATGCACTACACTACTACACATGCCGGAAGATCGGTCGGGAGCTTAGAACTTGACCCTGACATGCCGAAGAACGTGACCCGACTGGGGCGGTGCTTTGCCGGTGGGAAATACCTGGAAGAGGAATACCTCTCTTGTTGATGGGTAGGTCGGCGCCGAATCTCACCATCTAGCGGTGGAAAACCACTGCCACCTCCCGAGCAAAAACATGCACTACACTTATGGGACTAATAACCGTATGAGTTGACGCCATTAGAATCACTAATCAATCATTTAAAACAGGAGTCTTAAAGGTCTTTTATTAAAATATTCAATTCTTTTAGTGTTCTACGAATGTATTTTATTTTCTGTTCCTAAAAAAGTGCGTGCTACTATTTAGAAAAATGTTTTGAGTCGTTTTCTTCCGGCACATCCCTGCCGATGGGTAGGGGTCTAGCCTTTGAAAAATATTTATTTACTGAAAGATATTTGGTGATGTTATCTACGAGTTCGCCACTCACTCAGGGGTGTGAACCTGTGAAGCGATTAAGATAAGCGAGGTATTATGTAATGCTTATCGGCCTACTGGTAGGGAACTGGCAATTTTTAACTTCATACACTATTTTTTTAACTCAAGTTAATAAAATTGGAAAAATTATACAAACTATATAAGGGGGAGGTATCACATCAAAATAGTTGAAAAAATACGTTTCAAATTACTAAATGTTTGTAATAAGATCGCATAGATTCAGTTCTTATTTTTATATAAAATGAGTGTAATTATTGAAATAAAGTTACCCCCTCTAAATGTGTTCACATTTATTCATTTTCTACATCAATAATTTTTGTTTCCTCCATGAAGGTGTATGCAAATTTGGATTGAAACTAAATCGTGATAGGTCTTTGCATTTTTGAGACTGTATCTTTCTTTCTGAAACATAAGTTAACAAATTAAGATCTTTCGTGTTGTTTTAAACTTTCCGTAATGCAGCCAATGTTTGTTTTAGAAGGCAGTCTTCTAAATATGTAAGATTTTTTTCGGTTAAAACTGACTCGTTTTCAACATTCGCAAGAGCACATTTCATTCAGTTTATCTTGTGCGACACTGTTACGTATTTAAACTGCATGAAATGAAGCATACCATTGATATCACATTCCCTTTGAATGTGCATGTGCAATTAGCTCTCTCTCTCTTTGACGAGTCTAGGATAGGGAATGATTTACCTTTCCTGTTAGCGAATGTAAAGCTGTCTCATTTGAATAAATAAAGGTAAGTAAATACAGAATAAACATAACTAAATAATACATTATCAATAGACTTTTATGAATAACATGTTAGAAAACCTATTTATTGCTTTGTGCTATGCCTTTGATATTCTTCTTGATATATTAATACACTTGGTACTCGTCCAGTAATATAAAATCTTAAATGTAGTATATCGCCAAAAATTAGAACCTTCATTTGGGCGTTTTTATTTTCTGAAATTTTCCTAATAAATCTGATTAATCAAGAATATAACTTTCACTTCGCTGACACAATTTGAAGTTAAATAATAGGCGTTAATTTTAAGTGAAGTGGCTCAGGGCGTACCGCGTTGACTTCATATTCGGGACGCCCAGGTTTAATCCCCTTGTCGGTCATCCTGACCGAGATTTTTGTGATTTCGCTAAGTCATTCAGGCGTATGCAGGGATGGTTCTAGGGAAAGGTCACGACCGCAAAATGGGAGTGGGAAGCCGAATTCTTTAACTACGTGAAATCGCGAAGATTAAGCAAATTCTAGGTATCACGAGTTCTAATTGGGTGACCGATTGAGAACCCCCGGACTTACCGTCACAGAGGCCAATTTGCCCGTTGCGGGACATATAATGGTTAAATAAAAGATAGCCGTTAATGAAATAATGCTCATAGAGAACAGTGAAAATGATAAACTCCGTGGAATGTTAATTCGTTGACGACGAAGAGCCAAGCCTACCTGCGAAGCCGCAGGGGCAAAGCCGTTGCAGCCACCCCGCTGGCTCAGCGCGTGCAGCTGCGCGGTTCACCACTTTCGACATCGGCCTCTGCCCGAAACATCGACGGGCCTCTCTCCCCTCATATGATTGTGTAAGCGAGGATGTTGCCGTGATACCAAAGGTGTTTGAATCATTGTTAGAATGCGGTAACTATTTTTATTAATTATTATTCAGCCGTAACAGCTTGCGGCATTTTTACTTTCTCTTACACAGAATAGGACGTTCATCTGTCCATTTACATTTTCATAAATTAGATGTTTTATTTTCAAATCTCCCACGCCTCGTTTTATTAGTTTTTCAAGAGACAATAAAGAATTATTGTTGTACAAGGATTGTATTATTTTCTATGACAAATAATATAAAAATCTGTGCTATTTTAAAGTCACTAGGCATTCCTACATTCTTGTGTAAGATCTGTAACCCATTTTTTAAATATTCCACCGTAAATAATTGTACTCTATTGGTATTGGTGAATTTTCGTTAGAATTTACAATGAATTAATCATATGAGTCGTCATTGCCCATAATATTGTTTATTACAATAGCAGCTTTCGATGGCTTAGTCATCATATTCAGTTTTCTAGTGCAAGAAAAAAACAAAAAACTTTAAAACGTGAATATTTTTTGATTTGACAGTAAAATTATAATAAAAGATTACGAATAATTTACAACTTTTAGAAAATATATTTACCATTTTTTGAACTTAAAGAAAGGGGTTGAGTTAAGTCATTTAATATTACAAGAAAAGTGAATGAAATTGAATTAGAACATGTAAAAAATTGAAGCAGAAAATGAAAATGTAAGTTGAACCGCTCCTTACCTTTTGTACTACGCGAGCTCGGGCGAGCCAAGGGGCTTAAGTACCCGGCTGTGAGGTGGAAGAGGGTAATGGCCTGGGTGCGGTGCGCTACCTACTGTGCCGCCCCGGAGGAGAGCAGTGTGTGAATGGTGTCTAATAATACTTTTAGTAGAGGAGGGGGGCTATGGTTTATGTTTTCATTCAGTAAGTTATTATTTAAATGAATATGAAGGTTTTCTAAAGTTAATCTGAGATGATATTGATTTTCTACTTCCAGTATACGAATATCTGTGTGTGGATTGAATGTATGGCTTATCTGGAGTAAATGATTGGCAAAGTGAGATCTAAAGATGCTGTCTTTCCAAGCGTGTATATGTTCTTTAATTCTTCTATTAAAAGTTCTATCTGTTTGCCAAATATATTTGGCTTTGCAGTCATGGCAATTTAGTGAATACACGCTGTTTTTTTCCATAAGATCTGTGTTTTTTGGGGGGAATTTTTTTAACAGAATTCTGAGATTTGAATGAAATTTTGATACCTGCTTTTGTGAATATTGTCTGCAAATTTTCGCTTAAACGGTTCCAAACCAAGATAAGCATGTGTACTTGTCTGATGTTTGTGTTATTGAAGAGAGTGTAGTGTGCATTTTTTATTTCTGTTTGATTATTTTGAGGCGTAGTATGTTGTTAATGAGTTCTGAGCTGTAACCGTTTGACCTAGCAATGTGTTGTATAGTGTTCAGTTCTTCCAGAAAATGAGATTTTGTCGGAGGAAAACTTAGTAATCGGTGTATCATATAGTGAAAGGCAGAATGTTTATGTTGAATAAGATGTTGTGAAGAGTTGTGGATGAGAGTGTTTGTTTACGTCGAGTTTTTGAAAATATTAGAAGTATGTTTGTTTCCAGATATCTTTATATTCAGGTCTAGGAAACTGATAGATTTGTCTTCTTTCTGTAGTTCTGTGGTGAATTGAATAGTAGGATGTGTGTTGTTGAAAAAGTCAGTAAACAGGTCAATTTGTCTAGTCGTACATGTCCAGAGAACAAGGATGTCGTCTACGTAACGGTGCCAATATGTAATGTTTTTGAGAAGTGGATGGTTTGAAAGGAAGATGGTTTTTTCGAAAGCGTCCATAAATATATCTGCATGGAGAGGAGAGAAAGGTAAGCCCATAGGAATTCCTGAAGTTTCTCTATAATATTTGTTGTCAAAAGTGCAGCAATTTTAGTCCATTCATAAGCTGAAGAGATTTTGTAGTTCTTCACAAATGGGTATGGGACATGACGATTTGTCTAGTAAATTACGTAGAAGTAATTTACAATCAGATGTTGGAGTACTAGGAAAGAGACTCTTTACATCAAATGAGATTAGTTTAGAATATGGTGGGACGGGAATCTGTTGAATTTTCTCTATTAGACTAAGTTTGTTTTTTCAGTACATGAAGGTTTGAACTGAATGTGTTTATGGAAGAGGATATTTAATTTATTAGCAAATTTGGGTGTTAATGTAAGAGGCTATGGGTCTGATGAGAGTATTTTCTTTATGTAATTTAGGAAGGTCATAGAGTCTAGGAAGAAAAGGTTGTAGATGGTATGTATTGTTTGGGATGCGGAAAAAGGGCTTGTGTATTGTTAAGTACTTTCTCAAGATGGCAAAGGTACTTCTTGGTGGGGTCATTGGGGAGTTGTTCAACCTGGTTATTGTCAAGAAAGTCATAGATTTTGTTGTTGTATTCATGTTTATGAAGAATCACAATTGTGTTGCTTTTGTTTGCTTTTGATATGATTAATTCTTTTTCTGTGAGCTTTTTGGGAATTTTTTGGCCGTGGTGAAAATGAGAACTCTCCTTGTTCTTATTTATTCTTGTTCTAGAAAACTGATGATGGTAGGTAAGCTATCGAAAGCTGCTATTGTAACTGTACTCCGCTAAGAATGATTGTAATTTTATATTTCTGTTTAAATTTAATGAACATTTCTGTAGATTTATATTTTATTATATCTAAACTTATTTAATAGTTTTATTCGAAGATTATTCATTGAAATGTATATTGGATATAAGATAATTGGATATAAGAATTACTTGGACACTAATTTCAAGGTGCAATTTCACTTTATCCTGAATTAACGTTTTTAGATATTTGTTGTTTTTTTTAATTTGTTTCTTTTCATGTAGCAACCACTTTACATGCTTGTAAAATCGGCATTAATTAGAAATGTACTCTAAATCAAATATTTGACTTCAGAGACGTTACCTGGTAATAATATTATTTCATACCTCACGAAAACACGGCAGTTGACATACCGCGCTAAAGCGAGACAAGTGCAAAATATGTGTGTCGCCTCTCTGCAGGACATCAACATGGTTCCCCGTTCAGTTAAAGAGGCGTGCGCGTCAAGCAGTGCACTCGAGTGCAATTACGCGGGAGTAAGTGGCCCCTCGTAACGCCTTTCACTCCCGTGGCCCAACCGTCAGTGGCGGCGTCCGTCGCCAAGTTCACACACCTCCCTCCCACTCCTGTTACGCTGTCCTGCCGCCTGTCGCCCTGTCGCCCTGCCCCCTGAGCCCCTCCTTCCCTTCACCTGCCCCCTGCCCCCTCCGCCCCCCCCTGCCCCTCCCCCTGCTTCCCACTCTGCCCCCCTGCTACCTGCCTCCCCTGCCCCTGCCCCTCCCTGCGGCCCTGCGCCATAACCGTCCTGGCCGCCCTGCCTCTCTTGACGTGTCTCCAACTGCTACCCATACCACCCAGCCGCCCCCACTACTCGGCCACTCCTGCCGCCCTCGCTTCCCCCGACCTTCGCTACTGCCACTACCACCCCACACGTCATTCCAGTATCTATCTCCAACACCGCACTCTTCCATACCGCCATTTCCACAGTCACCGCTGACCCTACCGCTCCCGCTCCTTCCACTGTCACCATCGCCACGGGAGTTTGAGGCCTGTCGTAACACCATCCTCTTGCGTGGCCCACTCAGCTTGTGGCGTTGTCAGTCGCCAAGCACAAACCGCCGTCCCCGCCCCTCCCTCACCTCGCTGCTGCCGTCACTGCCGGTCGCCTTCCGCACTCCGGACACGCACGCCGCCCGCCGCGGAAGTTGGCAGCACTGACGGCGGCGTGTGTTTCTCGGCGGAGGGAGGGGAATTAGTTTTCGCGAGAACGACTTGGGGGGGGAGGGGTCCCCGGAGGGAGCGCTACTCTCGGGCAAACAGGCGCCGCGTCGCCATCACCATTGCCACCACCATAGCCATCGCCGACGCTTCTTGCGAAACGACTTCTGCTCGATGTGCAGTTGTCAAAGACGGCGACACTAACTTTTCACTAAACCTGCATTTGCTCTGTCATCATTTTGCGTAAACTCGATCCTCACATCGCCATTAATTAATAGGATTATTGCCTACGTTCCTACCAATACAAGTAGAATAATCCCAATTTCGAATTCAATATTAAAAAAAAACTTTTATTGAGAGGTTATCATTGCTAATTCATTGCCATAGCTCATTATTCATTTCAAATCTCTGAAATTCCCTTTCTTAACTGCAAAAATCCTTTTCATCCCCATCTTTTCATTTTATATTAACCGGTGTGTATCTTAACTACTGTGCCGCATTTCTACAATCAAATAGTTCAAGAATTAGTGTTTATTTCGTTTCCTAAAATAGGTGTGATCACATCAATTGAAAGCACTTTTTTCTATCGCCATAGATTGTACTTTTATTCCCATTACCTTCCATAATTATTTTCCTATTTTTCTGTTCTTTTCATGTACTGTCCCCACTTCTGCGACAAGATCATCAGCGCCTAATCCTTGTCCGCCTCCATCGCAACTTCCTAGCACAGTGTGTAATTGTTTGTCTTTTGGGCTTGCCTTTTTTCCTTTAGACCCTTGGAGTTTCTTGACTCCTCCTTTTCCAACTTTTAACTCTACTTCATTTTATGTTTAGTTTTCAACTTTCATTACTTACCTCTCAACAGTTTCCTTGCCGTAGGACTATCCGTTTGTACCGCCTTTGCTTCTCCCTACGTTTCATCTTCTTTCTGTGCCAATCTCACCGCAGTTCGCTTTCAAGACCATCAACTCTTATGCCCCGTCGTTCCGTCACAACACTCACCATGCAACCCGTCGCGCCCCGTCCTCCTCCCCCTCTACGATCA
The DNA here is from genome assembly GCA_017312745.1 of Gryllus bimaculatus. Taxonomy (NCBI): domain Eukaryota; kingdom Metazoa; phylum Arthropoda; class Insecta; order Orthoptera; family Gryllidae; genus Gryllus; species Gryllus bimaculatus. The sequence continues at coordinate 10,999,357 of BOPP01000001.1, forward strand.
CCATAGATCACTCACGGCATCACTTGATGTCACTGAAGTGTCTCTGACCGGAAGGTCTTAGGGTTAGCTAGGTGGAATTCAGTCGCTGTCTGGAGGAGAATTCCAGCGGCCGGCGATCGGAAGTTTTCCGTGGTCAAGCTGACGCAGTATCCAAACAAGCGGGCTACCGACCCCGTGCGTTCTTTCCTTCCTATTTCTTGCCCTCTCCTCACCAACTATTTACCTTCACACACACACACACACACACACACACACTTAAAAACTCTACACTAACACAGATGCTGTGACCAGTCGGAAACTTAGAGCGTGTTGCTACACGGATGGTGTCCCGCTTGTAAGAGATACTTGGTAGGAAAAACAACCCACTAGCCGAAGGTAGGTCAGCGCCGAAACTCGCCAGCCACCGGGGGAAGATCGGCACGACCAGAGTTAAAAAATGTACTACACTTACGGTACTAATGACCTTAACAGTTGACGCGTCTTGAATCTCCAATGAATGAATCAATCAATCAATCAACAATTCGCCTCACTCCGTTTGCCCCGCTCTCACTCTGCCACTCCGGCCTCTTCGCTACGCCCGCCATTATGCCACACGCGCCCTCTGTCGGCTGAGAGCGGTCGCGATGCAGGGGGGCGATGGAGAGAGGGGTAGGGGCGAGGGCGGAGTCGGGGGTGGAGTTCCGGTGCGGATGCGGAAGTTGCGGCGTGGTTGGGGCAATGGCGGAGAGGGAGGCGAAAACACTGAAGCCACGAAAAATTTCGAAGGCGGCGGCGGCGGTGACAGGAGGAGGGACAGGAGGCGATGACCGAGGGGAGATGAAGGTGGAGACGGAGGAGCCAAAGGTAGAGGCGTCGGTGAAGAACGCAAAGACGGAGTCCTTCATGTCGAACAAGTGAAGGGGAAAGCGACGAGGGAGGAACAGGAGAAATCGCGGGCGTGGCAAAGACGGCGGAGGCGGTGACGAAAACGACGAAGGTAAAGGGTATAGGGGCAACCGTGGCGGCGAAGGGCGGGGAGTAAACACAGGTGGATGGGTGACTGTGGCCTGCACGCGAACTCAGAGGCGACGCAACCGGGCGGACGGCAGTCGTTGGCCAGAGGCCGGGGTAAGGGCTGGGGGGAGGAGGGGGCCGTGCCGGAGGCGGCCGACTCGCGGGGACTGCCAAGTGACACGGGCAAGGTGCTTTCGGTCGCTGACAATTAGCAGGCGCCCCTTTCGCAATCCGAGCAGGTGCGCCCCGCTTCGCCCGCACGCAGCTCGGCTTTTTCGCTCGCCTGGGAAATGAGCGGAGCGGCTTCCGGGAGAGGTCCGCGCTTCCGTCGCCGCGCGACTGGCACCTGTTTGCGCTGACGTGAATTCAGCGAGGTACTTAATGCCAATGTTTTCTTTTGATTTATTTTTTAATTACTCATCCTAGTTTCTTTTTATACTGGAAACTGAGCTAATGTTACGAACTTCTGTGGCTTGAAGAAGGGTCGATTACTTTTCACGAAATGAACGTGAAGATGGAAATTTCTTGCAGTGATGTTATACATTCACATTAGCTTCAGATTGTTACGAATCTACTCATCCACTAGTAATCGTCAAAGCTGACTTGGATGACCGAGGTGTCTAAGAGCGTGTACACATTCAGCGCTAAGGTCCAAACTGTTGCGGATTTGAGTTCGGCCTTTGGTATGTTTGTTTTTCCTTTGTCTCCCATGTACACTAAGAGATCAAAAGTATCCGGACACATTCAAAATTGTGTTATAGTGTGGTCGTGTTTTTCATGGAGGGGGCTTGCACCTCTTATTGTTTTGTGCGGCACTCTCACGGCACAGGCCTACATTGATGTTTTAAGCACATTCTTGCTTCCCACTGTTGAACAGCAATTCGGGGATGGCGTTTCTTTCTTTCAATACGATCGAGTAGCTGTTCATACTGCACGGTCTGTGGCGGAGTGCTTACACGATCATAACATCCCTGTAAAAGACTGGGATGCTTGGAGTTCTGACTTGAATCCTATCGAACACCTTTGGGAGGTTTTGGAACGCCGACTTCGTACCAGGCCTCACCGACCAACACCGATACCTCTCCTCAGTACAACACTCCGAGAAGAATGGGCTGCCACTCTCCAAGAACCCTTCCAGCACCTGGTTGAAAGTATGCCTTCGTGACTAAGCTGTTATCAAAGCTAAGGGTGGGCCAACACCGCACTGAATCTCAGCATTGCTGCTGCAGGGCGCCAGGAACTGGTAAGCCATTTTCAGCCACGAGTCCGGATACTTTTGGTCACATAGTATCGGACTGTCGGCTGTCGCCGAGGGCTAAGGGTTCTGCTGACCCCCGATCAGAGGAGCCAACAAGAGCATGGTTTAATGTGCATTCCATCAGGTGATATTGGTAACAATCTGGCTTCTGGATAAAAGTCATAGAAAAAAATTCGGTAAGCCACTATCTGACACACTCAAAGGAATTTCCTACATCTGTAAAACATCAGTGGAGGAGGAGTTGCTTAACAATCAGGAAAAATGTAACTTCGAGATAAGAAATATTCCATCGCATGTTCATAGCTAAAAGGTGATAGACCCTTTCCAATTGCCTTTGTAACATTTCTTTGGAGACCTTTTGTCCATGAATTATTTAGCTTGTTGTTGGCGGCTGTAAGATCACAGTTAAAGAATATGTTTAATGCAGCTTGATACAATATATTCTAATGTGATGTTTTGTAATTACACATGATTCCATTAAAGAAAATAATGCAGTTAATAAAAAACAGTTATTTATAATAAATATATTAAATACATAGTTTTAACTTTATGATAAATGAATACAAAAGCAAAAATACCATTTCAAACGTTATATCATATCGCTAACATATGTTTAAATTGACTATGGCCCTATATATCTCTCTAGAATTATTCAGTGGGCAGTACACACTCGGTGGAAGATTTGAAGATTTTATATGACTTTGAAACAAAATTATTATCTGATAGTGTTTGAATATATGTATGTACTTAGCGTGACAGCCCGTAAACGGGCTCAGACCTACCGGCGACGTCCCTGCCTCGCGGCCATGGTTTAGGGGGTACATGTGGTGAGCACGTAGACACCCCCACACCGTATTCCGGTCTTCTTAACCTAAGATGTAAATTTTCTCATCGTCACACAGCAATATACACTGAGACATTGTAAGGAAAACGCACACTATAATCTTGGCTCGAATAGTGATATTTATAAAACAAAATTAATTCCTTTCTTACATGTTATTAGATATTTAAATAAGTATTGTGTATAAATATACATTTTAATTTTTGAGATGTGGTATGTCATTTATTTTTTCAAATGTGTTATTGGATGAAATCTCTACGAGCGAAAGTGTGTTTACCGCAGTATATCATGTTATTAAATAGGAAGCAATATGATTTAAAACAAACGAGAGTCGTTCATCAATTTTTAACTCATATATTTCACTCTCAGGAACGATGATTAAGCATTACATTATTGTAATTCCTGTTAACAGAATGAGATATGTTTGTTTCAAGCTATTAATTTAACGCTGACTCCTGTTCAAATTTCCCTCCTCTGCGAATTTCTATTCTCATATTTTGAATTCTCATTTATACTTCCAAGAATAATGAAAGTAAATGGGTAAAAAATCTGTCATGCATGTCAACATTATTTTCATTTTTAGTAGTTTTACTGTATTTTCAAGAACGTTGGCCTATGAATGTGTTGAATGAAGCATTAAATTATGCAATACTACATAATTCTTGATTCCGCTAATTTAAAATACATTTCAGCGTAACTGAGTAAAAATAAAATTAATGGTACGAAATTACATTATGTTTACTATGCGAATACATTGTAAATATTATTTCAGACTCAACTTATAATTAAATAAAATTGCAATCTCATTATTCTTAAATTTCAGAAGTTGATTTTCATGAATGTTAGAAAGACAACTTGGATGAAGCAAATGAAACTAACTTTTTCGTCGGAGCGACAATAGAAGCATCGTTATGAAAATTTATTTATTGCTTGCGGTTTCAAAGTAGTTATCTGGCACACTTGAGTGATAAATTTTCAAGCAAAACTAAGAGGCAACCCTATTCGTAATACAAAAAGGTTGAGGCTATTTACCATCTCGATATTCATAACGTAACTCACTGCGATACACTGTACTGTTCCATCCGTTTCTACTGTACGTAGACGTTTTAGTTTGATACGAAACCCGAATATTGTTTTAAATGTGCTTACTTGCTCAAATGATTTTGCAGTAGAAATTTAATACCCCAAAACTAAAGATGAACAATAATTAATGAGATAAATCAAAATATATGAGATGCCAAATTCGCAGAATACTTCAAACTATCACTTGAACATTTTTAGGATATTTGGTAGAACCACTATTCTTCTTGCCAGTAACACTACACACTCTAATTCTCTATTCCAAAGAAAATAATGAACTCCTTTTCAAATATTAGATGTAGTGATTGGTGCAGAAAAGTTAAAGAGACTAAATGTAATTTTCTTACAATTTTCTTGATGCTTCTTTTGGTTATATGAATGGATGAAAACCAGAACAATATAAATGGATTTTATGAATTCTGAAAAAAAAGTGTTATATACGACTATGTTTCAATGTCAATGTATTTTCATGGTTGGAATGAACAATTGAAATGCCATGGTTTTAATGGTGATACAAAGCACCATGAAAATTTTCAGTTAAATAAACAGTTTTCTCAGAATGCATAAAATGTCACTTGCACCGTTGGGGTTTTCACCCATACATTTCATGTTTTGTATAAGGAACGTTCATTCAAATAAAATGTCCATGAAATCAGATATATCAGAATCAGATAGAAACTAATTGTTGTCAATGTATCGTCCTTTCAAACAATGTAATGTACTGTACAACTAACCAGAATAGTTGAAATTATTTACGAATACTTCTATCAAATCATTCATTTACAATTATGATGATATTTTAGATTAAAAGTTGGATATTTGCTTTTGCTTAGAAAATTTTCTTTTGCCCGAAGTACCTGCGGTCGTGTTTGCTTTTGAATAAAATGGGTCTAGTATTACCGTCACATTTTATAGAAATAAATTATTTTAATAGTGTGTACCTAAGTAATTTATTTTTCCAAGCAGACAAAAACACTACAAAAATTTATGTATCTAATGTAACCATTTTTTGGCCTCTAAAAGAATTATAAAGAACTAAGAAAATAAAATCTTTGAGCCAGCCTATGATCATCTTTTGAACAATATCATTTATCTTTCAGGTCTTGCCTATCCATTACAGTTTAATTTTCGGCTCTTGTTCTATGTACAACAAAGGAATACCATTCGAATCCAGAAGTATCTGATGATTTCTCTCTCAATTTATGTCCTAAAATTTCAGTCAGTAGACCTGCTAAGTTAGATCTCTTTGTCAATGATTTATCCCTTTCAAGTGACAACTGTTGAAGGCTCAATTGTACCTTACTTATTAACGAAGAACCACATTTAGTTGGGTAAAATAGTGCCGTACGTCACCTTTGACTGTATTAATCTTCTTCTTCTTCTTTGTTTTCTGAATAATGATTCGATCTACATTTGTGATGTCCTGTACATTCTTGCACATACTACTAAACGTTTTTGTGACCTAGAAATTCCACTTTTCAGACAAATAAAACAACGCTCTCGTGAAAACTTCACAGAATGAACCACGCGTCATGAGCAGTCATGTGATCGTGAATCTCTACATCTTATTTGTTACACGGACTTGTTCTTTATTGCTCGCAACAATGCTGTGGACATATTGAATTTTGCCTGAACCTCGCATGCTTACAAATAATATTATTATGGATAAATTTACTTTTGTTCCTCTACATTAGGTTAGAAGATAAAGCAGTTTTTCATTGATATTACTGCAATGCTAACACAATTTTTTTCGGGTGGACATGTTTGTTTCAGCATGAACGCTTCTCATACATCAACTGATCAATTTCTTTCTATGAGTACATCACCGGCTTCAGCATGTCGCAAAATGCTCAATTGAAAACCTTTACCGCTCAGACTTTTGTTGAAAAAACATGAATAAAAAGCGATTTCTTGAAATCTTCTCTTTTTCCAAAGAAATCACGCACCCGTTTCTAAATTCCCGCATCGTTTTCGGTTTTAACGTGTACATTTCTTATGGAGTTTAGTCTCTCTCTCCGACTGTTCCCTCCTTCTCCTTCCACCCCCCATCGACCCGGGCTCAGGGAGGCACCCCGGTAGCTGAGACAGCGCCTCACACCTTCCATTAGCTAATAACATTTCATTGGACCTCAGACGCAGCTGGGTTAACTTTCGCATGGGCGTAAATGCTAATTTATAGCGCGTTTTTGCTCGCATTATCTCTATATAAATGGGTCGTGTGTGATTACCTCCAGACGGCGGCGCCAGAGGGGGCCCTGTCGTAACTCAAGGCGCGGGTAATTGTCTGAAATGAAAACGCTGTTCCTGGAGGGGAATTTCACGCGCGCGGGTTGGCAGCCGTGGGGATCGTGACTCGTAAATTCCCGGCGTCTTTGGGGCAAGGAGACGGTGGTGAGCGAGGGGGTCGAAGGCGTGGGTGGATGAGCGTGGTCGCGGCTGATACCAACTTCCTCGCGCGCGTAGTTGTAGCCACTTGTCATCTAATGCGTCCGTCAACTTTGACGTGCTCTAGACGCCGCAGTAATTGTCTGATGTTTGTGTTATAGTTATCTGATTTTAGTGTAATAAATGTCATAACTGAAGCAAGTTTGTTGGATTGTTCGGAAGTCAACCATTCTTGTGAACATTATACAATTTTTAGGTAGTTTATTTGGTTTTCTTGTAGTATATTTTGTCTCCTAATGAGGCAGGATTTATTTTATTGTATCTGATTTTGTGTGTGTCATTTTCATTTTTTTAATTTCCATCTTCATTCACATTTTCGTCAAAAATCAATTTTATTTTATATTTTAAGAATGCAATCTGCTTACCTCAGGTGAGTGATCTTGTCTGTCTGGGTGACGCGGCGTCGAAGGCTGTGTTGCCGACGTTTCGACTATCATAGCGTGGATTTTTCAGGGCTGGTCTGCAGACCAGCTCCGAGGAAATCTACGATCAGATAGTCGAAACGTCGGCAACACAGCCTTCGACGCGGCGTCACCCGGACAGCCAAGATCACTCCCATGACTGCGGACGCGAAAGCCTACGACTGTTTACCTCTTACCTTCGTCGAGGCTTCAAGGGAATCACTGTTTAGGTGGGTGAAACTTTGTATATCCATCATCGTGTCGAATGCCATGGACCAGGGTTGGTGAACTGTGAAGATTGAATTTGACTGACGGCTCCTACCTCTGTCCTAGAGAGTTTAGAGTACGGCATTGTGTAGCGCTGCAATAACGTTTGAGCGCGAGTAGAATTACCCCTCCCCCTATTAAGTGGGTGTTAACATCAAGTCAACGCTCATTGACTGCTGTCACGGAACGATGAGAATAGCTCTACGGTCAGTACAAGTATGGCATTCAATGTATCATATATTACAGAGTATTTATTTATTTCTCTGCGACCATTTAATAGTATATATATTCCTTTTGTGTATTTAATCAAAAATGACAACGATTATACGACCCCTGGATTTCACTTTGGAATTCCCGGCCTGTCAACCAGTCGCATTTCTAGAATTTTCGAAACCCACGGACAGTATTGCAGAAAAAATGGAACAATCGGACAAAATGAGAAAATTGGATAAGGGTATAAATGGAAGAACGATTTAAAATTGGGACAGGGAAAATTGTACAAAATGAGACACGATAACAAACTGGGCAAGGAGGGCAAATATTGCACATATTAAACAAGGGATTATAATGGGACAAGGGGTCAAAATGAGACAAAGGGGAAAAGGGACAAGGCGACAAATGGTACAAGGAAACAAAATGGGGCAACGGGATAAAATGGGGGAAGGGGATAAAATGGGACAAGGGTAAGAAATAAGACAAGGGGGCAAATGGTACGAGATGGACGTCGGAACAAAACAGAACAAGAGGACTAAATGAGCCAAGGGAGCAAAAGGGAAAGGGGGAACCATGAGACATGGGAGGAAATTGACGAAATGAAACAAAAGGAAAGAGACAAGTGGGACAAAAGGAATAAATTTATCCTCATATTTATGAACAGTGGTAAAATCTAAACTCTAGAGTCCTCTAAATTATTTTAATGAACTCGCGAACATTTGTAACCGCCGTTGCAATTGGACGCGCTCTTAAAGCGTTGGATGGTTGTTTGCTAAGAAGCTAAACGCGTGTTTGCCGACGTAAATAACAATCTGTTCAAAATCGATTCTTAAAATTTCAAAGTCGTAGAGAAAGTATAGTCTTCTACTAGCGAATAATGGCCACAATTCACTCGCAGAAATTACGGTACTCGCTCCTAGTCGCTCATGGCGTAAACATCAACTCGTGAATAATAGCTATCATTACGCGCTCGTTGAACAATGTACTATTACTGTACAGATATCGCCGCTTCTACCTGCCATTGCCTTCTTTGAAAACTTTCGCATCTTCACCTGGTAGCATTGCATCGCGTTTGTACACAGCACCGTCCTCCGTCCCTTCTCTGTGCGCCTCGTCGCGCGCCGTCTGATGAGGAACCAGCGCCGTCATTTTCTAAGTGCGGAGCGCCTCTTGACGACTACGCCCTCTTGGAACTTTAGCGACCCGCGTTTACAGCGTAGACAATTCAGAGCTAAGAAACAACACGTGGGCGGGGAGTCCATTCAATCGTACTTCTGAGTTCAGTTACACTCAATTCGTTTCCAGCTCGTCACTTAACTTGAAAAAATTGTCCCTGGTTAAACGTAACACTGAACGAAATAGCTGTCTTGAAACCAACGGCGTACGACACTGCACTTGCCATGACCTTTCGTCCGTTTGCGCTCCTTATCTTCCCGCGCCGCGCGACACAGTGCAGTGCGTCTGCATCTCGTCGCTCGCCGCCGCTTGAGAGAAGCCGGTGCCGAGGCTGTCTGGGCGTCGTAAAGCACATTGTCGTCGGCGCCCATTTAAGCCCTTGCAGGCGCGTGATTGGCATACATTAGTGATTGATCTTTATTAAATAGTTTAATATTAGGATGACAGCATCATGTCATCCAAGAGTATCATAGATGCATTCCGGTTTGTTACAAACACCATTTCCTTTACCTTTCTAGTCATGCCATGGAGCGTGTAGATATCTAGGAACACACATCAATGCAATAGTACTTTCTCCATCATTCACTTCTGCACGTGATAATACTTCATTTAGAGACACGATATGTAATTGTTTCTTAGATGTAATGTTGTAGATTAAGATAAAAAAGAGTCATTGATGTGCATTGTAGTACATTTGGTTAGGCAACCTTTCCAAGTCATTCAGAAAAGAGGAATCATTCTCTGTGAAGAAATATGAATTTTTGATCATTTGTTAAATGAAACAAATTTGCTGCGAATATAAACAATCTATTGGCAAATTATCAATCTAGATAATACGATTATGACTCCATACTTAATGGAAGATGCTTCTAATTAAAACCATTGGTAATAATGTCTTTTTTCCTTACGGTTGAAGTATTGATGAAGTTATAATCGCTGAGCAGATTATGTAAGCAAATCTAGTAGCAGTTCTGAATGATGAATATATAATTGTATAGAAAACGTTCATTAAATATACTGCAAAGACGTTAAATATTTATGAGACATTAAACATTTGCATAGCTGCAAGTCATCTGACTCGTTTAGGCGCAACACAATACTTCGTCGTTTGACGTCTAGATATATTTTATCCCTCTCAAGGAGTCGATTTCTCAGTTGCCCGAGTTTTCTTCCATTGATGTGAACCATATATTTTTTGAGAATGCCGTTCTTCTCAGAACCTCTCTATTATTGGTTTCAGAAGTCAGAGATTCTAGTTCGTGCTAACAGAATTTATGCTGTCGTCACCAGAATAATCTCAATCAATCCGAGTAGAGAGCTGCATTTCGCAGGCCGGAAAGTGAAGTACAATTTACAACTGTCACGACATTTTAAAGTAAATCTGATTTTATTATGGATAAATATTGTAGTTTGATCAAGTTTTATAATTTCGATATTAGTTAATGTGTTTAATGTATGTTTGTGCTTGAAAAACCCAAGAGTCAAAATTGATTCAAATTGATGCATCTTGTAGATCGCCGCGAGTGTTCGAATAACTTTTACTAGCGTTGTACAGCAGGATTAATTTACCCTATTACCGGTTGCAGTAATACAGCTAGTGAGTAAAACTATAATGTTTGATTCGTATTGCAGATATTGTTCTCAGACTCGTTCTATTTAGTCTTAAAAGATATTGAGTAAAAATTCTAGACTTCATAATGTAAAAAGGGTGTAATATGGTGGGCGCATCTTCTACCAATGCTACCAGTAAGCAGTCACGGATCACATGACGCGTCAGTGCAACCAGAAAGTGTCATGGGTTGCATGAAGTGTCAATGCAACCAGTAAACACTCTGAACTGCATAAGAGGTCAATGCTACCGTTGAACAGTCACGAATCTCATCAGGTGACAAGGAAACCTGAATGTGTCGTGGATTACATAAGTTGTCAAAGCAATCAGTGTCACTGATTGCATGTGGTGCTGATGCAACTAGTAAGCAGTCACGGATTTCATCGGCGTAAATGATAGATCTTTTAGACACAGAACACATAGGACGACAGTGAAACCGGTGAGCAGCTACAAATTCATGTGAGCCCTGAGTGAGAAGTTATTTTTATCAAGGGGCACAGATGATATTGAGTTATATTCACATACTCCAGAAATAAATTGATTCTCTTATCTACAAGTTACCCATGTCAGTTATCCGCCATTTTGGATTCGTGTCTCAGCTCTATGGGATTCAGCACGGACATAGCAAAACTTCTTCTGCCATTTTACAAAGTTCTCCCGGTTTTGAACCATGTGTGACGTAGTGAAATAAGAAATCAATTTCAATAACAAAAGAAAAATAATGTATTAAAGATTATGTACAAGTTACAATGAATTGCTAATATTAAAACACTCCGGCAACCTTTTCATTTCAGAACACTGCTTTACCGCAGGAAATACAAGCCACGCGTGATGCGCGCTGTCGGACTTCCGTCCCGTGACAATTACCGTCACATGGCCTGACGCCAAAATTTAACCCGGTCGTGGCGACCGTGTGCCTACAGCACGCGAGATCGTCTGGCTCTTACTCTCCTGACATCTCGCCCACACTCCTACACCCCTTGTACATACACGTACAAGCTTCCCGATGCAAACTGAATGAGAACGCGGGCGCAGATGGCGCCGCGTTAAATAGTTGAGGCTGACACCCCACCACCACTGTTCCATAGATAGGCTCGCTGGCCAGCAGCTTGGTTTACGCCCACACACAGGATTCTCAGGTTGGCTCGCCTGCTTAACCGTAAGCGAGGCTCGCTGGCTAGCATCCTCGGAGTTTACAGCCTACGGTATTTTTGACTCTGCGGCTCTACCTGAGTCAACCGCCAGAGCGCAAACTCTCGGAAGTTCAGGCTCAACCCCTTCCTCCCCTGCAGCGTACTTTCACCGACCTAACGGTTCTGGCCCTCGTGTTAACGACGCCACACATGTATAGGCTGATACACTACCGCTACCTTTTCTCTGAACGAAACAAATCCCACAAATGTCCCATAAAACGAGGCAATACACTACGAGCTTCGCGGCTACAGTGAGGGGTTGGGGAAAACCGATCACGTAATAAGCCCACGCGGTGCGTGTTCCCACGTTCGCGCCCTCTTGTTTCCTCACTTCCCCTACCCCCGATGCCGCTCTCCACGGCTTAGTGTCGCACGGCAAAGCGAGGTGGATTTATTGCGTGTGGTTATCAGTAATAAGCTGCTCTTAACGGGGATTTTAATTTGCATTGTTTTTTCGAGCGGTTCCGCTCTTTTAAAATCGGCCTGCGGTAATCATTTTAAGTTAAATCGCAGTGTAATGTTGATGAATGGCTTTACCTGCCCATATTGTATTTATCGCAAGCGATGCAGCTTGCGTAGAGTACACCGGTACCTGGTATGTTGCTGTCTACATCGGAGGACGCTAAAATATGTTTACGATGCTAATTGCAGTGAGAGGGATAATAGAAATGATGATTCAAGTACAAACCACATTTCTGATGAATGCGATAGCTTTGTATATACTCGTGACACTACGAACTTCGAATACCACGTTTATCGATTCAATAATGAAACCAAACCGTAATGTCCATTGAAATATTTGTTATTTAATGTATTTTGCGCTCGAAATTATTGTGCTTCTAGTTTCTGAGCAGTTAACTGAGTGATTCCACCACGGTGCTCCTACCTTTGTAACATCACGTTTTTTCGCCGCCTTAAGCATTATATAGAAAGAGAAAGCTGAGCCACACCAAAGTCTTTTCCTATTACAAGACGCAGAAAAGTCAAGAACATGAGCCGAGAGAACTCAGAAACACACAGGCAGTTGTTGCTCGTGCAGGGTACCTGAGTGGATGGCTCTAAGTTCTGTGAAGAGAGGGTAGCGGATATTCGACACTAGTTAAATGGCTAAGTCGTATTCTGACGATGTCTGGAGCAGAATACAAGCCATCAGTTTATTTAATTGGTAGTTTTACGTGATTACTCCAATCAATACTAGGCAAATGCTAGATCAGTACCCTTATACATGGGTAACGGAGCCCGCACAATCTTGTATTGCTCTTCCTTGTAGCCACATCTGCCCTTACGCAGACACACACCATCAAACTTACAACCCCACTCACACTTACACTTATGCACTGCAGTACCTCGCAAGTCGGAAGACGTTGGCAACATAGAGCTTCCAGTCTAGGCAACTGCATCTTTGAAGGAAATACCAGGAAGGTGAATCGTGCAAGTAGCCGCGTAGGTAATCGTCGGATCCCACGTCTCGGCAGAAGACCCCAACTTGACAGGTACGACAATCACCACATTCATGGGACTAAAGACCAAAGCAGTTTGTGTCCAAACACACAAATTGCTCTCTAATAATCGTGAAGTGTGCAGCACGACGATTCAAGCCAGCATATATTCACGATCAGCAATTCACCGCAGGAATTCACGCCAGTACGATTCCAACCAGCAGCATCTGCGTCGCGGGACGCTCTGTGGGTTCGCCCGCTGCTTAATACTCCTCGCCAACAGTAAACCTCAGCCTCACCAACAGCCCGCCTCAGCAAACGCCAGCACTCTTCGCAAAGTTCACTTTGTGTATTTCGCTCGAAAGAGTAAACGCAAATACTGCCCTGTATTTATTCATTCTCCTCCAAAGCTATTTTTAAATTGAGTAATAATTAACGAGATGGTGGTTATTGTTAATAACGCGTCAGTTTTTGCAATGAATCCACTTTGGTCTCCATAAAACAACGGCCGCTCTGCAGGCCCTGCGCCTTCCTGCCAGGGTCCGGCAACTTTTTGTTTTTTGCGCAAGACGTTTTAATCCCGTCAATATTTAACGCGACAAGGCTGAAACTTCGTCCGCGCGGGAAAGCGCCCACTAAATCGCACTTAATGAGTTCCGCTCGTTAGCCATTCAAGGGGCAGGCGAAGCAACCGGGAGGAAGGACGGAGGTGAGGCGGGAGGACGGCATGGGCGGAGAAGGACTTGGTGATACGGGAGAACTGTTTCCTTGGGAGAGACTTTGAGAGGAATGACGTTGAGACGGCAGAGGAATAGAACAGAGACGAGGAGGAGGAGGAGGAGTTAAAAAAGGGCAAGAAATGACCGAGGTGAATACAATGTCTGAGTTCTAAGAGTAACGATCTTCGCGGCATGATAATTATGTTTCGAACTAAAAAGGAGATTGCAGGCGGCAACAAGAATATTTTTTTTAAATATCATGGTAGAAATGTATTGGGGTAAGCTCGCTCATGACACTCGAGATGATATGTTATGATACTGTATGATTATATTACATGACACAAATAAATAACGTAACATTTATTTACAATTTTGGTTACAGCCTATAATCTTTACTATAATCTTGTAATGATACTTATGCTAATGTAATGATGGATGAAATCTCTAGTTGTGTATAACCATCTGCTTATAAATCATTGTAGTAGCTAATAATAAACTTAGTCATTGATGCGACTAAATATAAGGAGGAAAATTGTATTGCATTCTTCGAAATACAAACGATGGATGGAGGGAGGAATAAAATGGGAAGGCAATAGCAGAAATTAATGACGTTTGATGTGACGGTTTTGTAACAATTGGAGCAATAGTTGTGAATTGTAAACAAAATTGTGTATTTCAACAAAAAAATCCAGAAGTACTAAAAAGAAGTGTTATAGGAAAGGAAGTGAGAGCAAAGCAAAGAACTTCGTTCAAGATCACGTATAACCGTTTTAGAGGTGGTAGAGTAACAATAAACACCGCTTCGTACTGGAAAGTATATCAAATATTGCAATTATTGTATTTCTTGGTAGAATAATAAATATGGAAGACTATTATTTAAAATTACAAGCCGTATGCATTTATGAGGGTGTACGTTTGAAATATAGTACGTAACTGTTGCGGCTGTAGTCCTTGATACCCTTTTCTCCAAACGCATGTATGATATACGTACTACTTTTTTTATTCACGAGTAATAGATGCTATCTGATCGGTTTGGCAGATTACAAAAATGTTAATATTTTTCTTGGAATAAGCTATGTTTTCCATTGAATGTTACTAGAATTTGTACGCGTATATTCTGCCATAGCCGTTTAAGCTATAATAATATCTAGCCCCTGTCTCATCATTTACTACAATCTTCTTAGCATCAACTCTTTAAATTATGTTTTAATATCTTTCAAAGATTAAAGCTGAATGCTAAATATAAATAAATATAGGTATTCGCCGACTTCGTAGACCTCGAACGAGCTTCCCGAACCTCAATTCACTCAATTTGAAACTAAAGTGGCTTTGACATATTAAGCTTATTTATGTTCTGTTTTTCATCACAGAGGTAAAGACTTTTTGTTAAAACCTCACTAAGCTCATTTCCCTAATGCGAGAGACTTTGACATGCTTACTCGACGTTTGAGAGTGTGGATTTAGATGTTTTTACTTTTTATAGCTAAGGTAACAAAGGGAGAGAGATCATGACATGGTTCTCCTATTTATTTTCTCTAAGAGCCACCAGGTTACGGAGGGCTCGTACCACACTTTACCCAATCGTAGTAACAGATTTATTGGAACTATATTGAAGTATCGGTCATCGGAATGTTGGAATTTTTGTGTATCGAACTCCTAAAAATCGAATCGCTATATTTTTTAATTCTTCAGTTTATATTTCAATAAAATAATACTTCGTAAAACTGTAAAATCGAAAAAATCTATATATCGCATACATTGGGGCTCTACAATAATTTTCTTGGGTGCATTAAGAGTGTTATATTAATATTCAATTTCATTTTAATAATGTTGAATGTATGAATTCGTTAGTTTTATGATGTACAAACAAAATAAAATATATTATTCACATAGCATGTTAAAAAAATCCGGAACATTTTACGTAGTTATTAATTCACTTTTACTATTTTATATTTGAAAAAAGGAATTTATTGTATTTTAAATGATTTTCATTTAAGAAGACAACTAAAGAAACTAATTTCAACGATGTATTAAATAGGAATATTAAGAAAAACAATAATAACAACGACATTATTAATTTCCATGAGGAAAAATACTTTTTATATTCTCGGACCAATTTCAATTACAGCAGCCACAATGAAGAAACAAACTCTCATTTCTGGTAATTTATAATATTAATTTGATAAAAGTACGATAACTGGAAAATGTTTTCGAAAAACCTTTGCAAGTCCATTTCTTTCAAGTGTTGAGACTAATCTCCAAAGATCTTTTTTTTTCCTCATAGCTGTTGGGGCTTTTGTTGCAATGAGTCGGTTTAGTGTTTATACGATTCCTGTGAAAACAGTTTGATCCTTTCAATGTGGTTGATACTGTTATTATCAGCATTTGTACTGAATTTGTAAGTGTAGGAGCTGCAACTGATTTAATAAGAATATTTGATGTGGATTTTCGCTGGCGACATGGTAACGACAATGGTTTTGACAATTGTCCGATTTGGTTACCGCAACATTCAAGAATTAATGACAGATGATACGACTGGAATGGCATTAAGGCCAGATACGAGGAGTAGAAGCATACACTGTTAGAGCAATGACATGTATACGAAGGAAGATTCAAATGCAATGTGAAGAGGTTGTAGCAATGTACACATCCATGTTTTATGGAATTTGATGGAGCATTTTTTTATTAATAGGCCGCATTGGTTTTCAATCTGAACGAGAATCTAAGTTTGGGACTTCAGATTTTCAATGTCAAAATTGCCAAATTACAACTGAATGAACTTGACTGAAACAGAAGTAATGTGATATATATTGAAACGAAGAACGTTTCTAGATTATAACAATTAAAATTGATGAATAATTACAATTAAAATAAGTACTGTGTTGATCAGCGTAGCAACGCCGCCGCCGCCGCCGCAACCACCAACGGTCAAATCGGGGGGTAGACGCCGAGGCGAGCGACGGTTGGAGAGAGTGTGCGCGGAGAGGCCGTGAGTGAAACACGGACGGGGCAGTGCTGCATCAAACAAATTTATGGTGGTGTTAAGAACAGTTTGGATTGAATATGGCGATTATGTGAGAGACTAGATTTGATGAAAGTTAATAATCAGATGATTAGTGAAAGTGGAAGTGCGCACTAGGACCGAAATCAAAACATTAATACAGGAATTCGTGTGGCCGACGGACACGTGTTATATTTCCGCCCGGATGTAATGCAGCAGCAGGCCGTGCTGTGCAGACATTCGCGCGAGATTGAGAAAGATTGCCGAAGACGCCGCCACCGCTGCCACGGCGGCCCCACTCGCCTCCAGCCCGCAGGTGGTGTTTAAAAGCATTAAGGTAGCGTTGATTGTGCACTTATTACCAAAGGCCTTGCGCGTTGCGTTTTGTAAATATTTTTTGTAATAAGTGTTTCTATTATTAAAATATTTAAATGCATAAAAGAATTTCTTATGATCATCTTCCAATGCAGCGCCAAACCCCTGGAAGCCCATTCACGAAAATGTACCTGTCCCTGGAATAATTTATTTTGTCGTGAGAGTACCGCTTCCCAGGTACGTCACAATATATATATATATATATATATATATATATATATATATATATATATATATCTTTATAGAATTGATTTCGTCGTATTCAATTAAAATGTAAATGTATAATGTAATTCAATTAATCTACATTTTCAAAGCATAACAACTAATTGAATAGCTTGAGATTGACACTACATTTAATAGAGTGCTTGGTACCACGTATTGCTTCGCTATGGGGACTTCTTATAAAACATTGAAAGACGCGTTGAGGTACGTAATTCTAAATGTTACACTTTGACGTATAATGCAATTATGCTTACGTTGTTGCGAATTTTATATTTTACATTTTACCTTTACTCCCTATCCGTTTTTTGCTGTTGTTGTTTAAGGTCACATCGACATCTGTATCATTAGCGACCACTACTGGATTTAACGTTATGCTTACAGTGAAGATGACATGATATAGGGATGATAAGGAGTGAAAGGACGAACACAAATACAACCATGTCCGGGACGAGACTCGAACCAGCGATTCTTCGCTGCGAGATCGCTAAGACACAACGGCCTTAACCTATCGATTCTTGTTGATTGGATGTTTTCTGTGTAACGTCATTCACTTGTTGGTCTTAAAATAACGTCATCACTTCTTTTAATGTGAGTGTTTATTTAGTAATAATTTATAACAGTGACGAGGATCAGTTTCCGAACATACTCCCTAGTTTTTCATTGTAGAGCGAAGTGCTGGAAGTACTCTGCTATTTTGCTGAACTTCCTCCATGGTTGTCCTATCCTCTCCCCTCCACTTCCTGCTTCCAATTATATCTGATATAGACTGAGCTGTATAAAAGGAATCGACTTTCAATCGTCGTTCACTATTTTTTATTTGTATGTTTATATCATTAAAAACTTCAAAGTGTCTGTAACAATTTATTCACCTCTAATGATAATTTTACTATAGTTTTCTTGTAAAACCGAGTCACTCAAAAATTTTTCGAAAAAAATGAAATCCTTCATTGTGAAATGGTATTCTTTTTTAACAAAGTATTTTCCTGACGTCATGGGGACTGGATGCCGGAGTAAAAAGATGACTCCCCGAAACATTGCAAAATAACTTTTTTAAAGAAGAATAAAACTGTATTAAGTATAATTTTATGATTTTATTTTTAAATTTTTGAGTGACTCGGTTTGTAAAGAAAACTGTAATTATTCCCCGTTGTGAATTATATTATTAATTAGTCTTAATGCAATTGATTTGAAATTCACTCTTGTTAGCAGAATTTGTTTTGTGGTTCGAGTCTAAAATACAGACAACAAATGCTCTTATATAGAGTTGGAGTTATTAATGCAAATGTCAGTTGAAAGACTAAAATATTTAAGAACGTTGGAGCAAAGTGAATCAGCTCGTAATAAGAAACGAAAGGACGTTTGGTACTGTATTCTTTCAGTTGTAAATTAATTAAGGTTTTAGTTGTTATTAGTATTATAATTATTCTTTTTATATTTAAATTGGGAGCGTTTTAATTTAATAGTTCAGTAAGTAACCATACTCAAATCTACGGTATATATCAGAGAATGATCAGTCCCTGAAAAAAAATGGATATTTCTACTTTAGATTTAATTTAATACATTAACGGAAAAATAAGAGCCATCAGAGTAGAGGGAGTGCGATATTGTTTACGAGGATCAGAGCGCAGTGTAGCGCGCAAGGACCGTCTCTCTGCAGTGACCCTTGCAGGTGAGAGTGATTGCATTAGCACGTATGTTGGTAGCACGGGCTGCAGCTCGAGAACCTCGATTGAGTAGTCACCACAGTCAAAACAGATGCTTAAAGTGTTGTTCCTTTCGCTCGTTTCCCAGTGATGTGGTTGCTACCGACATCAACGCAATTGCGAATAGGAGGCCCCGACTGGGCGCGGTGCGGAGAGACGCTCCTTGCGCACCGTGTTTCGGCGCCGCCGCCCGCAGCGCACCCGTGCGAGCTGCGCGCTCCAGCCCCTGGAGCGCGCGACACGAGCCGCCGCCACTTTGTTTTCCCGCGCAGTCATTTATTTAGTCGAGGACCCGCCCCCCCCCTCCTTCACCACCGCGCCCCCGCCCCGGCTGCCGGGCGTTTCGAGGCACAGGAGAGCTGTGTTTGCGAGGAGAGGTGTGTTTTTAGAGAAAAAGACGGCGAACGTGCAGAGAGAGGCAAAGCAGAGCCAGGAGCTGCCGTAGGCCGGGTGCACCTCCCGCGGTCACTGGCGGTGGCTAATGGAAGCTCGCGTGCGACTCGGAGTTTCGTTGAATGTTTGGTAGAGCGTGTATTCGGATAGAAATGCTACCCGTGTACTTTAACGAGGGGGCTTAATGAAATTCGTGAGTAGTTTTGCGTATCAGAAAATATCATAAATCTGACTAACTTCTGGTTTTCGCTAAAGTAATAAAACTTACGGTTACCCATTTGTCTTAAATTCAGCAAAACTATAGTGTTTTTAAATATGCGAGGAGAATGATGGGGATAGGTAAATAAAAGTCGTGCTCACTATTCTTTAAATGTATATAAATATATGAGATCAAGATCAACATAACAACTTGTCAAGTGTTTCTAAGGACAACACATATTAAATCATTATGTTATAGTTTTAAGCATTACATGATTACGATGAAGACAGACTTGAAATTTATCAGTTTCATATCATTCAATATCATTCCGGTACCCGTTAAACACCAATGAGAAGGGTACGCTGGACCCCAGAATAAATTGCGATACAATTGTAGGAAAAGTTTGTATTGATAAGAACTAATTACTCATATTTAGCGTTGCAATATTTTTTTACAAGTTTTTGTATAATATTTGCAGTTTGTTTAGCAATGGACATAAATATTTTGAACATTTAGTATTCCAGCGATCCCATTCGCTAGGACACAGATGACAAGATCTTTTTTGAAGAACTGGCTCCACCTTTGCAATGATATTTATGTACTCTAATTGCTACCTACATGTGCAGGCAATACAATAAGATAGCTCTGTATTTATGGGCAAATCCGGCTGTGAGAGTTCGCCGGTAGAACCATTAAGCGATTGCGCATAGCGACAGTTTTAAATTTTTTTCTAAACATTCGATTAGCGTTAAAAGATGAAACTACCACGTATCGTTAATAAAGGTTCTCATAATATTTACAAAAGAGGTAACAGTAAATCCTTGCCTAACCAAAACTGAAGAACCAAACTATACTGACTTCATCACTGGACTCCTCCCCTTCTTCTATTGACATGCGACAGTAGAACAACTACACTATCTGCATCTTCTCCTAGTTTCTATGAGAAAGCGTAATTGTTAACGTTGGTATACAAGGAATTCGGTGTCTAAATATGACTCAAATTATTCATATGTATTTAAAAGATTTTCTAGTAAAAATCGAAGGACACACTTTTCTTCTATGGGTGATGGTAGTGATTGCATTATTGTTGAGTCAATCTCTCAGGGAACATTACGAAAAAGAATTTTAACCTATCCTTAGAATTATATAAATAATGTGTATTTAATGTCTGCATTAAAGAAGCGGCAATTTTGCATTGGTTTGTATCACACACGGAATACGTTAAGCGACTGTCTGAAAGCGATGCGATTTGCACATTCTGTCTCTAAGATTCTTGGTACTAGACAGATTATCTGCGCAATATAACGTTCCATTAAGATATTATTTTATTAAATGAAATTTGGTTCATTGTTGTCGATTCTTTACGCTGCTTTGATTTATCAACCGCTTTTTTTGTTACTCTGAGGTAGTAAGTTGTTTACTCGTTTTCCTTAGAGATTACTATGACATGCAGGTGGTTGTGTCGCAGATGTGATGATTCGATGTAATGATTGTAATAATGAGGATGATGTTGGGATGCTACTCATTGAAATACGGTGATTGTGATGAGTGTGTTGGTTGTTGTGGAGTTGATTATGATGATGATGATATTCCCGACAGTGATGATGTTATCTTCGCTCAACTCTGAAAACTAACTCAGGCGAAGGTAATGGATTTCTCTGAAAATCATTTTCAATCAATTTCTTTAGGAGAAAAAGATGGTACGATTCCGTAGGTGTATTCTTCACCAATCAAATTATCGGAAATATTAACTATTGCAGTTGTTTCATTCTCTACCGGCGGGAGAGTGAACAAAATATCTCCAGAAATAATAAATTAACTCGTGAATGAATGAGTCTCTTGCGAATCGTTAAACTAAGCGCTAGCACGGAAAAGTTTAAGGGAGTGGTATATAATCGGTGAAGGTTAGTAACACCCCAATGCGTTCTACGAAAACAGTAGCGAGCGATAAATACGCTGGTAGCGTAAGGTAGCCGCTAGGAGGTGCTCTGAGAGGGTATCTCCACAGGGCCTTAAGGCAACTCCGCCGGATGCCTTGCTACAACCGCGAGTTACGACACGGCGGCGGAGGCGGTGGCGGTATAGGGCGCGGAGGGGGGAGCGGGGGGCGGGCGAAAGGAAGCCGAAACGACCGTCATAACGGCGGCCACCTGACTTCCGCCTCCGCCTTAATCGCGCAGGTGAGCTGCGGGCAACCGCTGGGGCGTTCCGCTGACGTCCCCCCTCCCCCGGCCCGCGACGGACAGGCCGAGATGCCCGCGAGAAGGATGACGGCGTTGGGGAACGGAGGCACTTCGCTTGAGCGGTGCACGACGCACGGCCTCTCTTGCTCTACGTTACTGATTTAGTTATCCAACAATCTGTAGAAGGCCAAGATTCTAAGCACCTGCCTATGCCTTACAAAAACATTATTGTATAGTCTGAAATAATAACGAAGCTATGTAAAAAAACAATAATTTAATGACATTGGGGTTGAATACCAGAATTCGAAAGATTAGGACGCGAAATGATGTAGGTATTGTAATGGCTTAAAGGCCTTCGGCCTAGCCACATAGGACCAAGTAAGCTAATTTGTTTGTAATAATTACCTATTAAATAAATAAAATCAATAAATAATTTAATGAAATATTGTAATGAACATTTATTGTTCAAAATAGGTCTTGTCGTTACGTTTGGGTTATTATTTCTCTTGGTTTGTTTGTAAACTTCACAACATTCAATATAATTTTAATAAAGAAATATTCTCTCCAATTCTTGAGTGGTTAATCACTGAAGTTGTTATTGATTTAACATCGTGTGGTCAGGTGGAAGTGCAGCTTAACTTCCGCTCATAATAGTTAGATTCATAGTCTTCCAAACACACACGGTACTCTGAAATTACTCGTTCAACTAATTTTATTATTTTCCTACGGTTATAAACTTTTTTCTGTGTTACTATTACTCGTGCAAACATGCTACTTCCCAGACAATGCTCGCTACTAAACATTTCCGCTCAGCGTCACGAAGTGAATGCCGTCACGGCCAAACACCTTATGTTTTTCGTCCCACGGCACAATACGTATTATTTGTCCCAGAGCACTTGCCGATTGGTTCATAGTTCTCAATTCCAGTGACTTCAGCTCCAGAAAACATTCGACGAATAGGCGACAGAGCGTCTGTTCTTTGCCTCCAAGCGACTCTCCTAGCGTCTCTTCTTTGTCATTTCGAGTCAATAATTCATGAATTATTGGCTTGGCTCAATTATTTATCTGTTTATTTATACAAAAGCCGAAGAAGCCACAATGTGATTGGCTAATCATTAGTCCATTTCCGTAAACCTATTATTTTCTTCTTTTGCCTCAATTTCGCAAATATTTTTTCCGTCTATTACGTAGCATTTTATATTCTACCACTTTGGTATTTCCACCAATTTCACTTCACCGTGGTATTCGATTCGCGGACCGTCCATTTTTACACAATATTTGTCTAGTTGTATAATACTCGTATGAGGTAAGGAATTGATTCACGATATCATGAAAAGGAAGATAGTGCTCACCACATGATATTAAAAAAATCACAAATAGGCAGATTAAAACATGTAAAAACGGAAGAAACATTAAAACAGTAACGTATTAAGGAATTAAAGTATTACCGAGAAATTTCAATTGATTAATTTCTACTACTTGTCACATTTTCTAACAAAAAATACGTGACATTACTTTATTAAAATATTGATATTTTTCAATTAAAAAATGACAAATAATTTTCAACTTTTAAATAATCATATGCGATATAACCTAATACTTGTTGCCATAAGCAATTATTAATCATATATTACTTATTTGCATTTTCAAATATTTTTATTTTCTGTACAATAATTAATTTTCTAATATTGAACCGCAATATATCATTTTTCGTTCTTTATTTTAATTTGTGTTTTGTTTTAATTAAAAATAACTGTAAATATATTGTTAACATTGTTAATTTGAGCAAAAAATTTCATAAAAGTCATTTAAATTTAGAACATGTTAAACTTTTTTAATTTTATATTTTATTATTTCTTTTTAACATTTGTTTATTACCAATTCCAATAGAGCTACTCATTTCTCCCTCTTCAGGGATTAAGATTTTTTTCATGTCTTATTATAACTGGTAATTAAATTAAGTTCAATTGTGTCACTTGTTACTCTTGAATCGATAATGGCATTGATTTTATGATTATTGCCTTCCTTTCTCTTATTTTGTAGTTTCAATTGTCTAAAATGCTAATTCATATTTTTTATGACTATAATTTTTATTACAGAAGATGCTTTAGCGAAGGTGAACGTGACAAAAATGTCACAATGAAAGGAAAGAAAAATTAGCCTACGGTATTAAAAATGATGGCCGAATGAAAGAGCAAGTAAACGTGAGCGATCGTATAGACTATGTGAACAAAAACACAAGGACGCAATCGATTCCCCGCTCTCACTTCTGTTCCTGTCGGTACCACCTGTGCCACTACCGCCCTTCGACCTGCACGGCCACCGCCATCACCACTGCCACCAGTACTGCTACTGCCAGTACTACTGCATCCGTCACCGCCGTCACCAGTGCCATCGCCTCTCTCTCACCCCGCTAACCAAACCCCCAACCCCCACCGCCCCAATGCCCCCCACCGCGCCCTCCGTTTCCACCTCCGCCACCACCATTTCCCGCCCACGCTTCCACCGCTTCCACCGCTTCCACCGCTTCCACCATTACCACCGCATCCGGAGAGACATTCTGCGGAAAGGCAACTACACAATTTCCTGTGAACGTGAACTGAAAGTGAACTCAATATGAACGCGAACGCTAACTCAGTGTGGCGCGGGACGTGACGAAGGTTGCAACAAAAACAGGCGCGACAGGAAAGGGCAAGCCTTAGACTGCCGCCTTGTCGACAGAGGCAGCTTCAGGGAGAAAATGTACAATTACATTGTGTATTCAGAGAGATATAAACAGTTCGGCCTCATCACGTTCTGGTGATAATTGTATGTCCCCAATGTGCTATCAGTGCCTTAATGGGAAGTACAAACATTGAGGGACATTTGTAGTGTTATACCGTTCAGTAAAATTAATTTCTATTTCATTAAAGCGCCATTTTTCGTTTCCGTTGATACTATATGTTATAAAAATTGCAGTAAACTTGAATTGACTTTAACGATTGAAAGAAAGAGTATAACAAAAGCTTTTTCCGTTTGAATAGTTATCTCAAGTAGGTTGATTATTGTTTTACTAAATGTCACAGCGAGTAGTGTAAATATAATAAATTGAAGTAGTTTCCAGGCAATAGTTCATAATTATTTGTTTAGATACATAAAACTGTATTTTATATTACGATTTAAACAGGGGTCAGCAACCTATATAACGTAATACACCATTATAACCATAATCAAGGAGTGAGTGATCTAAATAAATGATAAAAATCAATGTCTTCAAATAGTTTTAATGCTTTCAATTTCGTTATTATAGAGCATTTTTTTGAAATTTTAGGGGAATGGTATAAAGAGACACCCCTCTTACTTCCGTTCCCTCCCCCTCCCCTTCTCATTCACTTGTGCCCCATTTTCTCTCTCTTTCCCTCCCTTTCTTCACCTCTTTCAATTTCATTCCTCTTCCATTTCCTCCTTTCCCTTCCCTCTCCCATTTCCCTTCCACCGCTCACTTCTCTACGTCCTGTAACTACACTGGATACGAAAAAATGGTGACAATTCACTTAGAAGAATTGTCGAGTACATTATTAAACAGCTTGCTAAAGATCATTAAAATACTTGAAAATTGACAAGAAATTTCTCTCTTGCCACTTGTCAAGTGTGTGAATGAGGATTAAGTTAATGGTGGAATTTTGAATTGACAACCTGATGTACTTATTTCGTTTAACTACATGTACAACCAACTTCTTTAAGAATAAATTAAAATTAACTACTTAGTTTGTTTTATATGTATTTTTCTATTATGAACACTTATTAAAACAAAAAATTCAAGTTGTTCAACGGACAGCAAATCTTATTCTTGGGTTTTATGATAGTAGAAACATTCTATTCAAGCCACGATAATAGCGTAGTTTTCTGCAGTGCTATATTGTGATCGTAGACTATATTGGCTAGGATTTCTCACAATAAAAATAACAAAATTATTGATGCTCTTTAGCTGAGGAATCTATTGCGTCTGGTCGGTAGTACTTTGTAAACAAAGTATGCTATTTTAAAACGTCGAAGAACCTGTGATTACGTTGAGGGGAGTCGGCAAGCGGACGGATTAATACAACTGAGGAAAATCTGTTTGGTTGAGATACAGGCGATAAAAAACGTTAACTTAGAATTGTGGGGCAATCAAGATACAATTGGGATGGAATTAAGTAATACCCTTATATCAAATCGGGGCGAAAAGAAATGTTTGCGTCACTAATCAGGAACTAAAGTAAGCTCTGTAAGTGCACAGCATTTTCATGTTTTTCAACCTTGAAACGACTTGAAAATTACACAAAATACATTATACACGTGTCCATAGCTTTGAAGCAAATAAAAAATGAGATTATTTACAGGAACTGTTATTTTTATTATTAAACCCAACAGTAGGGTATTGACATTTTTTGTTTGAAATGACTCTCATGAATATATCTAAGTGTTTGTTATTTTCTTATTATACTATGTCTTTGTGAATTTTAAAATGCACAATTCTTCCTGTGTTTCAACGATAAATAATTCTCTCAGTGTACAATATGGAGAACGTGCTTCACACTAGCTCAGCAGAAAATTTTATTACATATTTATAATGCGTTAGAAATTAAAACAATGTTCTTTACAACACACTCATCTGTGGTTTCATTTGTCGATAACATTGCATGTAAAATGCTTTCACGGTGTTTCTATTCATTGTATTCCAAACACCAGAGCAAACATTACCTCTCGCATTAAAAGTGCAACTACTTTCGCAGTACATAGTGACAATTCCCAGGACAGTAGTTTGGAGAGACCTGCCAGAGATGCGTTTCGGGTGGTGCCGAGACCCGGGAGAGGAAGGCCGTGTAGTGGCGATGCTTCGAAGGCGTTGGAGCGCGAAAAAAGCATGGTCCAGCGACGACATGGCGGGGCCCGAGAGGAACGTGGAGGGGGTAGCGGCATCGTCACGGCCTCCTGACCGCAGCATCGAACGCCCTCTGCCCCCCCTATCCCCCGCCCCATCCACGCGCTGCGCTGCGCCACGCCGCGCCGCCCGCGTCGCCACGCCTTCAGAATGCCACAGGGGTAGAAAGAATGGGCTTAGAGGGTTCCACGGCGGAAATACACAGGTGAACTGCGTATCTACAGATATAATGTTCCATGGGCGTTTGTTTTCAAGCGCAGTCCCAGATCTTGTCGTCCCATGACCATGGATTTGGCATTGAACTCACCTCTACAATAAATTCAAAAGTGTAGGAGATGTCGGTTACTAGTGCGTTTACTCCTCGCATGAGCATATCTGAAATTTGCTTTTACAAAGGATCTCATAGGTAGGGTTGGCGCCGGGAGATCACATGAGTTCGAGTATATCATAATATACAGGCGCAGGATGACGAATTCAAAAACGCAAAATGAGTTTTAATACAAAAGTTTTGAGACTCTGAAGTTATTGGATAATTAATGAAATATCGTCATAAAACTCACTAAGTTCATATGTTGTGTTTTGGTGTTATTTACATTGCTAAGTTTTAGGTTTTCTATTCTTTTGATTAATGAAATCGCTGAAGCCCTGAAATTTGGGTGTTGTGAGTTTTAACTAATTCACAGAATAGTGAAAATATACTAGAATAATTGATATTTAGACATGATTATTTTCTTATACCATGGGTTAACACAAAGATAAATGAACTAGAACAATAAATTCACATATAAATACGGACAAAAATGTGAACAGAAAAGAAACATAGGTGAGAGTTATTTGGAAAGAATACAAAAACCGGTAAACATAATTGACTGTGGGGAAAATATAGAATGTGTTGATAAAAAATGCAGCGAAAGGACACCTGAGCAAATTCCGTGGGGGAGAAAATAAATTATGAAAGATATTACGAAACAAGGACCAAAGAATAAACAGATACTGTGTTAAAAGTAGTGTTACCAATCAGGAATTAGATTGTGTGAGAGGAATTGAAGAGTTTGGGTGTACACCCTAGGAACGAACTGAAGAGGCCTTTGAGTACCATTTCGCAAAAATAAGAGACAGATGAAGGGTGCGCAAGATAAACAAGTCGAGGCTTCTGACACGGTGTGAGTCGGATGTAAGAGGAAGACGTTGTTCTGATGCGGGAGGAGTCGGACTGAATTGTTAATTAGTAAAAGCGATGTTTTTGTCGTAGTTAAGAATATGGGATATTGATGCGATAATTTTGGGACAATATATTACAAGTCAGTAATAATTTTTTTCTTCTTTAGTAATAAGTAAGTAAATATACAATCAGAGAGGATATATATTTGTGTATGTAGAGGACGTAGACACCATTGGAATGGTCTAAATTCTATGGAAATGGAGTCGAAATGGACATTGGACGACGTTCAGTTTGCCATTGTAGGAAGACAAAGTTTTGTATCAAAGTAAGAATTCTAAATTAATAATTACAAAGGAATATTCGCCATGCATGCAAAAGGGAGTGTTTTATAAAGAGTAAAATATAATGATAAAATCATAATTTATGAGAGAAAAATTGTGTTTATAACATTTTTAAAACCTTTCATCATGACGGGACGATCTTGGAACAACCTTCGGGCAACAGTCGGGTGAGGTTTTAAATAGTAATTTAAGGAGAATAAGTAAACATCAACGGTGCCCAGTCAGAATTAAAACAGGTAGTACATAATGAAGTGTATGTGAAAGGGAAGAAAATTGGCTTCTAATAAAATATAGTGAGAAGTAAAATTGAACAGAATCAACCCCAACTTAAAATATCTGAAAACACAGTTTTTGGACTTCGCAAGTTTAACTAGTATACCGAATTTATAAAACGTATGTTACGTTTTTTAATTTATTAATTAATGTATTGGTATTTGTATTGAATCTTTAAAAGGTAAATTTTAATGTTGCGGATTTATGTCAAGCCATAAAGAGTATTTAAATATACAGAGTTCCCGCGTAACTAATACTCTAGTAGAAGGGACAAAAATGCTGTGATCTTCGTGCACCTGGCACACTCAATTCGGGACTGACTGGCAGGATACCGGAGAAGTGATGGATGGGATGAACCGTGATCCATGGAATAAAGTGTAGTATTGTGCCAAGCAATGCAACCAATAAAATTCCCGGAAGCTCTTCCGTATGAAGATATTTGAAACATTTAAGTAGAAAGTTTTGGGAATTGTTGCTTTCTCTTCTAATTTTTTAGTAAACTACGTTTTCGGAATCTTTGCAACTGAACAAGTGTTTTTTACAATACCGTTTATCTATACGAAGTATTTAAAGATGATAATTTATTACAAGCTTCTTTACAATGGAAACACGTGGTAAAATGATATACATAATTCTGATGCAAAAAATTAAGACAAAAATCCTTCTTGTTTTTTTCAAGTGATTTCGTCGAGAGTGTTTTACGAGAGATGTATCAAATATTCATTGTACAGAACTTTCAGTATTGTAAGTATCACCTAACTCCAACTTTCCTCCAATTCTAGACTATTGGAAACTGACATATCGCTCAGTGAAATTTGGAGATATTTACGTGCATTGAATGAACACACAAAGCAACAAATGGAGATTGTTTTTAAATATAAATTTCGTATCACAAACAAATTAATTAAATACAAAAATTTCACAATCCGCGAACAGTTATATTCTAATTCTATAGGACTATAATGTTCGAATTACACCGCAACGCTCCAATAAGAGGTCAGCGATCTGTCATTTTGTGCCGTGTTATGTCCTTTCAAACCACTTTGCTCATTTCTCACAAGAAACTGGCCTTCTAAACATTTTTAGACAACAGAAATATTTCTAATTATTTTATTTAATGACAATTATTATCTTATGTCTATCTTTTTACAGTCTTCAACGACGTATTTAGGATTTTTGGATCCCCATCTTCCGGTTTTTGTTTTTCAATTAAGATATTCGAAGTTCCAACACATGTCTTCTTGATTCCTGAGACTCGTACTCATATATACGAATGTAAGCTATAAATACCGTGACCAGCAGGAAATTAAAGGAAAAAATTGCTTAACTTCCCCGGCCAGTCACTAATATCTGTAGATAGATATTATATCAGAAAGATCAAGTGTGGTTTCGTGTAGCTAATAGAAAGCCTGTAAAACATCCGATCAGAGCAACTGTCTGCTAAATGTCGTCTCGAGTCAGCAGTGGAATTCCAATAAGTGGTCTAACTAGTGCCACAAACCCACTTCTCTTGGTATTCTAACCCTAGGTTCTCATCGTTAGAAACGCTGCAGCGAGAACGTTTGTCACTTAGTCGTCTCAGCAGCGGTGCGGCAACCTCTACGTTCTAGACTCCGGGACGCGCTGGGAAAGTAAACGCCCCGCCACGAAATTGCAACTTGCAAAACTGTGCTAGCCCTCGGCAATGCACAACTCGTGCGCACCCCACCTTTTCATTCGTATAATTATTCACTGCACTGAAATTTTTCATGGGGGCCAGTTTTACTATTTAATAATTACAAATAAATACCATGATACGTTGTAAATGTGCTGTGTTGTGACATTACTAGATATAAAGATGAGTTTTTAACAGAATTCATATCATAAAGATGAGTTTGACTCCTACGTCATTATATTTTTCTCTCATAGTTTCTCTCCGTATCGGAAAAGCTCGACCCGATTCATCGTACTAGATTTTAATGTTGTTGACATGTCGGGAGCGGTAAAGGGAAAATTCGTGCGTAACTCCGTAATCGAAAATGTTACACAGTTGAGCTTGATCACTTTAAGTGACCCGAAATCCGGACGACTTGTACGTTACATAAGTAGGGGATACAATTTTCTGAACGTATAGTGTGTCATTGTAACAAAAAATCTCCAAGATTTTTTTCAAAAATAGAAAAGAAAATTCCAACAAATTATATTCTAAGAAAAGATAAACTAAAAAATATCCTAAATAAATAGATAGTTAATTTAAAGTTTGTTGTTTTAGTCCACAGTTGGAGCAGACGTGCTATTTTGTGATACAATTACAAATTATTTTATATTACAGATTCCTTCTTGGAAACCCATCTAGAAACCCGACAAAAATCCCATCATTTATTTATGTTTCTCATCCTTGTAAAGTACATCCGAATATCAATAATGAATATGTTAGTTTATCATGATAAAATATAAAAGTTAGTAAGAAGTCAAGTGGATTTTCTGCGGGCCAGGCGTGGCCGGGCGAGGCCGCTATTTTCCCACCCCTGCTCGCTCAGACCAAGCGCTTCAAAAGAGCCCCGGCGGAGCGCCCTGGCGGTCCCATTGCCGCGCGCCATTTGTCTGGAGGGGCCGCCGGGGACTCCCCGGAGAGATTCCTCGGTCGCCCGCCCGCAGCGCGCGCGTCGCCACTCGCTCGGAACTGGCCTGGAGCGGCGTGGAGGCCCGCGGATCGAGGTGTTTGATGTGAGAGTGGGACACCATTAACTCGTGGCTTTTACGGAAATGGGAAGGGGAAGTCGAGTTGTATCGCCGATCCAGGTAGCGTTTGTCTGTGGTGGAGAGAGCCGCTCGCTGAGAAGATAACTATTGCTGGAATTTTTGTCTGACCAGTTACACGATAGTGTTTTCAGTAGACTAATGTTCTCAATTCATGATATTAGTATACCAAGAGTCTTTCTGTAACAAAAAGTATAATTGGTTTCTTTGTAGTCTTTTGGAGATTGATTCGTAACAAAGACATAATAGTGTCATTGTAATGTGTGTATACTCAAAGACCTTGAACACCGAATTCATAAAATGAAATTAATTACAGAAGTAAGAGTTAAATTAATTTTTCTACAATGTAATTTCAGAGAGAGAAGGGACCTTGGTATTTTACTTTCAGAATTGTGGAAAATCTTTTTTCAAAATGCATATATCTAAAATATAATTTTAAAAATTTTTTTGTAAAATTTATTGCAAATAGTCTCATTTTATTTCACAAAAGAAAAGGTCAAATTAAGTTTTAAACATGTATGTAGAACGTGTGTTAACTGTAACAAAAATGTACCATAGCATCCCCTCATTAATCATTATCAAGTTTACTTTATCGTTTTGCTTTACATACGTAATAATAGAAATTATTTTATCGAAAACTTTTTTTATGAAAGAAAAAAAGCATTTCTGGTGAATTACGAAAACTTTACTCTAATTCAATAATGAGATTACTGAACTTCAGAGTGAGAAAAATGTACATTGTTTTAAAAAACAATATCTGCAATATAAATATTTCAGGAAAGAACCAAAAAGATTATATTAATTGAAGGGTTTTCATATAAAGTATTCTACAGCATTATATGTAATGTTAGATTTTTTAAGTTTGTTTATTAATAATTTCAAGGATAAAAATATTTTAATGCTCTAGAAACTGCTGAGTATTTTTCTATGTGAACGAATATATTGAATGTCATTAACATACATAGATACAGTGATACTCAGCAGACTATGGTCATCTCCGGCAGAAAAAATCAGTTTTACTTGAGGTACTAGAAAAAAGAGAGAGAGAGTGTGTGGTGGGTTTTATGCATTTTATGAAGAGATATTTCGACAAAAGAGCTGAAATGTTAGGAGTATGTAATTTTAATACAGCTATAATTTTATGTTTTTATATAAACTATAATTCATGAAAGTTTGAGCTAGGTCGTAGCATCAATGATCAGTTTTTCTTTCACTAAATATTCTTTAAAGACTTGATATTTTCATTCATTTTTTAGTTTCCATATTTGTTTTTAAACAGTCGTGTAAAGTGTTTATAGCGACCTATTTAATCGTTTTAATTGCAGCACATTTATTCTGGCTTGAGCGAAACATACACTGAAGCGCTTTCTTCCCTGGACGGTGGCTGCGTGGCGCCCGGAGCCCAGCCGCGGCGAAAGCCATCCAGCAGAGGCCACTTTTTGCCAGAGTTGACCTGTTTTCGCATTCGCCAAACGAAGGCCGGTGCGACTCGATATTCACAAAATATTCAACGCAAACGCTAGAGTGTGCTTCACCGTGCTTTACGCCAGCGCTGCGTCTGTGCATACTTCATGAAGGCGCGCGGCGCGGAGTAGCATGGCGTGGCGTGGCGTGGCGTGGCGTGGCGAGGAGCGGAGCGGAGCAGCGTTCCGCTCGGAGAAATTCTTCGCTGTTGCCGTCGCAGCATCTCGACTCAGACGCAGCAGTCTGAAGGAATTTTGCTTTTGACGTTTGGGCATGATTTTTGTTGCAAGATTGAGGTACAGAAATGGTGTTTTCAAGTTATCAAAATTAAACAATTCGATAATTTGAAAAGTGAAACACCGATGATATTCGATATTTACGCACCGAGGCCATTATAAAGTTTCTAATAATTGAGCGGAAACAAATTCCAGAGGGCTCTTGCCCTCGCCCGAAATTATTAGAACAAATTAACGCCCGTGGTACATAGTTTTAACCTAATATTATTTATTTAGATTACTTCTTTACTAACTAACTTGATCATAACTTAACTCGGTTTGTCTTTTCACATTTCCCTCACATAATTCGACTTCTCTTTTATATTTTCCTCCTTACGATAACATCTTTTTTATTAGCCAACTGCACATTTTATTAAGGGCAAGGGTCTCCTGCGTCAGCAGGGAATTATTAATTCTTATTTAATGAAGTGATGGGTTGATGATGAGCGGTGAAAGTTAACATGCATGCGGGACAATTACATGCATGCCCGAGACGGGATTCGAACCCGCGATCCCTTAGAGATTTCGGCTACTGGCTAATATAGCATGTAGCATCATTCAACTGTTTTTATATTTCCCTCATAACCACTATCATTTCGATTCTGGTACGTTTTACAGAGTACATTGAGCTCAGTATCTAAGACAATAACAAGCTATAACGTATCAAAAATAAATTAAATTGTTTTTTTAAATAACACTGGTATTAAAAAATTAACTTTTTTCACAATAATGAAAATAACATATTTCAGAAGTATTTTTCATACTGAATTTAAATATTATTTCAGTTATTATCCATCAGAGAGTAGTTTTATTTGATATTCATTAGAACTTTTTGTAATATTTAATAAAATCATTAACTAGCCATCTAACTCTAAGTGCAATATGTAGTTTAACATGATAAAGAGATTAGTAATATGATTTCATTGCTTCATCTGAGTCTTTAGAAATAATTATCGATCACGTTATACCAAATATAAATATCTTGAAATTCAAAAGGACTTTCGACAAAATTTCAATAAAATGGCCCTAGCAATTGACATGTCCTGAAAAATCATTATCATAACTTCCACGTGAACTCTCCGGAATATGAACTCTGGTTGTCAGGGGCGGGAGACGATCGCTCTGACCACAGCGTCACCCTTCTTTGAAATTTATTTCCATTCAATTATGCCTTATTTTACGTGGTGGGACTCAGGATTTCAGACCTTCTTTTCCACCTGACCACTCAAATTTCGCTACACGCCTTTCATCACCAGTCGGACGATGAAAGAGGTGATTTTAAATTTAGCTAAGAGGCTTATTGAGGGCTTGAGATTATTTTTCATGAAGCGAATCTACAGCATGGGTCATCCGACTTTACTTCCCCTCCGAAGGAAGACGTAAGATCATTTTTTACCCTTCTTTCCGATTTCGATTGTGTCTGAATTTGCAAACTCAGATATAACATCCCGATACGTTAACTGTTTTACCACCGAAGCCTTTCTTGGGGCATTCGAGTAAAATCGGAAAAAAGACGTACGTGCGCAGCGGAGGAGAGTAGTTTACCGGCTACGCGTCGGGGCCGAATTCCCTCCGCCCGTCCGTCCGTCCATCCGTCCGCCTGCGTCGGGGCGTGGCGTGGCGTGGCGCGGCGTGGCGCGGCGCTGCCGGGGGCCAGAGAGCTTTTCGTCGTTCCGCGCGGCGGCGGCGGCGCGTTTACAACGCCATCCGCCTCGTTTCACTCCCTCGGATTTTTGAAAAGACCGTGTTCTGTCTAAATGTCCCTTCCCTGCGGAGTCGTAATGACGCTATATTGGCTCGTCGTTGGGTTCTGGACGTGGAGTGCGGCGACATCAAAACGCTATATCACAAGATTCTTGAACATGTATACACATCACCATGTTTTTTCCTGTCGTGGTGAATAATGTAGGTAGTTGATCTGATGCTTCAAGCTAAGAAAGATGCATTTCTTAGCATAAAATAGTCCATAAGATTACTCTTTTGACAAAGATAAGTTATTCGTATACAAGATGTAATGCGTTCTTAAGAGAAACTTAAAATACATTTATTATTGTCTTTATTTTTTCTAATATTCTTTTTTCTTCCAGGTGAGTTGCTGAGAAATGTGTACAAAAATGCCAGCAAGTAATTTCTACAAAAGTATGTAAGTAATCTCATTTTATTCGATATTTTTTTTCATTATTCTGTAAGTACACTCTGGTCGTGGGCAACATTGATGACAAATGGTCGGGGTTTATAAGAACAGGACCGTAAGAAAAGAGATCTGAAAGAGGATACTAAAAATAAAAGGCGTGACTGTAGGCACAGAGCAAAGAGGAAATGTGTGTGTGTGTGTGTGTGTGTGTGGTGTGTGTGTGTGTGTGGTGTGTGTGAGAGAGAGAGGGGGGAGAGGGGGCGGGGCCAAAGAGTATGGGAGAGGATGGGGAGAGATGAAGGGAACAGAATGGGATAATTTGGAATTAATGATACTCGCACAATAGCATTTATAGGAGCATCATAGCACGATTCTGTGAAATCCACTGGAGAAAATTCAATTGGAAATATGAACTTACTTATTCACAACTCATCTCTTCGTGGACAATTTTTTTTGTGTTCATTAATATTTTTGTAACAATTTTGTTCATTAAGATAAAATGATGCGTAATCACGTAAATAATTTGAAATGTTCTGAAGGTTCTCTCAATAAATTTCGTCTTTTGAAGTCGTAGATTCCGCGGCCAAGCCATGTGCATGATCTTGGCTGTCCTAGTGACGCCGCGTCCAAGGCTGTGTTGGCATCACAGCCTTCGACGCGGCGTCACCGGGACAGTCAAGATCATGGAAATTTCGTCTTGGTTAATCAGTACCGTCAACATCAGTGGGTAATTTGTTCAGTAACTGATAGAATAAAGACAGATAAAAATACCTAATCTCTAATTTTTCGCTTCACTTCGAAATTATAGTTATCGAGTTGCACGCATACCAATAAACACTTTGTATCTTTGTCATAAAAACTGCTACAGTTTTTGAAAACATACAATTATTGCTTTTAATTTAAAATTAGAAATTGCATAAACCTTTAGTTAAAGTAAAATAAAAAAGTCGCAATACGTTACTGACAGCTTTAGAAAAATGCATGTGTACCTTGGATGCTCCCAGGAACAATATTTTTCACAATAGCTGCTCCCAGTGAAATGCTCTTTTGTCGTTCAATCTTTGTTTTTGTAAAAGCTATGATGCTTTCATTCTCCTCAGTTGTATGAGCCTGCAAGGCAATATCGACATTAATTTTCCACGTGTATGCTGACGTTGAATTCTTTTTCCAAAAACAAGATGCATTTTTTGAACTGAGACTGACGCACATCAGAGTAGGATGAATGAATGTTTGATCTCCGGCACTGACAACTATGTCATCGAATCTTTGGTGTTTGAAAATAGTGTGAGTTTGTATCAGTTAGAAATAATAGATAAAATCCGGCAGAAACAAAATTGTAATATAGTTTTAATTTGTTTGAAACTTACTAAAGATTTTGGAATAAATTCTTGTTTGTAGTAAACTGTTGTATTGCTTCTCATTGTCCCTCAAAATAATTTAAAAATAAAACCATGGAAAGGAATTGTGAAATAACCTTGAAGTAATCATGTTTTCTAAAAAATAAGTTCTTTCACGTGCGTCTTTTTATTTTAACATTGGCGGTTGTGCTATTAATTTATACTTATTCAGAACATATTTTCACGAACGATTTTTTTTCATAGAATTTGATTGCCGCACCTGTACTCGTTGGCTTTTAAATTCGTTCACTGGGATAACATGAGTTTCCTACTAATCATATTGTGTCCCAATAACAATAACAAATACACGAGAGAGATTCGACAAGTACTTTCAGTGGAAGTTATTGGTCGAAAGCGTATAATTTCATATTGGAAAATTTAACCCACGAGCTCCATATTTAGTATTAAAATCCCATCCCAAATCATAAATAGAATGGCTGAGCTCTTCTCCCGAAACGCCCGTATTTGGAAGTAAGTCACCCAATTGCCTTGTCTGGCACGAGGGCCAAGGGCCATTTCCTGGCTTCAATCTCTACAATAGATGCTGTGTCGCCTTAGAAAGGAGGCCCGCCCGGAACGCCCGGAAGGAAACCGCCCTCCCAGACGTCCTACCTTTCTCGCACCAACTACGAGCGTTGGCCCTAGCGCTCTGGCTGGCCCTTATCTTTACCCTCGTTATGGCCTGCCCCTCCCCCCGCCGTCACCCCCCCCTAAGTCTGTGGTTTGTCATCACACTAGCGCATGCTCTAGACCTCGTCCTCGACTTAGACTTGCCATCGCTGTAAGGAGGCAAACATTTAAGAAAGAGATTTGTGAGCAAAAGCATTCTTGATGTTTTAAAACAAATGTAAGGGTGAAAAATACTAATAGTGAATAAGTATGAATAATTTAAAATGCGTATGAACAATAAGTATACACGAGATTTATATAGAATATTAGTTAGGGAACAAAACTCAAAGACAATAAAATCAAAATCCTAAGGTGATTTTTCACGAAAGATAAAGAATGACGAGAAAACCAACGAAGAGAATAAAGAGCCATTTATTTCAAAGAAGAAAATATATATAGAAGGTGATTAATAAAGTGTATATGATATGAGGAGGAAAGGAAAATAAAATCAAACTAACCTAATGTAGACATACACTAGTTTATCTTTATTTTATGTCCCTTTCCTCGACCAACTACAGGCTAGGTTAGGTCACAGGGGCGGGGCCAAGTTCGTAAAACAAAAGAAAGAGACTCTAACAGGTGAACGAAGTGAATACGATCAAAACGACAAGGGTGTGGACGGAGTGAAAGAGAAAGGCAGATGAGAGATCCGTAGACCCGCCGCGTCGTCGGCCCGAAAGCGCGCGAGCGTAGAGCGAGAGAGAAATAGACGAAGGGCTCGGAGGGGGGGGGGTGGAGGAGCTGGAGCGAGGGAGAGTTCCTCAGGGAGCCGCGTGTTAG
>BOPP01000001.1:11037216-11093150 GCA_017312745.1 Gryllus bimaculatus
CCCCCCCCCCCCCCGCCACGCCTCACCCCGACGCCCCTTTCCGACCCGCCCTGCGTAGCTCCTCCCCTCCCGGCCCGCCTAACCCTACCCGGCACCTCTCCGTCCCCGGATTTCCCGCTCCTGCCTGACCCTTCTCGTTCCATCTCTTGTCTTCTCCGCATTGCTACTCGTCATCCGTCTCTCCGTCCCTCTTTCTCGACCAAGCCCGCACACTTCCGTCCCCCTCTCGCCGCCTCGCCCCGCTCAATCTTTTCTTTTCCCACCTTTGCCTGATGCTCCGCTGCCCTGCATTTCCCAGCATTACTACTTCTCGTTTCGTTCGTCCCCGTTCTGCTCCGTCCCCCCCAACTCGCTCCTTCCCAACACCCCGCACCGCACCAACTCTTCTCTACCCGCCCCATTATATTCGCCTAACCCCACGCTCCTCCTCGCCCCTCTTTGCTCCACTCCAGCGTTCTCCACCCCGCTCCACCCTGCACCGCTCCTCTCCGCTCCGCCCTCTCCTCATCGACCGTCGCCACCCCTGACTGATCGTCTACATCCCGCCCCGCATTACCCCGCCTCATCCCGCTCAATCACGCCTTACTTCACCTTATAACTCTCTCCCCCCACGTCACCCCGCTCCTCCCCTCCTCCTCATCTGCTTCATCCCCTCTAAACCCTCTTCTACCCCTGCACCCACACTCCTGACTGATCCTCTCCGTCCCGCCTCGTCCTTGTTCTTCTTTGCCCGGACCCACGCAGACTCTCCCCGCATCACCTCGCCACTCCTTGTCCTAGTTCGTCACGCCCGTACCCCGCACTGCTCCTCTCCGCTCTACCCTGTTATGCCCTGCCTCGTTCCTCCCCGCCGAACCCCGTACCTGTTCCGCTCGGGCCAGCTCTTTCCCGTCCGCCTCCACGCCGCCCCGTGCCCCGCCCGTTCTCTCCTCGATGCGCTGCGCTGCGCTTCGCCCCATCCCGCCACATCCCACCCGGCCCCGCCCCTTTTCCTTCCCGCGACCTCGCAAGATGGATGAGCGCATGCCGTCCGCTAACAGAGCTCTTTTGTTTCTTCATCGCTGGTATCCGTCCGCCCCCGCGCGCCCTCCGCCTCGACGTGCGGCGGCGCCACCGCTGCCGAGCCGCGCGCCGTCGACAGCACGAGCGATGGAGGAACCGCCGCCCCCGCCGCCACCTACCTCAGCCCTACTTCCGTCGCCCTTCCCGACCTTCTGCGTCGGCGGGAGCGTAACCGTTTCCGACGGTTTTTTTCTCACGATTTTCTTTTTTTTGTGGCTGTCGGAATATTTTGGTTTAGCCCGTCTTCATCTTAATGTCTTTCACCAACAGGATTACCACTTAACTTCCGTCATCTGATGTTATCACAACTTCAGTGTTTGTCACATCAGGAATATTTTATTGTTGCTACTGCCACACCATACTTCACTATTAATTATTATCGTTTAACATTAGTTAAAACCTCGTTTAACGTTAATCGCGATGAACCCCAAATTTTCTTTATTGCCATACTGATGTTAACTTAAAAACGATATTGTGCCTTCATTGCGCGATTTTCAACATCATCACAATATGCTTCAAAACGTTTTCTATTTGCAACTTCTTTCCCTGCCAAGCATCTCATTATTTGAATTCAACTCTGCGCTGCCTGTACATTCCGTCTACTCTGATGCTACCAGGACGCTCGTCGCTTTATTCCGAGTTGAAGTTTTCACTCATGTTTACCTAGTTCTCTTTACACAGGGAAAGAATGTTCCGGCAGGTGTTTTTCATTTCTGCTTACACGGTCGCGTCAGTACCTCCCCCCTTCCCGAGCGCCGCCTTCGGTCTCTTGTTTCTTGCTGGTCTTGCATCTGCATGTTTCAATTGAATCGTTTGTTTCAGAAACCCGTCAAATGCCAAGTATCTCATCTCGAGAAAACCAAGAAAAAATCTCCCAATTTATATGATTTCAAAATATTTCTATTTATTAAAGCTGTTGATAAACAAGTATTTTTCGTACAAATATGCACTAAACGGTGTGTCCATCTTCTTGGAAGAATAATTTGCCGCTAATGTTTGTTTTATATTTTGGCGTTTGACGGGTTTCTGAAATAAACGATTCGATTGTTCCATTCTTCTAAAAGATGCTGCCGTGCCAAAACATTGATTTTCTTTATTTTTACATGTGGTCATTCGTTATGCTAATCGTTTCTGTATTTCATTCCTCTTCCTTCTTCTATTCCTCTTTCGCCCATGCTCTCCATATTAACTCATCCGTTTCTACATTAGTTTCCTCATCTGATTCAGAAATTGTCTCTGAAAGTTCTTCCACGTTATCGCTTCTTCCGTATACTCATATCATTCTCGCCACACCCATTATTGCCACCACCAATACCACCACCGCCAGTATGTCACCTCTTTTCTTCTATCTTTTACTTCTTATATTTCCCCCTCTGCCGTCCGCACATAGACATCACTATCGCTCATATTTTCCCGTATCATTCTCATTCAGCTTTCTTCTCCAACCACTATTTTGATAATTTCATTGAAAGACGTTTTGGGAACAAACACCGTTTGAAAATGTTCTAGGGAAACATTTGATGTTGGATTTTGCGACTTTAATTGTCTTCATTAGATCTCGAGAAATATTCGTTGAAGGGAATGTCTACTGTTGCCGGATCGTTGAATTTTCTATCCGTTCTTACTGCACTCCCTGCCGGCCTCATTCTACGCACTCTCCATTGCGGTCCTCTGCGTGCCGCCGCGTGCGCGCGCGATGGAGCTGGTAGCGCCCCCTGCGGCGCGTGGTGGATTCGCCTCGGGGGGGGGGAGCTGCGCAGCGCGGCCGGCAAAGAGCGTCGATAGCTTCGGGCGGCAGCCGTTGGCATTCAGGCGCAGCCGTTCAGGCTCAGGCAGAGCCGCGCAGCACGACGCAGCGCCTCGCGGGGCTGCAGGTCGAAGGCAGCGGCATTAAGGCGGAGGCGGGCTACGCTGTGTGTTTAGAAAAGAAATGAGAGCTGATGCAACGTTTAGACATCTGACTCTACCATTTGACTGGGTAATTTTATACTCGTATAACAGCTAATGGAACCGCCCTCTGTTGCTCGTTATCTTGTGAGCTCGTTTTCCACGGGGACACCACGGGGTTATTTCCCGGCCGTTCGATTCGAATGTCCGAGAATCTGTTCCTGTATGACGATGAGAAATCTCACTTCTCAGGTTGAGAAGGCCAGAATACACTGTAGGAATGGATATGTGTCCGTGGTCACAAGCCCGGAAGCCCTTAATCCATGGCCGCAAGGCCAGAACGCTGCTGGTAGGCCTTGGCTTGTAAAGACCTGTAGGGCC
This sequence comes from Gryllus bimaculatus, assembly GCA_017312745.1. Taxonomy (NCBI): domain Eukaryota; kingdom Metazoa; phylum Arthropoda; class Insecta; order Orthoptera; family Gryllidae; genus Gryllus; species Gryllus bimaculatus. The sequence continues at coordinate 11,040,547 of BOPP01000001.1, forward strand.
AAAGTACATACATACATAATAGCTAATGGTTTGCAGCAGCAAAATGATGCTAAACAAAACAACACAAAATCATTTTACAAAAACTATCACTCACACTCATCACGAACAAAGCATAAACGTCTCTCATACAACACTGCTATTCTCGAACACTACAATAACATAATATAATATAGTACTGCGAAATGTGAATAAAAATATTTAATGGCGGGCGTCCTCATCTTCGTGCCTTTGCTGTCGAATGACGTCAGGTAGGGCGTAAACAATGACTCACTGATTTTGCGAAATCAGTTTGTTAGCACAGTATGAGAATAGGCGGAGTAACACAATCAAACATTAGCATTTTTAATCAAAATCAAAAATTTTTATTGTTTTTAGATTTTTCCAAATTTATGACAATGTAAAGAAACTATTCACTCCTCTCACATGGCGTAAAGCTTCATAGTTTCCCAAATTATGCGTATATACGGAATCAGTAAAGTATATTCCTCTGTAGAGGACAATTTATCGCCTCTTCCTTGTTACATAGCGATGTGGAGTTCTAAATTATAGTTGGAATATAATTGTAATGATTGGCGGGATATAACATGGAATGAAGAGTTTATGAAGTTATATAATTTGTTAAGAAATACTCATAAGTAAAACAGGAGGCGACTACGTATGCAACAGAAAAATGGGAAAAAAGACCGAAGATTTAAAAAATTGCGACAAATTCTACGTGGGAAGATTGAAATAAAATGCATGCTTTAATTTTGTGATGTGGCGGCTATAGGTTTCGAGGAACAATCCTTATGAATAATGTGGGTACTAAAAATTCAGTAGGCATTTATTGCATTTCGCAGAAATTTGTGTTGAAATATTTAAAACTTCTTAAATGTGTTCTGGGTAGAGTGTCAAAACACGTGAGGCGTACGAATTTGTAGACGAAGCATTGTCTTGTGGATAAACGGTCGGAGTTGAGTTGATGGCAGAGGCGCTACGGATGATTCGCACTGCGTGAGCAGAATGTCGAGGTCATAAATGGATTCAGTTGTCTCAAATCGTCTCCTTCCAGCGCCAAATATGATGTCAGAGTTGGCTAATCGCTTTCTGAAACTTGTCCCTATCGCCTGCAATCGAGTAGAAGTCTTCAAACTTAGCCCCTCACAGTGGATAATATTCCGTGAATCAGGATATTCGCGTCTATTGTACCCCTTTCTGTCTTTCCTTCTTGATTATTTCTAGGTGTTGTGCTTTTGCCTGAGAAATATACTGAAGTATTGAGTTTTTCTTTTCATTTTTTTCCACAATTCCGCTAATCTGTGCCAATTAATAAAACGTTTTTCTCGTAACTCTATTTTTATCCGGCCGATTATTCGTATATAGTATTCTCTGCAGAATGTGAACTTGTTGTGGCGAAGAGTGTACCGCAACGCAAATCACCATGCTTTCTACTGCCATTTCATGAATATTAAGGATTATTTTAACCGTTAATATTCCACTTCATCATTTTATTAGAATATAAATATGAAATAACAATTACATTAGAACAAATTGAGTATTTCGGAAATATGTTATGTAACGTTTTAATATCTATACAATACGGGTTCTTAGCTAGTGGCACAACGTCAGAGATATACTGAGCGATCCTTGATAAAAATAAAGCATGTGAAGCTAAGAGTAAACGCAGTTCACATAGGACGAGAAAGATTCAGATCAATGGAGGCCAGTGTTTGTATGCGATATAAGGCATCTGCATTTAGTGCAGTTTTTGTTCACTGTGAATCATCGAAAAGCAATAAAAGTAACATAAAATTCTGAATGTTGAATGAAAGAATTAGGTCACAAATATGTTTTAGCAAAACTCGAGACATCATCTCTACAATACCAAACTCTTACTTTCGGTTTTAAAATAAAATTTTTAATAAATAATTATTTTTAAACGACATGCTTTTTCGAGACCTATGAATTGCTCACCCTTGTTTAGAACCCCCAGTTAATTCGACATGCTCAACTTTTTTATTTTCATGCCGATTTAGTCGACGCGTAATCTTGCTTATGTTTTACTGGATGAGCAAGATGAACCATCCACCTCAAAACGTTATCAATATTTTCTTTTGCATTTCGTTGAATTATATTTTTATTACACTGCTGCAAGTAGCAGTAATTGCCGAATAGCGTAAGTAGCTGGAAATGACAAAGTGAATGAAGAATTAATATCATAATCCTAACTATCCTACTCTAAATTAAAACTTAATAACCTATGAAAAACCAGTATAACAAACAACAAATATCATAAGAAAGAGTGTTCATTCTTATTATTGTAATTTCGAACTTACATTACAAACTTAAATTTGAACTTATGATAAATATGTTCTGTTATGATAGTATTTTTAACGTCGTTACAATAACATTTTATGAATATTTCAAGGTTCAAACTAGAACAAATTGTTAAAGCATGTTGTTATATTTATTGATGTTGCTCGTATAAACTATAAAAGTCTCTTAACATTCTCACAAAAAAGAAACAGAAAAGTAATTATTGTGAAGTATGACTTGTTTTCTCAGATTACATGAGTAAAAAGTCGAAAAAACGAGAAAACGTGTAATAAGTGGCCGCCATCAGAAAACGATCTAGATTTTTCATCTCTCCGAAGAGTATAAAATTATAATAATTGTAGGTAGCACACGCAGCGGTTTGATACAAATAACAAATGAAGCACTTAAACTTCATACGTTTGTAGCTTTCTTTTTACTAGATACTTCACTCTAGAAAAAGTGAAATATAAAAATTATAAAATTTACAATGTTCACATTTGATTCAGTTTTCTGAGAAAGAAGTGATACATAAAAATCGTTCTAATTCCTGTTCATATTTGATTGCTACATATTGAATTGTGTTGACTTTTTGTTATTCATGTATTAAAAAATATGAAAACACAATTCAAATGGTTTTTAAGATTTATAATGCAATGCATTCGTTGTATTAAATCGTATTATAATTGGTTTTCTTTCCAATACGTTGACCGGAAACAAACAATAAGACTACCAATCCACACACAATTTGTACCAGATTATTTGGCACGAATAACCATTAAAGTGTTAAAGTGCATTCATAAATCACAAACATAATATTAATAAAAAAATTTATCTTTCAGAAAACGATCCCTAAGATACAAATTCTTAAGTATAAACAACCATTAGGTGGTATATATGTGTTGATTTGTTGTTTTCTACCAGACAATAAAGTGTAACATCTTCTAAATATAGCTCATCTCTTGCTTTGTTGAAACCCTGTCCTTTCTATTTGCCTGTCGACGACCGAAAGCTTGGCAATTTATCCTTAGACTTCGAGACTGCCTCTTCTGAGAGTTTTCGATCATCGCGGAAGAGGGCGAGAATATTAGCGGAGACGACGTAATATCCTTTCTGTAAATTTACCTCTTCAATTTCCTCGTCCACGTTTTCGTTAAAGCGTATCGCCAAACAAGATTTACGGAGGAAATCTTTGGACGTACACAAATGAAAAACAGGAGCGCTCCTTTCACCCTCCATCCCAATTCCCGTGTATCGCTTACGGGGTTGGAACGTGAGCGACGAATAATTTGCAGACATCCGATCGCGTTTTTAGCCGAGAGCTTGCTCCGGGGGAAGTTGGCGCCGGCGAGGAAAAGCGCAAGGGAGGAAGGGTGGGGTTGGGGTGCAAAACTGGCACCGGGAGGCTAGCTCCCTCTTAACGACCTCCCCCTGCCCATCCCGAGTTGCGCCGTTGCTTGAAGAGACGCCGTTGCTTGCCTCTTCCTTGAAGAGGAACTGTGGGCGGCGAGAGACTGGGAGAGCAGGCGAGGCAAAGTCGATCGGGCATTTGAAGTAGCGTTGCCTGCGGCAGGGAGCACGCGGGTGTAGAAGACCCCAACTAAATAGACTCCGTTGTGTGAGAGTGTGTGCTTTGAGCGTTGTTTACCGATTCCGGAAGAGGCGGTGTTAAACCTGCATTTGGTCGCGCCTTTTTGAGGTAAATGTAAATGAATAATAATTACTTCTTTACCGAGCGAAGAGGCTCAGTACGTAGCGCACTGACTTCACAATCAGGAGGAGCGAGTTCGATCCCCAGGCCTGCCATCCTGACCGACGTTCTTCGTGGTTTCCCTCGGTCACATGGCTAATGCTGGGATGGTTCAAAATTGCTACGATCACCTCCCACCTCCCCACCTGCCACCTCCCATCGCCATCCTAGTCATTTCACCCCTCATCATCACCCTACCACTTCATTCAGCATTCCCTGCATAAGGCAGGCGGCCCTTGCACTTACTTTCAGTTATTTGCACTTAAAATTAGATGGCTACCAATAATAATAATAATAATAATAATAATAATAATAATAATAACGTCTGTTTGGTACTATTAAATATTAAGCAGTGGAAGTCTTCGAGCGATTATTATGTGTTATTGTTGAGTACTTTTTATAGTAACCGGCTGAAATAGCTCAGCGGCATCACGTTGTTGGCGCAATATCGTTGGCCGGAGGATTCTGTACTTTGAATCGTCAATACTACGTGAATGCTGCGGTAGTACCCTAACGAACGGGCTACGGACCAAATTCATTCCTTTCTTGATCATCATTCTTTCACTTCCTCTTACAATGCACACACCCACGTATAAAATAGATTCACTACACTACTAGACATTTTGGAAGACCAGACAGAAGCTTAGACCTTATCCCGACTGAGGCAGAGCCCCTTTAGCAGAGATACCTGGAGGCGGAAAATCCCGCATGCTGCCGTGAAGATTGGCGCGGGATATCACGTTCTAGTTGAAGAGGAACGTCGACAACTTTAGAGACATAACTCGCACTTCACTTACGGGAAAGCTCGTGCGCAGTTTCAAGAAACATTTACCTACACCTTTCCATGCCATGTACAATGTATTACAACCCCTCCGTGCCGAAGGGGTTGGGAGCAACGTGTCGAGTCCTGAGTAAGGCATTTTAACATGTGACTGACGATGGTGGGCTTCTCAAGCTTTCCCAAACTCCAACTGACCATCAAAAAAAGCGTACAATTGGCCTACATCAATAACAAGGTTTCTGAACAAAACCACACAAAACGATTTTCCAAAAGCTAGCACAAACATTTGTCAAGTACAACAATAGATTTCACTCGTATAATCTGCCATACATCAAACATTTTAACAAACTCTCCACGAATATTACAATGTTATTGTATAGAATATTTGTACAGTAGAAGAGTTCTTTTCATATCAAGAGCATTAAAAATATTGCTATAGTAAAATGCAAAACATAAACAACAAATATTTTTATTAGTAGTCTAGCTGTGCAGAGGAAACTAAAGGGAAATTCATTGTGACTACCAGTTAAAGAATGAGTAATCATAAAGGCTTCAACTACTTTAAGTAATGAATATCGTACTCCCCAAGTAAAGTAAATTCAGCACTTAACTGAGAAGTAAAATAAAAAATGTTCTCGATACTTCTACTCTTTACTCCCTACTCTTTAATCTTGTAACAATAGTCAAAGATTCACGTAACTGCAACTTAGTTGTTGTCTACCATCAAGCCTGAAGGGTGAAGAGAAGAGGTGCATCCTTGATCGAACGCAAAAGCTGGGCATTGTCAAAGCGAACTATGGAAAGAGCGTACGTAATTAGAAAACTGGAATTTGGTAACCATTGATGTACTTGTATTAACAATGTCCCCAACTATCTTTGCTTACATTATGTTTACGTGTCTACAACATCAGTTTTTGAGTCCCCGAGAGTCTCGCAAATGTGAGAAACTGAATCGAGATAGATACTTGTTGACTTTTTGCAAATCCCGAATGGACCGTCGACTGTATTTGGGAAATATGTACTTAAAATAAAGGAACTTCTTAAATGAAAAATACTTCAAATTTAATATTAAAGAAATAAGTGATCTACTATTTATTATAATATATCTTATTTTCTGATTTAACATGTCATTTTTGAAATAGTAATCTATAGAAATATCCATCTTCCCCATACTTTCACATCAACGTTTGAATTTCACTCAACATTTGAAGTACTTGATTGGTGCTTCGTAATGGTTTTGCGAACATACAATTTGACAGTCTTATTAACAAATCACTGTTTGTACCAGTTTTTTAAGTATGAAAAAAATACTTTTTGCTAAACATTTGTATCATATGCAAATAAAACCAACACAAAAGAAGTGAAACATCATTCAATCAAGTCATTTCATTGCCAAGTCGTGTGATAATGTCTTCTTCCGACAGTTATGAACAGAGCGAAGGACGAAGCTCATGCATTGAGGAAGAATGTAGGGGAGCAGGGAATACTTCGTGCTCCGAATCCATACGTCCCGCTTCGCCTCGCCCTCGAGCCCTCACAAGCTTCGAGCCACGTGATCCGACTCCGCGAAACCTACACCGGCAGCAAACTTCTTTTTGGCGGAGCAATTTCAATAACGGGTAAATCAGATATCTTCATATCAGCTCCCGGACCGTCTTTCCGCAGCTGCCTCATCGACAGACGACGTCTAGCGGTACCGTAAGGAAGCGACAAAAATGTGGAGGCATCGAGCCAGAAAATTCCTCTAATTTAATTACAGGCACGTTCCGGCACAGGCCTCGCGGCGGTGGCGACGACGGGGGCGGCGCGGGCGGTGGAAGGGGCGTGACAGGGGAATGGGCGAGAGCTGCGGTGGGGGGTGGGAACGAAGGCGTCGAGATGATTACGATGTTCGGCGGCGAAGAGCGCGCTGTCATCGCGTGGGTGGATGAGAGGGTGGGGGCGGGGGGGGGGGGAGGCGGTGGCGATTCCTGCGGTGCCCCGCGGGCCGTCGTCGTCTCACGGCTCCCAGCGGGCGGCCCGCGCTGCTGCAACCGGCCCCGATGAATTATTCATCTACGCGCCGCGGCAGCAGCCGAGCTCGCGGCCTCGACCGCGGCCGCCCTCGCGCCGCCCCCGCGCCAGCCATCCCGCGCGGACGCTCCCACGCTCTACCTAGGCGCCCTCACCAACTGCCGCGAGGAGTTGAACCGCTAAATACCAAGATCGCTTCAGGAAGCATTCTGTGCTCGCGTGCCGATGGAATATCAGAATAAATGTTACAAACTGCTAACGCTTGTAACGGAGTCATTTATGACCACTCTGTGACAATGAACACGTTGTAAAATGTCACGTAATGATGTGTCATTTCCCCCTTACTTGTAGGCAACTCGCCACACATTAGATTCGTCGGATCACGAAATCGATTTCGCACGTGAAAGTGATCTGTTAGCACCAACGTATCCCTCTACATGTCTTAGAACCCTGTTACATTAATTCTCAGTCACTCTGTATATAGGTCACTCTATATAACTGCGTTTGTTATTTTTTCGTACCTGAAGGAAACTGATAAGTGCCAATTATATTTTTAAATGTTGGCGTATGTACGGAGACATCCTTGCTGCAGCTTTCCACGTGTGCTTAGAGAAACTGCGGGCGCAGGGTGTTGAATTACCAAATACGAGGATTTCTTCAGTAACTCTTTAATGCTCGCGTATCGATGAAATGTGTCTGAGAATAAATGTTAGGAGATTCTAAGGCTTCAAACAGAGTCATTAACAATAATTATGTGCCAATACACACGTGGCGGAACGTCACGTAATGAAGTGACATATCCCCTTATTTGTAGGCAACTCGCCACTCATTGGTGTTTGCCGGGTTCACGAAATCAGTTTGGCATGCGAACGTGATTTGTAAACACCAAAGTATAGTGAGTTGGCTACAAATAAGCGACAAATATCACATGTGTAACTTCGTTGTTTGACATTTCTTGCCACATTTTCATTGATAAAAGGTGATCTATGATCCCTCTACATCCGTTAGAATTTTGTAACATTTATTCTGAGACACTTTGAATATAGTTCGAAAACAACAGCCTTTGGTATTGTTCCGTACCTGCAGAAAACAGTAATATACAAAATATCTTAGAAATGTTTGCGATCGCACGGATACTCTCCTGCTGCAGTGTTTTCCCTCCACTCCTCCAGTGTGCTCTTAAGTGCGGGCACCGCCACATGGAGCTGCAGCAACGAAGATCGCAGCAGCAAGTGATTCAGTGCTTACGTGCCGAGATATAGGATGCTGACGACGGCGGCGACGACGACGGGTATTGCTCCACATCTGAGGAAAACAGCGCTTTGCAGAATATTCTACAACTCTTTGATTACATGCTGAATCTCCCTCTGCCAAGTACTTCCATGTTCCAGCTGTATCAACGCATCCTTAGGTCGCATATGATCGCTGCCATGTAGAATTTAATAACTTACTTTGTACAAATTATCATTTTAGGACAAGTATCAGTACTGGAATTAACAAAATTGGAATAAGGCCAGTTGTTACATACCTTGGAGATAGTCGAGAAGGAACTATGAAAACCGAAAAATCTGTTAATCTCTGAGAAGAATGTGTTAAACATTATTACGAAATATTACGAAAGAAAATATTACGAAAAAGATCAGGCTGGATATATAATGAAGTTGTGAGTTAAAAAGTATTATAAAATGGAAAAGACCTGTACATAAAATAATAAGCCTGGAAAATTAGTAACATTCAGCAGAAACGAAAAATATGCAATTTGCAAAATATGTTTAAAAAATGTGCATTCATTTGTTGCTTACTATTTTTTTAAAGTAGGTTAAAAAATTAATTCAAAGGCAGTAACGGTAATAATTATCTCGAGAAATTTATTTTCTTTCTTGTAATAAGTTACAAAATGAAAAAATTGTTCTCGCAATTTAAATTGATTTTTCTGACGTCTTTTACACATATGTTTATTTGCAAAACCCTTAACTTGGAGAAATCGTTTAAAAGTCTCGCATTAAACCGATGCTAAGAAAATCAATAAACATACCTTATTTTTCTTTTATGTTGTGTTCGATTTAATACATTTTTCATGCGGCATTTGATCTATTATCCATATTAACACATTATTCTTTGAGCATAAACTACATTTGAAACAGTCATTAAATAATTAAATAACCATTTCATTTAAGGCATTCGTAAACCGTCGTAATCATTGATCTTTGTAAAAATAGATTATAAATAATTTTTTTATATATTATAGTCTCGTTAGCGATTTATATATTAAAAAAATAATGTTTATAAAATTTGTTGCCTTCAATCTAATTTTATCTGTCCCAATTGTTAAGAAAACGTTCATTTAACTCAGTATTTCTCTCTTTGAATGATGTTTAAAGAGACTTCACGTAACGAGCACCACAAATTTTAAAAACTCCGAAGTTGCATTTTATTTTGTACTCGAGAAGGGGTGAAGAAAGCATAAAATACAGCAGAAACCACGAAAATGACAAACGCAACTCGCTGCCGCGGCGCGAATCCTCCACTTGCCCCGCGTCAGAGCAATTGACGCAAATCCTGGAGGAAGTCCCGAAAGGGAAAAACAGACTTATTTCCTCAAGCTGGCGCACAACACCACTTTGCCCAGCAGCATCTCTTTTTTTTCCCTCCACTTCCACGTGGTATCTTGTGGCCAAATCCACAGACCTCCGCCAAGGCTTTTCTCCCCTTTACCGCACACACCCTTCCCAAAAACCACTCGTACCTTTTGAATTTTTCCTTCAGACATATTTTACGTATTATATTATCTTAAATTAGGTTTTGTTCATTCATCGCATTTTGTCAATTTATCTCATTTCTTTTTCTATAACTTTACTCTTTACAAATCCTATGAGTCGATGTGTATTTTCTATTAGTGATTATCTTGCTCCCAGAATTTTTCATGTATTCTTTTCCACATTTTCTTGTATATTCATATATACTACATGTAACATACATCGTTATAGATTTAATGCAAATTTCTGAATATATTATATGTACTACTTCTAAAGTATGCTTCAATTCAATAGGTAAATTAATTTCAAAATATTCACGTCCATTTATATTATTTGATCTACCTTCAAACATTTCATTTTACATCTCCCCTTCTCTTTCTTTTTCCACCATACCCTATCCGTCAATTTCAATACAAATATATAGAGGTATCATCTTGCAATACTCACCTGTCAGTTCTTTCAAACAGCCTTACTACTTCTCTCTTCCTTTCTTCTCGAACCATCCTTCGCCTTCGATTCTCCACGAGACCTCGTCTCCCGGGCGCTCCGCCAGGGCGCGCCGCTATCGGATGCCAATATCGGTCTGGATATTGCCGCGATTGGAGATGCAAACAGAACGCTTAATGCAGACGTTTCATACATGTTTAGTATATTGAATTTTTACGTTTCGCGGGCGCTCGCGCGCAGGCTGGCACCGGCGTCGTTGCGCGCCGCTGGCGCCAGATATGAACTCGCATAGCATCTGTGGGCGCGTCCCCGCTCGCCCTGCTCGCCACTACGCCTTTACTCGCCTCCACTCCTCCCCGCTCGCCCTCGCTCGCCCCGCTCGCCCTCGTTCGCCCCGCTCGCCACCTCGCCTCCGCTCGCCCCCGCTCGGCCTCTGCTCCGCCAACCGTGCGTCCCCGCTCGCTCTCGCGTGCTCGCCCGCTTGCCGTCGCTCAGCCCTTCTCGCCCCTACTTGCCTCTGCTCGTCCCCTCGCGTTGCCGCTCGTCCCCTCTCCCTGACGCTCACCCCCATTCACCCCTGCTCCCCGCCGCTCTCCCCCGCTCGCCTCCGCTCGCCCTTGCTCACCCCGCTTGCCCACGCTCACCCTCGCCTTCGCTCGTTCCCGCTCGATCACGCTCGCTCCCGCGCGGTCCCTCTTGCCAGGTTATGACATTTCCCCGGACTGAACGCTTGGCAGTCATCTTCGCAAGCCGATGATCGGATTTTGAAGAGGGAAACAAATAAAATGGGGAGAAGTTGGTTTGTTGGTCTAGAAATAGTGTGTCATCTCGGACAAAAGAACATCGTCGTAAAGTTGCGTTCAGAGTGCCAAGCAATGTAGGTTCTAACTGATCAATACCATGCCGCATGAATTCCAATGCGCCGAGTTTCGTAAAAAGTATATATTGACATTAAGGATCTCTTTAATTTGATTTCATTCTAATTTTTTGTCTGAAAAAAAATATTATTACTGTAGTGTTGGAACGAGCATTCTTGTAGGTGACGTTGGAGGAGTTTTATTCTGATAACGTGAACTCTAGAGATTGTAAATCAAAGATAATGCAATTCCCATTATTCAACAAATGAAAGCTCGCAAACTGGTTCTTGCTTTTCAGGCAAGAAGATCAAGTACATTATTACCTGGGAAATTTATTTTTAAAAGAAGGATGTTGAGTTTACGACTCCAACCAATTTCAAGTGAATGAGTATTTAATCCCTGGCCTGTAGCAGCAAAATACTGCTAAAAACACACAAAATCATTTTCAAAACGTAGCACGAACACTGCTCAAGAACAAGTGAAATTCTCTCGTTCAAGACTACGATAAAAGAAATATTTTGACAAAAACAGTCATCATGGATACGACAACAATGTAGTATTATATATAATGAATCACTGTTCCACAATTGTGTTCTGTAGCAAGAATATAAAAATATTCTGTTCAATGACGCAACATGTGAACAGCAAATATTTAATGGGGATGGCCTCTTCTACGAGCTTTGCTGTCGAATTACGTCAAGTCTCTCCTATGCAGCGACGCAATAAGTAAGAGGGTTCGGTTGGAAAGTGCAACTTAATAGAATATCACAATAAAATATTCGCGGATTTCAATCTAAAATGAATGTTTTTAAATTGTGTATGGATTTTTTCCGAGTTCTTGGGTATCTAATAAAAACAGATACACCTCTCAAAAAGCTAGAGGTTGTATAGTATTCTTTCAGCTTTTGCGCGCAATGCAAATTACTAATATAGATTTTTGCTGGGTGCCTAAATACTTTACTAATTAGTTCCGCCACTTTAGTCGATATTATGAGCCGGAAGTTGGCAGTGGTCCTCTGCCGTTGAAACATGAGTTCCAGTGCCGACCTTTAGGTTGCAGATACTTTCCCTCCGGATGCCTACACCATCATCACTTTGTCCCACACGAGACAAACTGGTGAACCTTAGATATTGTAAATCAATGATAATTTAATTCGCGTTATTCCACAATTGAATTCGTGCAAACTGTTTTGTAGTTTTCCGGTAAGACGTACAAGTATATTATTATCTAGCAAAATTATTTTCTTAAAGTATATTGATTTTGCGACTTCAACCAATTTCCAGTAAATGAGTATTTAATCCATGACATGTATCAGTAAAATACTGCTGAAAACACACGAAATGAATTTTCAAAACGTAGCATGTACACTGCTCTTGAACAAGTAAAATTCTCTTGTTCAGCACTACAGCTTGACTAAGCTACGACTAAGCATCCAATTGGTTTATTGTCACATGTGGTAGTAATGATTGCAAGTGGGGGTTCTCATAAGGGAAAAGAAAGATACAAAGATGAAGAAAGAAAGATCGTGTATATCTATTATTTGTTTGATAGTTCTCGGCATTCGCTTATAAAGCTGGAGAAAGGACTGAAAAATATCCATCAAAAAAGACATGGGTCGGAGACAGCAACAATCTAAGATCATTTGTCAAGCAAATTTCGGCGTATACGTCTCAACGTTCGCTGCAGTAATTGTCCAGAATTCGTATACAATGATCTTCCCGGCCTCAATCATTGGGGCTTCATGCTGGTAGAATTGTCAAGATACTCTGTTCTGCATTTCTGTTTTTTCGGATCAGTACTTATCAAATATCTAGCTAGGAAGGAAGTATCCAAAACATTTTTGCTATCACCATCATTCTGACAATCAAACATAATCAACTCACGAGTTCGACAACTGGTACGTATTGTCCGCAAATTTTTCAAGACTTTGTTGTGCACCTCTTCACGTTTGGAGCAGTATTTTTGAGACGCTATCTACGGTGGTCATATCAGTATCATCAGGACAGTGAAACGAGATAGTAAACTCACCATTTCACGACCTCTTTCAGTAGCTGCACTGTTCTGCATCATTTGTCAATCATACTTATGCATGCAGGATCCACGGTCGGTGCAGAACTTGGTGCAGGCTAGGATCCAATTACTACGCAAATTTCCGGAATTAACATTATCTCTATCATGACAGTTCAACATCAACTCATTTCATGACCTCAGCCACTAGAACACGACAATAGTTGTCAAGTACATTTTTGCGTGCACGCTTCACGGCGACTGCAGAACGTGGCTAGAATCCACTAGCCATGCCTATGCCAACCATCGTCATTATCATCACCGTGATAATGACGATGGTTGGCATAGGCATGGCAAGTGGCATAGTTGATCATCAACTCCCCAATTCACGACCTCTACCACTGGAATCTGACGCCGCAACGTTTATCAAGCTGCGTGCACGCTCCGCACTCAGTGAAGAACTTGGCCAGAATCCAGTTGCCAATCCTATGCCCAGCATCATCACTATATCCATCATGAGAGTTGAACATCAACTCGCCATTTCACGACCTCGGCCACTGGAACCCGACGGCGCAACATTTGTCAAGTAAGCTTTTCCGAGCACGTCTGCACGTGCGCCGTTCAACACTTGACCAAAATCCAGCTGCGCAGCGCGGCGGTGAGAGATAGGCGCGGCAGCACAGATTTCGGGCGAATGGTTCCTACGGCCGCCGGCGCGGCGCGGCGCACGCCTCGAAGAATAATGACGAGCGTTCATCGCCCGCTGTGGCTCAATAAAATGAAATGTCCCATAAAGTCCTGGAAGCGTGTTCCTTTCCCGAGGGAAGGGGGGAAAAATCGTTTCCACGCGCCTACTCCCGTAAAAACGTCGCGTCTGGAGTCGTCCTTCCGTGTGCGCTTGGCGCGCGGAGGAAACTCGTGCTTTTCCGGCATGGCTGCGCCCTTGATGCGCCTTTTTCACGGTTGTTTCCGCTACTTTCGACTGCAGGTGGTGGTTGTTTTCGTACTCGTATTTTGTTATGGCGTTGAGGGTTACAAATAACAAATACAACCAATACAAGTATTAACAAAACACAAATTCTCAAAAATTAATTAATTCGAAAAATATTTCACATGCCCTGGTATATTCCCTTCTTTCAACTTCATAATGAACTGACACAATCCACTCCCTAATTCGTTCACAAAGTCTTAACATTTTCTTTAACTTAATAGTCTTAAAACTCCTTTTATGACTTACAACAAACCCGCACTTCCAATTTTCAATTTAGGTGAAACATATAATTTTCCTCGACGCATACTATCAAAATGGCTTATACATGTATAATCCGCCATATATTCTTAATTTACAATATATTAAATTTGTATTCTTCATCTTATGTGCACACGTATTTTTGTAAATAACATAACGGCTTAAAGTTTAAATGTTAATAGTTCCTACTGCAGGTTTCTGTGAGTATGAAGTCACCAGTTATTTTTTTGTGATGTCCAAACCCGTGAAAGACAGAGATGTGTAACAGGTAGAAGTATATTTTTAAGAAAGCGTTGGGGGATGTATCTTTTTATCGGATGTTTTTATTACACAATTTTTTATTTGTACGTGTAGTAGTAATACTGTAAGTATAGTAATATTGTACGTGTATTCCTCAACATATTTTCTTATCGACTTACAAATAATATTATTTAAATATGAGTCAATTTTTTGAGATGAGACTCAGTATTTTTACGGAAAGGTTTGTGAAGAAATTATATTGCCGGGTAAACAATTCAAGCAGTGCTTTCAACTACGTGTTTTTAAGTACTGATTTGAAATGAAACCAGTGTTACCTGGTTAGTCAAGCTTTCATTTACGTTTTCAAAAGTATAACTATTGCTTATAAGAAGTTTTGCTTATAAGAAAATACGAACCTTCTGGCGATATTTTATTATAAAGGGAAGAAAAAACCACATCATCATATCGACTTTCTAGAATATTATCAGCCATTCAGCAATTAAAAATAGTTTACTACTTGTGACTCCTAAGGAAAGGAGTAATACAGACAAAGTTGCATAAAGGTATTTTTGTTGAGTTATCATGTAATTTTTTTGACATGAAATGTTAAAAATTTAGTGATTTTTTCCTATCATATTTTCTGATTGAATGTTTTATAAAGCTATGAAAGTACAAATGTTTCTATTGTGAGGTCTCTTATAATATTAACAGTAATGATTATGAAACGCGATTTATAAAGTTTGAATGACAGGAACGGAATTTGTCAAATATATCAAACGAATAAATGGACAGATAGAACATATGAATGTATATATCGGATGCATTTGCTTTCGTGTTTTTGTCAAAGAATTTTAAAAAATATATACAACATAAATATTTCAGTAATTTTACTTTAAATAATATATCTTTTAACCACATACACCTTAAATTATCATTAATCAATCATTTTGCTGCACATTTTATTTCAATTTAAGCAAACGTAAGTCAGCAACTGTTAAAAACAACTTTTGAAAGTTAAATTTTGATTTAGTGTTACATTATACGTTAATATTCCCAGCATTAGTAATATTTTTGTTCATTTATCACCAAAAACGTTTATAGCCAATTTAAAGTAATTGACCGTTATTGATAAGGCGCCGAAGTAAAGAATAGTTATATTTTATTTGCTCAAATTAACATTCTTACATTAGTTTAAATAAAAAAGAAGAGATACTATCAACCATTTGACATTGTAATGGCCCATTTATAGAACATATTGCTTTCTAAATTGTCTTGATGGAAATAGTTAAAAAGCATATTGAAAGATACTATATGCGTATGAGCAGCAACACACAGTTTGCGTTCCCATCATTTTAAAAGTCCGGCCGTTTCACTGCCAGATGAAACTCCATCACTCTTAAAGCCATTAATCCAGAGTCGAATGAGATTGCACCCCCTTATGAGGGCATACTTGCTCTCTTCATCCACTCACGCACCCTGTTTGGGGGGGAAGGTATGTGTGCTTTCACACTTCGGCGTCTATCCACCCATTCATCAGTAGACGCCCGCACGCTTCACGCTTTCCATCTGTGCTACTGGCCTCGTTTATTTACGTGGACCCGCCAACAGAGCAAAGCTCCTGTATTCTTGGCTTCTGTTTTTCTGCTCTTTTGTGTCATAAACATTTTATATGTTTTTCGTATGAGATTCTGTACGACTTTTACACGTTTCTACAACAAGATGTTTATTGTAGCTCTCAAGTTATTTAGTTTTACGACCAACGTTTTATCAATTTTCTTCTATCATTCCTTGATATCCTTTGCAATTTTGTAATGTTATTGTCTGTAAACATATCTACCTTTGTTTGAAAAGTTTTCACATCTTTTTCCGTTTCACAGTTATCAACCACTTGACTCGTTAGCATCCACTATCTCTTAATTTAGATGTTTTTACTCCCTACATTAACCTTTACATCATTTCTTTTATCTTCCTCCAATTGTCCTTTATTCTTTCTGCTTGTCTCTCTACCTCTCAGACATTCTCATCTTTGTTGGATCCATCCTGTAACTCACAATTTCTGTCTCTCCCATTCTATCTCACTCTTCTCGCTCTTGCATATAAGCTATATCTCACATATTCTCTTTCTCTCTGTTCCCTCTCTCTTTGCGTTATATCATTTCTTTGTATATTTTTATCCAGAGTCTTTTTAACG
Source organism: Gryllus bimaculatus (assembly GCA_017312745.1). Taxonomy (NCBI): domain Eukaryota; kingdom Metazoa; phylum Arthropoda; class Insecta; order Orthoptera; family Gryllidae; genus Gryllus; species Gryllus bimaculatus. Next base: position 11,057,131 of record BOPP01000001.1, read on the forward strand.
AGTCTCAATCTCCACCTCTTTCTTCCCATTCTCTTTGAACAACTTGACCTACTAGCACACTTTCCTTCTTGACATCCTACACACCGTCCTCTCTCTCGCTCTAACCGCAACGGTCGCTCGCGACCGCAGCGATCTCTCGCGGCCGCCGCCCATGCGCCCGATGCGCTGACAATCAAAACAAAGGGCAGTTGCGCCAAATGCGCGGTAATATATTCCCTTATGGACAGCCCTCTGCATCACGCGGGCGCGCGGCCCCTCGACACTAACTCGCTCCGAACCCGCCCTCGCCTCCCCTCCCTCCCACCCTAGCTCCCACCCCCGTCCTACATTGCGACACACAGTGGGCCCTAGCCGCACAGGAAAAGCGCAAGCGCACTGCGGCGAATATTTCAAACAAGTTAACGCACCTTATAAAGATCAATGAAGGACCTTAGTTGGCAAGTCAGTTAAGGTGCCAGAATGTAATATTGATATTTAATTGTGTCCTGACCACTCAACACCCTACTTCTACAGATATTCAAATGAACACCCAGATTCAGTATTACAGAATGTCATCAGACACAGAGCAACAGAAGTATTACAAAAGCAACATAAAGAACAGTGAATAAAAATATAAAGCTGTTAATAATGACATTGAGTCAGAAACAATAAATAAAGAAGCAATGACAAAGAAAATGTAGGATTTAGCACTCACAAAACGTTCTATTAAAATATTAATTTATCATTCTGATGTCATAATTGACATCCCTCTAACATTCTTCTTAGTTTTTTATAACTCTATCAGGCACTCACAAGAAAATTCATGACAAATAATATTTGTCATATTATAAATTAATAATACGTCTTATATTGTAACATAAAATATGAAAGTTTATCACAACCTAATTTCCATTTGAAATGTTTTACTTGTACGATACACGTTTTTAATCCGTAAAATCTATTTTTGATGACAAAATTGAAAAAAGGAATATTACTATATATTCTTATTGACCAATTTTGAAGTTTTGAAAATTACTTCACATTAATAATTAATTGCAATTGTCTCATTACAAAGGAATATGATAAGCTTTTGTCCAGTCTTGCAATTTTTTGACTTACATAAGGTGCAATTGTAAGACAAAACACTACTATATTCTGTAACGTAAATAATAAATTTTCCTGATTTTTTAATGAACTCATTTACTTCTGTATTTCTTTTAAATACTTATTTGATTTCTCTAGCTTTTGTCCAGATAACTGCTCAAACGAAAGTCAACTAATCATATAATTGAGTGAATTCTTTTAAATATTTTCATTTTCACTACAGAAGTAGTTCTTGTTAAAATCCATACATGAAAATAATACTTGAAGCACTCTGGTTGGTGAAAGTGCAATAATATTGAAGACACAATGATTACAATCAAGATTCGTTTCCCTAGAGATAAGGCCATCTTTTACGTATTAAATTGAATTTTTACCGTCGTTGCGCAAGCACTTCCCAATCGTGGGATTTGAAACCACATTCTCGGAAACCATGAACTTTAGAATAGCGACCCTTGAAGGTATAGCTGTTGGAAGACACATCTCTTGGAATATGATCTTTGGAAGACATGACTCTTTAAAGACACGATGCTTGGAAGACACGACTCTTGAAAGACACGACTCTTGGAAGACACGACTCTTGGAAGACACGAACCTTGGAAGACACGACCCTTGGAAGACACGACTCTTGGAAAACACGACTCTTGGAAGACACGACTCTTGGAAGACACGACCCTTGGAAGACACGACCCTTGGAAGACACGACCCTTGGAAGACAAGGCCCTTGTTAAACATGATACTTGGAAGACAGAATCCTTATAAGGCACGACCTATGGAATCCATGACACTCGAAGGCACGGCCCTTGGAAATCACGACTCTCGGACGACACAACTCATAGAACCAACTACTCTTGCAGATATGACCCTCGGAATACACGATCATCGGAAGCCCGTCAATCTTCTTTTACAATTTTGCCATCCGCCTTTCTTCTCTGTCATCGCTCCTTTGTTGGGCGCCTTTCGGCGAGTGGCGCTGGTCCAGTGTGCGCCGGAGCCGCGTCCCGTGCGGGTCGCGGCCGCGCCATTTTTCGCGCGCGTAACGCCCCTTAATCGGGGCGCCAGAGTGTCGGCGGAGTTTTAATGCCTTGAAATATGGAGATCGTTAGTCGCCCCGTGACTCGAGCGCGCGTGTCCCTCTGCCCGCACCCCCCCCCCCCTGGCCCTCGCCGCCGCCCGCGGCCGGCCGCACGTAGCGCTTTCGCACCGCCGTCGCACGTGCCAAGCGCCTCTCGTTCGAGGTACTTGCGGGTAGGCTTTCCTTGACCCCGACGCTCCTTCAGATTCAAGGAGCACATCTACGACGCCAAAAGCCAGAAAAACATCACAAGGTTATTCTTTGGAACAACCTTAATATCGCCGCTATGAACTGAACGCATATTATTCAGAGTGCTATTTACGCTTCAATCTGCTCAGAGAGTGAGTCTGCCTTTTGAATACTCAAATTATATACATTTGTGTATTTTCAGATGTAAACTGTACCTGTTTGATCTGCACAGTGAGATAAACATTAAACTATGACTTTATGAGAAAATTTATCTGGTTTTCCGCAATTTGTCGGCGATTAAACAAATTTTGACCAGTAAAGGTGCCCCTGACAATCTACTGATGTCACTGCAGTGCTTTTGTTCGCGAGTACTAGAGTTCTAATCACGACCGTGACATGATTTTCGACACTAGCTACATAGCTAAATCGAATTCAGCCGCTGTGTGGAGAAGAATTCTAGCCACCGGCTGCTCTGATTGGAAGTTTTCTTTGGTTTCTCCAATCCTAACCAGGCGAATGCCGATGCAGTACTTTAACAAACGGGCCACGTACCGCGTGAAATCTTTTCGCTTTTCTTGTCCTACCCTCACCCATTATTTATACACACACACACACACATTTACATGTTCTACACTATCACACATGTCCAGAGACGAGTCAGGAGCTTACAGCTCGTCCCGGCTAAGGTGGTGATACATTGGTAGAGATACCTTGTTGTAGAATAACTCCAGAATCTGTGCTCGGAATCATCAATCAATCCATGATTCTGATTCTTTTAAATCGTCCAGATACTTCTCTTTACAGCGAGGCAAATAACGTAATCTTAGTTCCAGCTATCAGAAAAAAATATACTAACTTTCCATGCAAACGTAGAAACGTGTGTAAATTGACGAGTGACGGAAATTTAGTAAGTATGGAGAACACCCCGCGGGTACCTGTCCCATAATGATCAAAATGTTCAAACAAAGTAATGGCAAGACTTTTCAGTGAAGAATCAGCGAATGTGTAGAGAACAAATATTTTTCCTCGCTTGATAATAAAACAAAATGTCACGCCAAATCAGTACATTGATAATAATTAGACATATATTCAATATATTCATTAAAGAAATACTATAAATGCATCTATCAAGAAAATCTCGATAAATCCATGAAGCAACTTAACGTGAAAAGGATCTTCAAAGGTAAACGTCTTTAAAGAGGATAGTTTGGAGGAAATTTTTCGCAGATCTCACTGCTTTGTATGTGTGGCGGTGTATGTGTGCGTAAATATTAAGACTTATTTCTTATAGTAAATAAATTGTCTTTTAATTTAATACATTCAACTTTCATTACTTATTTGCTTATTCTAAGGATGCAATTTCGAAAAAGGATCCGACAATGACTTTCAATATTTGAGAATTTGATTCAGAATATGTATAATTGGTATTTAATGTGGATGCAAGTTGTGTGGGTAGACTTTTGTTTGAAACTGAGTTTGATGAGTGTTGGGATTTGATGGATGTTCTTATGTTTGTGGCGTGGAATGTGGCGTGTGATGTGGAAATCAAATGATTCTATATTAAATTTATTTTAAAGCAAAATAATCATTCCCAATCATGGGATGGTAGTTATGGATCTAGGGAATTAGAAATTGATTATTTGTAGTTTGTTGATATTACGTTTTTGTTCAATAATTCATCTGGGACAGGAGTCAATTTTTTAATTTATATATATATATATATATATATATATATATATATATATATATATATATATGACACAATTGTATTGTAGTGAACAATGTCCTCTAATTGGCGATTTTAACTGATGGTATTTGAAGTATTTTGTTTGTTTGGGGATTGTATGATATTAATGTGTGAAAATTAGGTGATAAAGGTGTGGAAACACGTGTGTCTCTCTTCTTAAATACACAAAATATTGAATACGTTTCTACTAATAAAGCGGGAACATATCTATTGGAGAAAATAAAATGTGTGTGACATTATAATACTGTACTAATAATATCGTGCCACGATCATACCGACGGATGTTAAACAAAGGGCGGAGTGATGACGCACTGGGACTTTCCGTGGACGTGGCGGGCCCAGAGCGGCTTTGGGGAGGAGGCAATGGGGGCGGCGGCTACAGCCAAAGGGCCTATATAAAGGTCAGGAGAACAATGCCCCAGTCTTCTTGTGCTAGCGGCGTCGGCGACAGGCGAAGCGCGTGTCTGTGCGTGTAGGTGCACTAGGGCGAGTGGCCGGCAATTCATTGTCGTGACTTGCGAGACGCGTAGATGGTCTCAAAGTAGAGCAGCTTCATACAGGGAACATCGGTGGTATGTTGCGGTGTGGTAGCCTTTCTTAAATTCTCTCTCCTGGTAGTGAGTCTATTTATTTAGTTTATTGTGAGCAGGGTAGTTGTTAAATTGAGACTACGGTATAGATTGTTAATAAATCTACTGTTTTACAGACCACTCTCGTCTGTGTTCGATTACAGCCGTATGACGCCACAATACTGATATTTTACAAAATATGGATTTGATTTACTAATACCAGAACGTAATTTCTTCAGAAAAAGAATTCTTATTTAGTGTAGGTTGCTTGTTTTTGATCATTCAGATAATTGATAACTTCTCAGGTGAAAGTACGTAAAGAATCTCTTGATGCTTGAACTGGAAATTATATATTGGAAATTACATGTAATACATAGAACTGCTTATGAAGATTTGGTATGTTCAATATTCAACAGAGAGACTCGATTCACTATTAGGATAACGCATACATAACACTAATCTTGATAGAGTATACACTAGTTAAATTGAATGTAAATTTGGTGTCTAGAATATTCAATAATTGCTCTGCGGGATGGCTCGAGGTATATTGTAAAAACGTCTCTCAGTTTCTGTTGACATAATGGATGAATGGAACTGTTATTATGTAGCATTACATTCTGGTTTGGTCTGAACAGGAATTAAAAGGCTATTTTAAGGGAAACGAGACTATTATACACAGCAATTTTATGTCAATAAATTTTATGTAGATACATTTTACGCTCTTTGATTGATTCTGTTCAAATACATAAATGAATATCATTTCGTATTGTCAAAACCGTAAAAGCTCTAAGTGACATATCGAATAGAAATATTACCAACGCTTTTAAGCTCTAGAATCCTCACCTTTCTCTTTTATTACATGTAGTTAAACTGTGAATAAAAGACAATACCAACTATGATTGATAACATTTTAAAATGAGGCATTTTTGCATCTTTATTATAGAAAAAGCATTTTCATCAGCAAACGAACTACAGATTTAGTTCTTTATAATTGTTTGTTTAATGTTGTCAATAAACCGAACCGGAGGGCCAAGATCGTTAGGACAGTAGTGCCGTAGCAATCTCGCACCGAAGGTACGCGGTTTCGCCTCGGCCATGGTTATATTTGTGGTCGTTCTTTTACTCCTTATCATCACCATATACTGTAATTTTCACAGTTACCATACCATTAAATGCAATAATGGTCGCTAATGACCTAGATGTTGATGCGACCTTAAATTTAAAAAAAAGTGTCATATTGATGTGTTTCTAATCCAGTTTCATCATTACTGCCAAATCTCAATTCACAGCAAATACATAACACTGTGCAAGCCAAACTAATTTTATGATAAATCACCAAGAAAATATGCATGCCTTCATAGCACGTGTATTTGCAGTGTCGGTCGTTTTGAGTCTGGAGCGCTGAGGTCAACTATCTCCATTTTCCTCGCTCTGCTGGCAAAATAACCTTCCTGCAGAGAGTTTCGCGAAGTATGTAATTGCAATGCTTCCGTTGGCGAGACAAGGGACAGGAAAATACCAACGTGTTCGTATAGTAATTCGCATAAAAACAAAAGAGATCGTTCGAACAAAATAAACAGCCGGGAAAGCTTTTCGCTCTCACAGGTGGCGCTGCCTCTCTAAAATGTGTCCCTGTTTTCTGGCCGCATTGTATCCTTTTGTTTTTTTATCGCAGTTAAAAATAACGAGAAAACCGTGCAAATAATTGTTCTTTCAACGTTTGTAAGCAGTGAACCGAATGCATGTAAAATGTATTTTTATTCTTAAAAAACATTCTTTCAACGTTTGTGAGCTGTGAATCGAATGCATGTAAAATTAATATATATTCTTAAAGAACATTAAAAATAAACCCCTTAGTATTACTCGGGCAACTTTTCTTGAACGATAGATTGACGATTTCGGGTGGAGTGGGGATATTAGTTACAAAGTCGGCCACTAGAGTATTTTAAGTAATGCCAACATCTGTGAAATGAAAGTCAAAACTGCATCTTGTGCTTAACTTTTTCGGGAGTTTTAGGTGACTCCCTTGAATGACCTGGACTTGACTCAGCCATTTCTTTGGATATTGACAATAAACCTGAACAGGGGTTCTGCACTATGAAAGCAACAGGCTTTGACTAGCTTCTGTTTCGCACCAACGAAGTTTTAATGCTTGAAAGGTTGTCATCAGTGCCCGCTGCGAGCTTTTGCCTTCAACTGTTTATTGCACAAGGGAGGGGGATCAAGGTCATCGTTCAAGAAAAGTTGCGCGAGTAATAATGATCGATATCTAGGGCATTTTTTGTTCTACTCGGAAAACTTAGCGTCTAATACTATTAAATGAACATTTACATTCTTATTGTGCTTGAAGTAACATATAAAAGAAAGATTTGAAGGCATCGTCAGTATGATTAATGCAGTTTTCACGATTGTTATTTATATGGCATTGAGTGTGCAAGGACTAAAAAAGTAGTTAAGTTGTATGATGGTGTCTAACAAGGAAAAAGGAAACTGAATGTAAGACAGTTGATTAGAGAGCATGTGATGTAAACACCAGGAAAAATACAAAATTGTATATCCCGGATTGATCTCATCGGCCCATTTATTTTATTACAGAGGAAATTTCTAGATGCATGAACCAAAAACTGAACTCCAGAAACTTGGAAGATGTATAAAACCAAAGAAATGCGTTTCATAGCAAATACTTTTCATCAATTGGAATTTCCAAATCATTACTACGCTTAGGCAACATTGATGTATTGTCTCCTTCAATTGGGAATCCATTATCCAAAAGGATGTGCCGTACAGGAGCATTTTGTCAGAATTTGGCAATTATGTTGTTTGTCTCTATGCCAAATTCCTGATTCAACAAATAGGGGAGTCAATGACTTCATTTCACCTGCAGAACATTGAAAAACAATGTTTTCTCATATTTTCAACTTTATTATTTGCTTGTGGGACTTAATAAGAGTTTTTGTTTTGAAGTTGTAGAACAACAGTTTTTGGTAGTCTACAAAAGTGCCTCGCTCTGCCTGTTCAGTCAAACGTAATCTTCACACCATATCTGCAATTTACAATCAAGTAGTCTACCTGCGATATTTTGTCACCCCAAGATTTAATGGCATTTAGAAGTGCTAAAGACGAATGTGTACGGCAATTACTGAGTGTAAATAATTGTTTTTATGTAAATACACATTTTAAAGTGATTTTCATAACTTAATAAATACAATTTATTTGTAATAAATATGGTATATTGAGATTAACCCTTACCCGTACATAACCTCCATTGTTGATACATAATGTTTAGAAATATTTATAATAGTTTGTGAAAGTTATTTCGAGACATAAAAAATTTCTGTGAAATAGAGCTTCAAATTTCAAATTAATTTTGACGCCAGTTTCTTAAGAAACTGCTCTATTTTTTAAAGAAAATAGTCATTTAGAACGATGTTTTATTATTATTTAATCACCTTAAATTAATATTTCCGCTCTAAAATTAAGACACCGAAAAAATTTTTAAATGCTAATAAATGCACTTTGGGCGGTGATAATGGCCATCCGTGAAAAATCTGTGCCATTTGAGAGCGTAGGCTTACGCGATCGAAGTCAGTATTTACTAGGCTGTCCGAGTGACGCCGCGTCCATTGCGAAGGTGCCGACTTTTCGGTCGCCATTCTGCGACCTTCCTCAGAGCGTAACATTACCTAGTAAAAAAAGTTTCTGCCATTCTATAGCACCACTACTTATTCTTTCTACTTTTTTTCTTTACAAATTTGATTGCATTAACAGTTAACTAAATGTTAAATATTTGCATAAGTATTGAAATATGTATACGTTAAGTAGTAGACATTCTTCTAATAATAAAATAATTTGCCATAAGAGTCTACATTGATGATTTCAACTTATTTCAAATAACTCACAATAATTTTTCATAACTTACTTTTAATAACCATTACTTCACTTAACTATATGTTGCATGTGTCTGTATTACATTCAATTATAAATTTTAGTGAAAGAAGTTCTTTAATAATAAAAGTTGTGCTAAAATAAAAAATCCAATTTATTAGTTGAAAATTCTATTTTAATTTTAAAAAATCAAAAAATCATGTTTCCTTACGCTTTTAGCACTAACGTGTTAGATGGTTTTATAGTTAAGAATACCTTTTTCTTTATGCAGCATCATGTAATACCTCCTAGTTTTATAGAAGAAAATTTTGTAAATAAACCTTCTGCTTCCAGGAATTTGTTATTAAAAGTACCAAATATTTTTTATTCAATTGCATTCTTATGATGCTTGCTACGCTAGATGTGGCAGCAAGGGCCAGCCGCCGATTACAAACTGAAAATATGCTTCTCCAGAAACGAGAAGCGGTCGCATGTGGTTCCCCTGGGGGTTCCCGAAGATACGAAAGAACGTCGTTAGGTGCGCGCGCGGCGTCGGGGAACCCCCAGGCGGGAGCCGAGGGTGGAAATTAAGTCCCGACTTAATTTTATAGCCGGAGAGCTGTTGCTGCAACTTAATCACGGCGCTGAACGCCAAGGGGCGCTGCCGCGGGCGCTGCGAGTGGAGGGGAGGGGGAAGGGGGAGGGGGTTGCGGATGGAGTTTGCGAGGGAAGGGTGTATTTTCTATCTCCGAAACCCGATTTATTTTTATTATTCGCGAAGAAAATATACCGTCTACTCCTCTGTGGATGTAATTGGTAAATATGTTTGCTAGATACATACCGAGAATTGGGGGGAAGTGGTCCACAGGTAGTTTGCTGAGTTTCCTTTGTCTTGCATAATAAATGGGCGACGTGTTAATATCTTAACAGTGCTTACTGTCTAGCTGATTTATGAAGGCATTGCGCAAAAATTCAAGGAGTGATTATATGTATGTGGAGGTGTACTTAGGAAACACTATTCAAGAAGTTGAATACAGATGCTAAAAAGTGGTAATAGTTAATCATGACTCGTAATGAATTATTGTGTTTAATGAATGGGGGTATTCCGAGATATCGTTATGAATTCATGAGTTTGAAACTAACCAGATAGTTTTGAGGAGGAATTTTCGATCGTAAGTGTTTTCAATAAATCATATACGTCAAATGCGTCAACAAGAAACATTTTCACTAGAAAAATATCGTAAAATTTCTCTGTTGTTCCTCAGTTAATCGCTGCCCGATCATGTCTTGATATGAGAGGGATTCTCTGAAATCATTCTGAGAGAAAAGTTGAAGTTATGTGTTGACATTTTAGGAATATGGGAGGGGAGCAGTGACTCTTCATAAACACCGCTCATAGAGCTCCTTCATTTATAATATGGACAGTCTTCTATCGTGGTATGTAATAAAAGCCTCGCCGGATGAACGTAACTGATAATCTTGTCGACCCAACCGAAGGCATGTTTACCCCCAGCGCACTTTAATATATCTCACCTGACACTCTCTATCGCATATTGCGAGCGTCTCTGTGATGCACGAGGCGCCACTAGTATCGCTCGTTCTTTCCGGGTCGCCTCCGCAGCTTGTCTCTTAATTCACTCCTGCGGCCGCAACGAGCTGCCTCTCCGCGCGTATTAATGCCCCGAGCTCATAAATCGCCGAGCAATTTTTGCGCGACCGGTGGCGACGGCGCTTGCGAGGCCGGGAGCGATGGAGAGGGGCGGGAGCGGGGAGAGCGCGGGCGGGAGCGGGCGGGAGTGGGGGGAGCGGGTGCTTAGGAGAGGGCGAAGACGAAGGGCCAAGAGGGTGCGGGTGGTGGAAAGGCGGCAAGAAAGAGGGTGGGAGACTGCAAGGTAAACTAGGTGGTGGGAGGTGGGGAGATGTGGGTATGAGAGAGTGAACGAGGAGGGGGATGGGGAGAATAGGGAAAGGAGAGAGGAGAGCAGGAGGAGATGGAAAATGATATACAAGAGGATCTACCAGGTTAAGGAAGGTTATGGAAGAAGCAAACCATGCGAACGTGGAAGAACCGTAAGTGATGGTTGGAAAGAGGGAGTGGAGACACCGGGAAATATAAGGACAAAAGAGGTTAAGGTGAACGTACAAGTATAGGAAGAAAAGTAGGAAGAGGAAAAAAGCGGAGGGACGACAGATAAAGCTAATATACTGAGTGAAATATTTGAGGTTCTAAATACAGCTAATATGGAACGCAAGAGGTGAAATAGTTGTAAACGGCGGAGGAGGTACAAAAGATGGAATAAATGATGGAAGAGGAAGAGATAGAGAACACATAGGACGTGGGAACCAGGGAAACAGTGAAGGTAAGGAAACGGAGGCTAGTCGTAAATGGTAGAGGAGAAAGCCTAGCAGAGAGCAGCTTATGGTGAAAGTCGCGACGGCGAATGCGACACTGCTAACAGTGTTAGAGGTCGGCTAGCGGTGTGAGAGGTGGCGGAGCCAGGAGTTGAAGGTTGTAGCTGATTTGATGGAGAAGTCGTGGCAAAGTGTGGCGCGGCATCGGGATAGCACGTGGAGCTGCGGGGTGCGGTGGGGGGGGCTGGCGCGGTGGGTAGGGCGCGGTGCGGGCAGTGTGCGGTGGTGGTAGGGCGGAGCGCGGTGGGGTGGGGGCGCGTGGAGCGGGGCGAGGTGGATGCGGGGCGCGGTTGGAGCGTGGCGCGGTGGGCGGGGACACGATGGGGAGGGGCCACCTGAGCGCGGCGTGCGCATACGCGGGCGCGGCGACGATTTGCATGGGTGTTGCGGGGCGGCGACTTTCGGCCGTCTATGGCGGCGCACGCAGTGGGCGGGGGGCGCGGGTACGGCGGGCCGCTCGATTGGTGGCGTGCGAAACGAAAAGAGCGGTGGGGAGGTACAGCGCGTCGGGGATGACGAGGTGCGGCCAGCGATGTGCGTGCCTGGCTGGGCGGGAGGCGGGGCGCGGTGCAGGGCGGGTGCGGGCGCAGAGTGCGGGCGCGCGGAGTTGCGAGGGGCGGATGGGCGCTGGGGCGCGGAGTGCGGGGCGCGGTAGTGCAGGGGCGGGCGCGGCGGGGCGGGGCGGGGCGCGGCGGATGTTTGGCGAGCGCCGCGCGTCTTCATCGCCCGCGCCGCCGGAGAGTTTACGGGCCGGCCGAAGCCCTCTGCAGGTGGCGTTCAGAACGCGCCGCCTGTGATGTACTCGCGGGCGGTGATGACATGCGGGGCGCCCCCTGCCCCCTTCCGCAGAACGCGGTCAACGCGTAATGAAAGCCTGGCTGCCGGAATAAGAATCTGCGCTGCCCTGGACGGTTTCACTTACTGGGAGGAGAGGGATCACCGGATCCACGTCTTGCGAGATAGAGACCAAAGATTAAATTTCTCAGCAAAGAAAACATTTAGTAGGGAATTAATTACGGCTTTGATAGAAGGAATTGGTTCTGTCTTGTACTTTCTCACATTGCGAAGTTAGAAGATATAGTATTGTTATCATGGAGTTCGACGCTTTTTAATGAGAAAAACGCTTTTCGCCGGGCCCTGTTAACGAAAAAGTGGATAAATCTTCTTCATATATATATATATATATATATATATATATATATATATTACCGTACTCACCCTTGAACGTCTTTTAACATGGTCTGTTACCACGTATGTAAATCAATGAACACATTATTTCATCGATTTAATAATATTTATTAATATGGGACAAGGAATCCGTTTCAGGGGGAGCCATCGTGTTGGCTGAATGCAAATTATCATGCATTAAACAAAAACAAACACCTCTTTAAAGAATAAGAACAATAAAAAGAAAAGATATTAATGAAATTACTATGACTAATTTCCATATGGTGATCACCATTAATAATTGTGAGTACCTTTTGGTATTTCTATCCCTAACATTGCGATCACCTATTACTCGTTATGCAGTTACTAAACAATTTGCCCCATCAATTACAAATACATATCAGCTTATTTATTACTGTACTGGAGTGTTACATAAATACTTGTTTTAGAGCAGCGCCCTCCAAGGCTGCCGCTCTCCAACCGTCATCTCCTTGGAACCCCGGCTTCGCCCGGTGGTACTCGGTGCTGTTCGACGCCGCCCGATGTGTAGCCGCCGCCGTGATGTCCAACGCCGATGCAATTCTTGCAATGTCGGTGGTGACCTCCAATTTTGGATTCCCCACGTGTCGCGATACAATAACTCGTTTTTACGGTTAGAAACCAATCCCAAATAATCTCACTGCCATCACATAGTTCATCGCCATTGCTTCATTCATTCATTCGCACTGTTTATTAATACTACGAGGCGGTTACTCCTAAGCATCACTGTCTCCTTTTCGTGTACTACACTATCATTATTTTACTGGCGTACTCTACATATAATTTACAATTGTGCCTCGTTTTCATCGCCTTTCGGCAATCCTATTTACTATCAATTCCCTCTTATTCATCGTCTCGATACAACTTTCCACTAACTCGCGTCTGACGCGCTCGTCTGCCGTCCACACTCTTCAAGGTTTTACTCGGTACTTCTGGGGGTATGGTACCTGGAGGTACCGGGAGAAGTGGCTCAGGGTTACTGCAGTGCCAGGATTTTCGACACTACCTACCATGTCATACCATTTCATACCTAGTATGTCACGTTCTGTCGCTTTCAAAAGAGAATTCTAATGACCGGCTGCTCTGATTGGTAGTTATCCGTGGTTTCTTCAATCAATGCCAAGTCAATGCCGGATCTTTCCTTTTTCATTCTTATCACATCCTCATCCCTTACTTAAACACTCTTACACGTACATGCACTACAGTATCACACATGCAGCGTGAAAGTCGGGAGCTTAGGCGTCTTCCCGGATGGGCCGGTGCCCCGCTGCTGGGAGATCGCTGGTTCGAAGAAACTCCATTTAGCCGACTGTTAGGTCTGTGCCGGATCCTAGCAGCCATCTGGGAAAGTTCACCTGGGCTTCCATATTTCGAGGAATTCACGAATACTACACTTAGGGAACTAATGAACGTGGCCAATGACCCGCCCAAAATCAATAATCAATCAATCTTTTGAGCTCAAGTTTCGTTAAAGACATTATTGTATACCGAATGAGAAGTCGAATTTCAGCTTTGGGAACAAACTTTTATTTCCATTAACAAACAAGAATAATGAATGAATGAATGCCAAGTAATAATAATAATAATAATAATAATAATAATAATAATAATCTATAAAAATTCCAGTTACGTTTTCTGAGAGGTGTACAAAATTGTCGACTCGTTTTACTATGCATGTGCAAAATCCAAAATCCTTAGTTAAAATTAACAACAATTTAACAGTATCTTCTGTAGACGGAACAGCGTATTGCACCTCTCAACACTCCCAGCTGCCGACGGTGTAGCACTTGTCGTTTGTGTCTCTAAGAGAGGGGCGACTTAGTTCTTCTAGCAGAGAAGGGCTTACGGCAGGAACGGGCGGCCGGTAGCAGCCACTATGATGCGAGGACCTAGGTGCATCGATTTTTGCTCGTTCTGCGCAGCACCAGGTACGTCACAAACCACGTGGCACACACCACAGCATAGGCACTGCGTTTGAAAGGTAAATCCAAACGTCGCCGGCCACCGTGAGGCATTGGAAGCGAGAAGTGGCTTTGATAAACGTCTTAAAAAAGCATAAAGTGATTATTTTTAACGAAGACGAACCAAAAATAGCACAATGAATGGGCAGTTGGATAAAAAGATACAGTATTTTTTTTTAAAAATTCATATATCTGTTTCAATGACTTGTTACAAGGTGATGATAGTTATTTGGTATCTGGCTGCATTTGAACGTCCTGTTAATGTGTGTCGTAAACTGGTGCATGAAGCTTATAAGCTGAAGCCGTTTAAGTTGCGCAAGGGTACATCCACGTCGTTGCTTGGCTGTCGGGGATCCTAGGGCCGCGTCCTAGGCATCCGAAATGCATTCCGCCTTGAGAAAGGTCGCAGAATAGCTGCCGAAACGTTGGAACCTGTGCCTAGGACGCGGCGACGTCAGGTTAGCCATGCAACTACTTACTTCGGCCGCGGAAGCCTACGCTCTGTCACCTTCTCCGTACGTTATATCAGCAACAACCGTGCTACTTCCGGCAGTTAAAAACAAATTTAATTTTTGTTGAACTGGAAGTCCATGAGCTTCAAAGAGAGGGAGGATATTGTCATTCAATATGGAGCTCTAGTACCAAAAATTTAAGTCGTAACCAAACTTCCGATTAGATGACCGTGTTCCCCTCTCCGAACACCTCGTGACATTGAAGTGCCACTGTGCATAACAAGGGTATCCATGCGCTGGTGGCGATCCGTGTTTATCGTTTCAGAATTCTGCAAGTTGAATCACGCCAATTTCATCTTAAGATATTAATCTAATCGTATGTGAAAGAGTTGCATGAGTGAAAGTTATGCACATTCATCGTTGTATTCCCGAAGCTACGCGTGTTCCGTTACATGTAAAAGTCACTCTGTTTTAAACCCATGCAGAGAGAGGCTGACGTGACCGGGGGAGTGCGTCATTGATCGTTTGACTTCCCTGAAAAAAACAAATGACGTTTTTAATTAAAGGAAATGAAAGTTCATAACGCGTCCAAACATCCAGTCTCATCTCTAACTTCCCTTTTGGATGTCCCATACGCATCATATTTGAAATTGAAACGCAAAAAATGTTTCAATAATTAATTTCATTACTTTGACTTTATGTTTATGTATAAATGTTTTTACAAAAATTCAGCAAATGAATAATGAGTTTTCTTGTAACTAGAGTTTATTTCTTTTACAAGGTATATTTGTTTCTTTTCACAACTATTTCTTTACAAGTTCAAATATTGCTTATTTATATAATAACCTAAAAAAATAACCTGCTTTTCATTCATCAGACCTTTCACCATTATTCACACATATCAACGGTCCTTCTGCGTGTTTCACTTTGTAGCTCGACTTCCCAAACCTGTGACTAAATTCGCGACTTTTTTCAAAACCTGGTCCCATTCTATTCCTTTGACTGAAACCGCCGTCACCAAACTCCTACAATCCTCGGCATCCCCGTACATCCACCCTCGCCTTCCATCACCAACCGACGTTTATCGCTCCCGCTCTCAACGTCTCTGTCCCCGTTCACGAGCGTCGACACAGCTTCGTTCTCTCTCGTTGCCCCGACCTCGTCACCACCCATGTCACTGATACCGACCTCGTCCCTGCCGCCGTCACCATCGCCGTGGCTTCCACCTCCGTCTCCAACGCAACAGATGCGTTGCGCCGCCTTCACCATCGGCGTTGTCTGTATCCTCGCTGCTGGCGCCGCCGCAGCCGCCAGCTTAGCCTTGACAAGTGGACGGAACTTTTAATGGAATGAATAACGAGGGAGAGCGGCAGGCTGCCGGGGGCGGCAGGAGAGTTAGCGAGGACGTGGGGACGAGGGCAGGGACGGGCGCTGGCTGGCAGGGCCGGGGCGTGGTCGGGCGAGAGGGCGTGACGGAGGCAATGGGGGCGCGGTGGGGAACAGGGTGGGCGCGGGGGCGAGCGCGGAGGCGGGGTCTAAGCGGGAGCGGACGCGCGGGCGGGGGCGGGGGTGGGCACGGAGGCAAGAACGAGAGAAAGCGCGGAGGTGGGATCTAGCCGGGGGCGGCAAGTTGTCTGGCGTTGGTCGCATCGGTTCCCTTTCCTCAGGGCACAGGGTTTGTGGTCGTCGAGGCGGGAGGCACAGCCACTGACTGCAGATGCCACTCTCGTCGACGACTTTTGCAATTATGTCAGAAGTCTCGAGTTGGAATCACTTTGTCACTTTGATGTCCACTCGCCTGCAATTTTAAAGTGGAGTACTGCGTATCCATTATCTTTTCTAATCGGAAAATTATGTCCTTCATATGTGTCAATAAGATTCTTCGAAGTAGTTATTATATGTTCCTAAAAAGGAAAAGGAGCAAATAAAAAGTATCAAATAAACATCAGAATAAATTCGAAGGAATTACTTTAAGTTACGCTGAAAAATTAGAAGTATGGGATAGCTATTCTTTTATATAATTCTTGGAATTATTGAAAATAAGATATAAATGCACCAGCATTATTATTGAGGGGAATACAGATTATCGTGACTGCTTTGATAATAAGCGCCTTATTATATTAATTTATAAAATGTTGAATTTCTTAAGAAATTATGAAAAGAAAAAAGATTACTATTATTTACGACGATGCTTTAGGTGTGAATATCTATCTTGATAACAAAATATACAATATATAGGCAACTGTTACGATTAGTTTTAATGTACTCATTTACTCAAAACTGCATGAAAATGATGAAAAATGTATATTTGTATTTTTCCGAAATCTATTTCTTCTATGCTTTTTGAGGCTTCAGTCCGTTCTCTTATAGCATTAATAGTTTTTGTGATAATTGCTCTTTTCTGCCCTAATCGTTGAATTCTATGTACATCTTTGTGCCGTCAGCAGCTATAATATCTATATAATGTCAAACGTTTGTGTCCATTATGCCCGATATAATCTAAATATGCTATAATAGCACATACTTTCTCGTATTGTTTGTACATTTTAACAAATTTTCAAACATTTGGACATTTTGCGAAAATCTGTCCGTCAACTGTTTTTAAATATATTTTGCCTTTTTTAGAAAAGCATTCACACAAAATAATATGGAACCCTTTTCTATACTTTTATTTATGAAATTCCTTTTTTCGAGAAAAATTATGAAAAAACTCGATGTTAAACCCATGGGCTCATGAGTTCGGCTAGATCGATAAAAATATCAATTTTGGAGAAGTGCGTCTGATCGTCTAGGCTCTAGCGTTGATAAGAGATGGATCGACAGACGACCAGACTGGCGTTAAACTGACAGACACAACTAGGTGGACAAACTGACGGTCAGAAAGACAGTCACCCAGATAGTAGGACAGACATTACGATGGACAGTCATACTGAAGGCCAACCATTCACACGGGCAGGTAGTCTGACGAACAGACATTCAGACGAACAGAAATTCAGACGGACAGTCAAGACGGGCAGATATATCAGACCTACAAGAAGACAGTCAGTCGGACGGACCGACGGACCGACGGACCGACCGACCGACCGACCGACAGACCGACAGACCGACAGACCGACAGACCGACAGACCGACAGACCGACAGACCGACAGACTTACAGACCAGACCGACAGACCGACAGACCGACAGACCGACAGACCGACAGACCGACAGACCGACAGACAGACAGGCACACGGATGGTCAAAATGAACAGGCAGACTCGTACAAATAGATAGACGTAGAGACATAAAATGGTACAGACAGAAACATATATTTGTTTAGCCGTCGGCCATTTTATTGGTATCAATGACAAAACATAGTTTCTAAATACATGAAGTTCGTGAAGTTAATTACTGCATATAAGAACAAGATTTATCCCTGTTTTGGACAAAAGGGCTTAAATATGAGTTTTGTGTCGAAAGTTGACGGGTTTTATCGTATCATTACGTAGAATGGCGAGAAAGTAAAAGGAAAGTATTGCATTAAACTGCTCTTTCACAAGCAGATTATTGAAATACCAATATATATTATTGTAAACAAAATCCAATAAAATGGCTAAATATAAAAGAGGGTGCAATGTATCCAAAAACTATTACATACATTTCTGTTTACTGAGGTTTATGAGATCCAATATGGTTTGAGAAGTATTCTGTGTAAATGTGTTCTTCAAATGTACCAATTATTCTCCGGGGTAAGTACTCATCGATTTTATTCATTAAAACAATTTCTAATAAAACATTCTTTAAAAATTTGCATTTTAATTATTATTTACCAATTACCATATTATTAACTATTTGATTGTTTGCTAAATACTTAAGTTTGCCAAGCATAAATTAAATGCAATACTTGAGAAGACGAGTACCTTAACTCTAATAGTGATACTTTTTGAACGACATGTCTGCTGTCTCCCGGAAATAGTTCTGTTCTTGACGGGAAAAAAAGGGAATTCGGAAGGGCCTGCCCAGGCCCCGGAAATGCCCGTGCCGCCATCTTCTAAATTGGGCTACTTGTGTTTGAGGTGGTTACCACAAAGGCCGCTGTAGGTTTTGTTTATTTCCAGGACGAAAAGCTTCGGAAAGGCAGGAAGCGTGCGCTCTAGTGGCTTCGAAACTTCCGTTTGATTCTTTGGTTGTTTATTTTTGTACTCCAGGCGCTTTAGCGCTGTACTTCTAGACTCTTTTGTTCGCAAACCAATTATTTAGTTTCTGAGCGCTTGAGTTGTGAAGGGATATTCCTTTCTGAGGATCCACCATTGCAGGCTGTTTTTTTCCTTTTTTGCTGGTACTCTGTACTCTTTGTTATCAGCTCGCAGTATTCTTTCGGAAATTATCATACTCGTGATGTGTTGAATTTTGAAAGTGTTTATGTTTCATTATGCTTCCGAATCTCATTAATACTTAAGATCTCGTTAACATCTGTTAAACTGAGGGAAATTTATAATAAGTAATTCATGCTTAGTACCCACGTCTTATGTTTTTTCATTAATTACTCTGAATTTCCTAAAGTAATTAAAGTTTGCACAAAAACATTCAATACGATTATTCGGTTGAAAAAATATATTGAATGTTATTCTATATGGACACACATTTAATGAGTAGATTGAGATTAATTTAGCGCTTAATGATGAAAGTTTACTAACTTTGGTATTCGTTATTTCACATCTAACTTTTCTCTGAAGACTAAAATTTAACGTAATTCATTCCAGTGAATTCCTTACGTCTTTGTGCTGCATTAAACATGTCTAATTAAAAATTACTGGCGAACATTTTTATATCAAATAAACTTTATAATGCAATTTTAGCTCCTAATTATTTGCAGTGTAATTAGTGAACACAAATATAAAATAGATGGGTAATTGTAGACTAACGTACAAGCAGTTTCAAAAAATTATTGCATAGAAAGAATAAAGCTTTTTGTTTATATCACGTAGTGATTTTTAAAAGAAGATCAAGTAATTCATTTAATACTCCCTCACATTATTCATATATTTCATAAATCACTTATTTGAAATAAATTGACGAAGTTTAACAGGAATAGTTTGAAAACAATGAATAGAATCATAAGAGTACTGTGATACCTTTTTACAATTAGGTTTCATTGAACAATATTTACTTTTATTTCATAGAATGAGGTAAATATCAAATGAATTAGTATCTAAAAATATATTAGAAAATTTTCTAACCCCCTATTTTTCCTTCCTTACTTTTCATACTACTATCATCTGAGCTTTTTTGGTTCATTTTTGTTTGCCATTGCCTCGTTTGTTCTTATTTTTCTTGAACTCTTTCCTCACTCTCTGTTTTTAGTCAATGTCACGTCGTTAGCAGTAAGAAACAATGCTATCGCAGGAGTTCCGCGCACTTCCCAATCAAGACAGGGAATAGGAGACTGCCTAATATCTGAATAATGAGGAGGAAAGCTTCGTAACGGAATTTGCGCAGTCACTATTTACTCTGGGACAAACTAAATGTATAGACCGCGTTCTTCTTGCAGAGAGAGTGAAGAGAGGATTGAGGATGTTGCTGGCCCCGGCACCTCTCTGGAGAGAGTAACGGCTGTGTTAGCTCCGAGTCAACAGAACCGTTGCCTCTGCAGATACTCCGGAAGGGAAGTACTAAGTTTCGTGTCCCGATGCTAACGTATTTTTGACTCTAGCTATTTAGCTAGGCCCAATTCAGATGCTGTATAGAGTAAAACTGTATCAGCCGGCTGCTTTGATATATAACATTTGGAGAAATCGGTGAGGAGCTCAAAGCCTCTCCCGGTTGAGTCATAATAGGAGATACGTGAAGGGAATTATACCAATGAAAAATTTTTATTACAGTACTTTTTTACTTTAAAAACCCTCAAAACGTGTATTTCGTTAAATCTGCTAAATCGATTATGACATAATTTCATAACATTTTTTTGCCCAATAAGTTACAGATATTATAAGAAGAATGAAATCTCTTTAAGTAAAGTTAGTCAATGGTTTTTTAATTTAAATAATGTATATAACTAGAAAGATACCTAGATGTATTTGTCGTAGGGAAAAATTACTACAAAATCTGCGTGAAGGAGCTCATTTCTTGTAGCTTGGGAAATAAAAGTACTTTACAACCTAGTACTTTTTCTAACGATTAAAGTAGTAGTGTTTTATAGCCACAGAAGCCAATTATATAATTTTAATTGAGCAACAACAACACAATAGAATTCAGACTAAGCAGTTACTTGTATTTTAATAAAATGGACTGAATAATGAAAATTATCTAATTGAATATAACGGGTTCTTCACTCAACTGCAACTTTTCCAAACTTCCTCCAACGGTGGTTTACCAATTGCAACAGATATCGACCCCCTCCCCCAGCATCGCGCCGCTGGCGCCGACCGCCTCCCGACAATGGCGGCCCCGGGGAACCCCCGCCGCCGCCGCGCTTCCGATTAGCGTCGCCGAGAGCACGCTAAGGTGCAGCGCGGCGCGGCGCGACGTCGCTCATGCACTGTCAGGCATCCATCTTCAGAACGGCCCCCCTGGGCGGCGGGCGAGTCCCGGGGGCCGCGCGCTATCGCTGACTCGGCGCGGGAGTCGACGCCCCCGCAGTGTATAATTGCCAGAAACGACGGCGCAGTTGGGCTCAATATATTTCCTGATATTTTCAGCTAACTAAAATGCGGAATCCGGTTCCCTGTGCCATTTCCATATAAGATAACAACTGTAATTATTGAATATCTCATTTATTGTAAAGCAAAGTTATTGACACAAAGTTTAATACATTTAGAGGATATCAATATAATTTCAAGATAATAACATGATAGTATGACCCGCTGAAGTTCATATCTTGGTCTTAATAATAATTTATTTAAAAATAATATATATTTTTCGACTACTTTGGCTCAGTTCAGTATTTATGTCTATTATTTAATTTAGTTGTTACTTCCATTAGCTTCAGGACGAAATCGTTCACGGATCATAGAAACGTTTATGCAAATGTGGGTCAGCAAAACTTGCCCATATCAGATTTCAAGCGTGAAGTTTTATGTAGATAATTTTTATTATGAATTTGAACTATTTAAAAATGAAAAAAACATTTTCATTTTTCCGAAACGACTAGAATGAAACCAATAAACTAACAGAAATTAAGGTATTTTATCCGACTTTTGCAAGGCATTGATTTGAATGTAACCTCGCTATACAAAAATAAATCATTGCATTTTTGGCTGCAAAATATCATGCGTCAAAATTTTATAAATAAAGTTAATTTTTTTGTATTTATTATAGAAAAGTATGTCAGGTGTATTGACACCTTATTTATGTTTTATTGCATTATTTTTAATTTCAATTACATTTATAATGCACTGTTATTTTAAAACGTGTCATTGTACATCTTTTTTTAAGCATTACATTTCTTACAGCAACCACCGTACCCAAACATGTTCAAAGAGTGAAGTATATCTGCACTTACCAAACAATTTAAAACATATCTCAAACACTTCACTGAATTTCATTACTTTATGTAGAAGTGCATCAAGGAACGTGTTTAAAATTTCAGCCTGTAATCACTGTTTCGTAAGGAGCACCTTCTCTTTCATCATGCTTTTTCTTCAGTTTTATAAAAGCTACCGTACTCTACAGTACTTAGTAGACTTGAGTTCTTTGTTACCATATCTTGACATTCCCGTGGCATTCTCTCCCAGATCCACTTTCCATTTCGCAGAATGCGGACCCCCGCCGCGCAGAACCTTTGCAGGACCTCCGGCACTCCGCTTCCGCTCGGTAACCTCTATTCTCGAATATGCTGCCTTGGCATCCCCTGGCTGTTCCCGGGCCCGCCCACGGCAACTCCGTCACCACTGCCGCCCCCGCAGCCACCTTATCGAAGAACTCCCATCTCAACTGCCGCAATCAGAGCCACCTCTATACTCACCGACGCACCACCGCTACTAGTCCCTCTATTGACACTACTGACACCACACCGCCTCTACTACCGTCACAACCATTACCGCTACCACTGCCAGCACCACCGCCACTACCACCATCACTTCCACCATCGCCTCCTTCACCACTACGTCCCCCCCACCGTCATCGATCAAACCGCCACCTCCGGAACTGCCAAACTCCACGTCCGCCCCTACTACCATCACCACCACCACTACTACCATCGCCACCGTTACCTCCACCTCTGCCACTACTACCTCCACCCTCACCCCCACCATCACCAGCTACAACAACACACCAACAATAACTGTATTGCTTTCGCTTCCTCCTCACCCTTTTGGGTTCCACCTCTGCCGCCATCACCTTCACTTCCACTTGCCATCGCACCTCACCGCAACCGCCGCCGTCGCCGCCGACCAATTTTCCGCGCGAGCGAGCCTCGGGCTATCGCCCGCCCACGCCCCGCCTCCTCCCGCCCCCTCGGTGCACCTGCCGCCTAATCGCTCGCCCATTACCCTCGCGCCGGCTAATAGTCCATCAGATAGCACGGGGCGCGCTCTCGCCTAATCAATGTTTACGGCGATATTAGCCAACTTCGTTAATAGTGGGGCGAAGCGCTGGCCCCGCCCCGCCACGCTCCGCCCTGCACCGCTCCGTCCCGTCCCGCCTCACCCTCGCGCGCCGTGTGAAATGCAGCGTGGGCTAGGACCTTCCACGAAGCCCTCGCAGCAGCGGGCTCTGTACCGCTTGGCCCACGGCGGCCAAGCAGGAGAACCAAACCGAAGGAGAAATTCCTCTAAGGATTGAAGCATGTTTCAAAATGCAAAACTCTTCTTGCATTACAGGGGGTTTCCAACTTGCAAGACCTCAAGGGATACAAGGGATACATGCGGGCCATATATTCTTTACTAGAGCGATACACACGTCATCCCTCATTGTGGATCTCGAGTGTTCTGTAAGGGGGGAGATGGAACAGTGCATGATATTAAGCCATACTATGCATAACGCAGTGAAACACATGAATATTTTCCCTATTTTGCATGATAAGTAAGTATAATTACTGGGGTATGATATTTGTACATGACATGAAGGGAATTTTATGAACTTTTTAATATTTCTTGATAATACTTCAGATTTTTCTGTAATTATTTAAAAAAGAAGGCTGACTTATTCTATAAAGATATACACATATTAACTGAAAAAAAAATTTAAAAAAACACTTTTTCATATGATGCATCGTGACCATCATTGTAAGATATCCTGTAAAACATGATCCTCGTAGGATAACCTAAAAATACGCCCCGGTGATCTCCAATTGAAATCAATAAATCGCGTATTGAAATGATGTTGCATAAAATGTGTGCGTTATTAGCATTTTTAGAATTGTTGGTAATGGTTTTCTTCTATTCCTTAAGCCCACATTGTAAGTAAACAACAGAGACACTAATGTTTACAACCGTATCCTTGTCAAAACGATATCTCTCCTTAAATTCTTCAAAGGATTTTCCAAGTCTTTCAAATATCGTTCTCATATACGATATTCAGTATTGATTTCAATAATTCCAAAAACTCATACGAATCTTTCTTATTTCCCGTTGAACAATAAGGGTCCACTTAAGGGTACATATAAGCTCTCTAATAAGAATAAGTGAATGCTTAAGCAAACACCTTAGTGGTGTCTATTAATTGAAAATTCGAATAAGTAAACTCTTAAGTGTTTCTAAAAAATAAGTGCCGATTATGAATACGGCCCTAAGAGGGTGATGGTTCCGGAAGAGCGCGTGCAATATTCTCGCCCGACTTGGATGCAAGGGACTTTCACGTTTAACTAATAACCTTTGATGCGCGATAATAAATGGCACAATGGGTTTCATGACCCCGGAGGAGAACGGTTCGACAACCCTGACCTATAATAAACAGAGAAAAGAATCAAATGTTTTAACTTCCAGATCATATAGAGGGATTCAAAATGATGCTAAATCTATGCTAAAACAACAAAAAAGTAAAGAGTGAAATTTCAAACAACAATGTTAACACACGTAACATTTGTTCTGATTGTTAAGAAACTTTCCATGCACTGGTAATTAGCACTGTGGTTCTCACGCAAGAGGTTTCTTCCGAAAACCGGCGCATGCTAATTTTCAGAAAAATGAGTAGTAAGTTGCAGTATGTATAACTTCCATACATAAACTGTACCACCACATGCTTATTGGCAAAAAGTGATCGTATTAGACACACTACAAGACCGGAAAGTTTGTATAATTCATTAATGGATCTGTTTAATACGGTAAAGAAGGATGAGATGTTCAACGATTTAAAAGACCCCATCGAGACAAAACTCAGTAACTACACTGCGACTGAATATAGTAGTATTACTATAGAAAATGCATCAAATGCGAAACATTTGAGTTTTGTGCGAAACATTTAGTGATTATGCAGCGAAGAATTAATCTGACGTACATGCAAATTGCAACACACGTTTTTGTAGGGCACAATTCAAAAACGTAGCGTTCGGGGAACGTTTTAATGGCGAATGCTCTTAAGTGCAACACAAAAGTGGCTCCTGTTCGGACCTTCCCTTACAATTCAGTTTTTCGTCGATTCCTCGTTACGTAGTTTTGGTTGTCAGAAACGTATAAAATCTCGACATCTCTAGAAAACTAAGTTATTTGATATTGTGTTATTTAATTCCTCAATATACATCTTATAAAGCAATATTGGGAGGTTTCTTGGCGCAGAAGGTAGGATCAGCCTTGTGACTCATCGACCAGGGACTGGCCACTAGAAATCTGGTTTCGTCATGAAACTGTTTTCAATCTTAATGTAATGATCTTTAAAGTGTTGAAGTTCAACAAAAGTGTAAAATTAGTTTATAAATATTGGAGTATTTTAAAAGATCATATTGCTATATAGTGACGTCATTGCTGTATAATAAACTTAGTATATTTTTATACAATATATTAATATTTCTTAAACCAGGACCGCGGCACGTGAAAAAGAAATACGATTATAGAGTAACTACAAGAAAAGGAGAAGAACGTTTTCACAAAAAAAGTTTGAAGAGCTTAATTGAAATACTTCAGTTTAATTGATAAATATACATTTGTTTTCTTGATATGTTTGCTGTCAAAAAGATTTAATGAAACGAATTAAAAAATAAATTTTACTTATTTTTAACCAAAACGCAAATTCACACATTTTATATTCTTTTTTGAATGCGTAAATTAGTAATAGTCAAATAATCGTATGTTTTTCTTGGATTTCAAAATAACAGCTTAGTGAATCTTTCTTATTTTTTGTAAAAACACTTGAATATTCCAATGGTCAATGTTATCAATAATATCTAGACAATCGGAAACATGCATTCAGAGGAATGTTATGGCTGTTAATGTCCATTTTTTTTTTCTCGCAGATGCAGACCTACAAGGAAATCGGAACTTTGCTAACAGAGCTATACAATAGACGGCTAATCGTGGGTGCGCAGACATGCCATTCCCCTCCGGAGGCGGTGACCCACTTATTCAGGTTAAGGTTCTCTGACCTTCATATCCTCCACCCTCCGTGGCCCCTACCCTCAGTTCCCGCTACTGTATGCTCGCTCCTCCATCGCAGCCATGATCGCCACTGCCACCCTCTCCGTCCCCAATGTCACTCTCCCAAGCGCTACCTCCCCACGACTCCTCCATCGGTACTCCCCTCCGCCGCTCCCTGCCGCCATCCACGACGATCTCTCCCACCCCCTACACCAATGCCATCCTCGTCGCCGACGCCATCTTCATTCCCATTGCCATCTTCATCCCTGACGCCGCTCCCGCCATCTCCGCCGCCCCCGTCGCCGGCGCGCCGCCCCCGTCGCCGGCGCACCGCCCCCGTCGCCGGCGCGGCGCCGGAAGGGTCTTAAGCGGGCTTACGGAGGGGTCTCGGCCTAACGCCGGATCCTCGTAAGCGACGGGGATGGATGTTGGCGCCCCCGGGAAGCGACAGGCTGGACGCACCCCTTTTGCCTCCCCCCCGCCGCTTAGTACATACCAAGGTAGCGTTTGATCTCACTCGAACCTTTTATGTAATCCTTGCCTAGAACGCGTTAGTATGTTCTAGAAAATTCCTTAATAAATACCTCAGTTGCTTCTTCTACGACAATTATATACCAATCCCTATAATATATATGGGCATTAATAATATATGGCGATAAATAATAATAATAATAATAATAATTATTATTATTATTATTATTATTATTATTATTATCATATGTGCCATTTCTAGCAACGCTACACCATCTCGAGAGAGATTGTGTGTGAAGTAATTAGGATCTGCTTGTCGGCTGAATCCCTTTGTAAGACAAGGTTGTTAAGTCTTGAATCATGATTACGAGAGGTGAAGGGACAAACCCAAAGACAACTATGCCTAAGCATGACGCGAACCTGCATCCTCGTCTGTCAAGGCGACGACTGACGCCACCGCCTGCGCCACAGGGCTTGATAATTAATTATGAGTGTGCTTTGACGCAGCACTGCATAACACATTTGTATATCGGGTTGCATATCTTCGAGAGGAAGCCTTTTTAAATCATAAACTTACGCCTCAATAGTAAATAACTTACATAGGCACAAAATTTTATTGTTATCCTAGAAAACTGTCTCATTACTATAAAATTAACTTAATGTAGTGTAAATGCATTTATTTGAAGGATATTTCTCGAATTGTCGAAAATACGTATTTTTATATTATAATTTTAAATTTCTAAAACCTTATTCTATACAATATACGTTGATATAATATTAACTTTTAGAGATTTTAGCGTTTAAATAAACTAAGTCCAAAAGCGTATTGTATGTGAATATGATGTATTGTAGTCAATCTACCAGTTTTAATATTTCATTCAGTTTATCAAATTTGTTAGAATGGAGTTTCTGAAACGTTGCCATTTCACTAATTCGTTATTTTTGTAATGTATTAATCATATATAAAGATATCTGAAGTGATCGCAATGAAACAGTAATGAAAATTTGAGTCACAGTTAATAATTGTAGAAAATTCAGGGTTTTGGTTTTTGGCAGAACGTTTTACTTTCTCGCGCGTAAGAAGGAATTACTCAAAAAGAGAAAGTTATGTAATTCTGCTAAAAAACGGGGAATTTTTGGAAGAAAACTCTTTATAAGGACCATCGTAACGAAAAAGTGGATAAATCCAGATTCTAAATTTAAACAAAGTATCCTCTAACATATGATGTAGACAGAATCCATGTTTTGAGGGTCCTTGATACCAAAAACGATTGACTGAAAAATTTCTGTCCTTCTGTGTGTATGAACAACGCCAGCGGCTAAACCGTTCAACACATTTTCTCCAAAATTGATGTTCTGCAATTGATCTAAATGATGTCACAGCTCCTTGGATAGGAAACCAATATTTTAATTTAGGGGGTACTTTATCTAAAAAAGCCCCTAGGACATTCTCAAATGTTTTAAAACAATAAATCTGTCGATTTTGATGAAACGTATTGTTGGATTGAAGTACATTTAAGCGATTGGCACAGATCTCATGTTGGTTAAGGACCCTAATTCATCGACAATTTAAAAAAAATCGGCGTTTTCCTACAACAATAATTATGAAGATATAACTTTGATTAATGAAATGTGTTCACGAAAAACATATTTTCAAATAAGGTCATGAATTTTTAGAAACTATGAGTATTTTTGGAGTAATTAGCCGTCAAAATTAGCCACTCGCTCTGAAAATACTGTGATTCTTGATTGTATTTTTTGGTGTTTTGAGGCAGCTGGATGCTATGTAAGTTTAAGTGTGTATAGTATTTCATATTTCGTCTTTCTTTCTTTGTTTCTTACAATGGAGCTTTTGATATAGGTTTACAAATTGATCTTTTAGAAATTATTGAATCTTGTTTGAAATAATGATAGCTATCTTGTAGTCGCCGGCTCCCAATTTACGCAGTTGGATGCTACTTAAATTGCGCTCTTAATTGTGTTAAATGTGAAAACGAATTGATAAGCAGTTATTGTTGGTTGTTTTTACCAAGTGATTTAACACCATACAAATAACACGATAATGGGTTTTCTTGGCGGATTTATAAAGGAATTCTTTTATATATTTGTTGAATATTAAATACCACAGTGTGTAATAATCATTATTATATATGTTTCGATCTATTGTTTTCCAACGCTATCAGTATTATAATATCCATCAACTTTCGAATATTTTACTTTCTTGCATTCTCCATATTTTTCGCACCAGTTTCTACGATTTGAAACGAGTTTTACAAAATATAGTTCGGAGAAATTGTGGTATAAATAGTGAATCATAACCATTAATAATGGCGAGAAAGTTTGTCCTGTTTTAATACCTCTAGTTTAAAAAATTATTTACCAATTATTCAGTATCTTTCCAGTGGTATATACAACTAAATGCTATAATATTTCATCATGATGCACTCAAAGCAATAACTATTCACTTAAAATATTCTTTGCATATTGAGTTATTTTGTCATTCTTCAATACAAAATGTTCAGCTAATTATGACGGTAACATTATGAATACGAAAATACGCATTGATTGAGGGCAATGCCAAAATCGTTTATAACCATTGACGTCAAATGAGGTATCATTGCATCGCAATGAAGTAATCTGCACACAAAAATGTATAAACAATGTCAGAGCATTTTTCCATCAATCTGATACCGGAATATACTCCATGAACTGCGGAAGTCAATTTTTCGGTTATCTTTCTGCCCTCCAATGAGTAGGCTTTTACATTATCGCTCCATTATGTATTTACCATCTCTTCGGAGTTTTGAATCTCTTTTCCATTATCCGTTCGATGTGTTTATTCGCGATTCGGAACTTCGGGGTTTGTGATTTTTCCACCGTGTAAGCAAATCATGAACGCATTCTGTATACAAACAATCCGGGCGAATAGATAACACGTCATTGGCTTTGTCACTCGTTCGTTTGATCCTTGATGAAGGTGATCGTTACACTTCTTTACACTAGTGAAACACCTCTCTTTGATGGTTATCCAATTTGTAAATTATTACTTAAAGGATAAATGGTCGTCGTTTTAGTTTACTTGTTATTTAAAATTTACTCCATTATAGTTAGTATTACTTGCATTTAGATTTAATCTACATGCAACAATTTCATTTAATTATACTTGCATATCATTTTAACTAGAAACATTCAAACAATTATTTAACAAATGTTTTGTATTAGTGACCGGATTGTTTGAACTACATGAAACATTATAATAGAGTGTGTCTGCAGGGAAGATATAATGCAAATTACCATTTCGTATTCAGTTCAAAAGTCCATCGCATACAAATTGGAACATCAACATTGTGTATCGTTATTAAATATGGCTGTGTGTTTTAAACGAATAGTTTATTT
The DNA here is from genome assembly GCA_017312745.1 of Gryllus bimaculatus. Lineage (NCBI taxonomy): Eukaryota > Metazoa > Arthropoda > Insecta > Orthoptera > Gryllidae > Gryllus > Gryllus bimaculatus. Next base: position 11,087,040 of record BOPP01000001.1, read on the forward strand.
TATCGAACTAGCACTATTTTATGTGCGAGTCGTGTACAAGTATCTCCAAATATGAAATCAAGTACGATAGAAATTGTAGCAAACTATTTATGAATAAACGTAAATAGAGAGAATATTTCGGCCGTAAACGAAGCCGACATATGCAATGCAACTATAGAGAGTGAGAACAGTTCTTCGTGATACATTTAATTATGTATTTCGAATTCTACGGCCGACTTAGGTGTCTGAGGTCATCAAGTACATCACTGTAGTAGTGCCTCTGACCGGGAGATTGTAGGGTGCAAGATTGTAGGGTTCGAGTCTCGGCGATAGCAGGATTTTAGACACTAGCTACATACCTAGGATGAGTTCAACCTCTACCGTCGGGAGATTTCTAGTCGCTGGTTGCTCTGATCAGTAGCTTTCCGTCGTTTTTTCAAACAAAAAACACCAGGCGAATGCCGAATCAGCACCCTGGCGAACGGTCCACGAAGCGCGCGCAATCTTTCCGTCCTCTTCCTTGTTCTATCCTAACATCGTACTTACACACTTACACTTCTCTACACTACCACACTTATCGGGAGAATAGAGCTTCCCATGAGGCATGCTGATGGGAGATACCTGGTTGGGGAAAATCCCTGCAAGCTGACGTAGATCGCCATTAAATCTCAACATCTAGCAGGAGAAAATACCATCATTTCCCACTAAAGCATGCATTACACATACGGAAGTAGCAGTTGACGCACCGAGAAACGCTAATCATAGAATCAATTGAATCATACGAAGACCTTTTCAAGTCGTGTTTGTAGCGTGGAAGGAAATTCGTATTTGTAGCGTGTAACAAAACAAAATATAGGTATCCCATGAAATTGTCATCTTGAAGGTCTATGTTGTTTTGTTTGTTCCGTCTCCAGGACGATTATCTCCGTCTTCTTCTGGGTCTACCTTGTATATACCGACCTCCTTCGGACACATAGTAAAGCGTCTCTGATGGTCTGTCATGTGTCATCCTCTGGATTTGATGAAACTAGTTCTCCTCGTTCTTGAATTTTCTTATTAACGTTTAAAAAGCCATCGCATACAAATTGGAACATCAACATTGTGTATGTTATTGAATATGGCTGTGTGTTTTAAACAATTAGTTTATTTTATCGAACTAGCACTATTTTATGTGCGATATCAGTAATAATAATAATAATAATAACAATAATAATAATAATAATAATAATAATAATAATAATAATACAAATACGCAACTAACGTTCGAAAATCACCATCAACACTGGCCTAGTAAATGTAGAGCTACTCGTATACTGCCTCCACGCACATTGGAGGCGGATCGATGGCGCTCACAAAAAAAATTCCGAATCCTTTGTTTTCATTAGCTCGCTATCAGTCTCTTCCCTTCCGAGCGGAGCGGCGACGGAAAATGTGCGCAGCCGCGTCTGATTTCTATGAAGCGGCCGCCGCCCCCCCCTCCGCCGGTCCGGGGAGCGCCCACCGCAGTATTTGCTTAGCGCGAGGGAATGCGACGCCGCAAGCCGCACCCTCGCTCCACCTCCCTTCCCCTCTCGCCTGTCCTCTTCCCTTCCCCTCTCGCCAATACTCTCTTCCCCTCAGTTCCCTTCATGCCGCACGCTGGTCCAGAATCAACGTTTAGGCGACGGAAATTCGAAATTTTAAGTTCAATTATTGATTGACTGATTGATTAGTGATTCTTGGCGAGCCAACTGCTAAGGTCATAACTCGCCAAGGGTTGATAATGATTTCCTTGTGAGGTTGCGGTGGCCTTCCTCACCTGAGGATGCGATACGGCATAGACCGTTACGTCGGGTAATAGTGTCCCCAACCATGTCTCTCTCACCAGGGCAGGGCAACGCCTCAACAAGCTTTTGGTTGGAGTCCAGACATGTGTGGTAATGTAGCATGTTTGCGTCTAAGTGTGTGTAAGTAAGGGGAGATGGTGGGTTAATGAAGAGGAAAGAAAGTTCGCGAGTGGTCTGTAGCCCGTTTGTTAGACTAGTGCTGCAGCATTCGCTGGGTTGTGAACGGACAAACCACTATACTACCGTTCTCATCCTAAATATTCAGTTGAATTTAAAACGCTGTAAAAGTAGGTAAAACTTCAGGGAACTACGAATTATATATGCAAGTTTATTTTATTATATTAACTACAGACAATAATAATTGTATATAGGTGATTGTTGTAACGATGTGTGAATTCTTTATATAAACTATTTCCTACCCAGAATGAGATAATAATAGAAAATGAACTTTACACAAAAAGCAACTACAGGAAGAAATGAGCCTAATCTTAATACATAGTTTTTTGAATCTATTTAGAGTCTGTTCCTGTTCTTAAATATACATCTTCCTGCTCACGTGCACAAGGCATCAAAACAGTTACAAATCTTCACTTTTTTCCAATACATATATATTTTTTGTCGGCAATTCAAAGTATGCAGCCCTTCTTTATGATTAATCATACACAACGTCTTACATTATTTAAACTTTTCAATCAATCATCAAATGGTATATTATTTTCCTTCCAGTAATATTTCAGTTCACTCTCTATTTGGTTGTTAATTTTTAGTTTTGATGTGTCTTATCCGTCACTATGGTGTTCGCCAACGTATAACTTTAGTACAACTAGGCCGTGCACACGAACATCCTCTTGATTAAAAAAGTTTTTGACAATGTTGACTCGTTACAATAATGACGTTACTTCTATACAGAATTCATGTTTTGATATGTATTAAATACCTTTACAGAAATCACATACAATTAAATCTATGCATCGGAATTATTAAACATTCATATGTCGTTCAAACATTCATATCCACCATGTTGGGATTTTAAACTAGAATTATACATTGTTTTGTGTTTCAACCTGTAAAATATATCTACATATTTGTATGAAATTCAGTTTCCTCTTTGCCACAGGAGTGTTGATTGCGGATCACTGTGCGCGGAGAAAGCATTGGCGCGGGGAAGTTCGCGGCGTGTGCGATGTGTTGGTTGACGCGCATCGGCAAACATTAGCGGCCCCAACTTTGATTCAGTCATCGCGCAGGCCCTGCTTTTCCGAATAGCTGCGTTAACCCCCCGCCTACATTCCTTCTCTGCCTGCTTGCCTCGTTTGTTCGTTCTTGCAACTATCTTACCTTTTCTGTAGTTTCCAGAATTAATATTTTTTAATAGACATTAATCGTATCCCCACCTTTTGTTAAAAAATAAGAAACGAATGTATGCCAGTATTGTTAGATACTTTATCAAAGAAAATAAGGATATATTTTAAAGGAGAATAGGTAAAAAATGTAAAATAATAAATCATATTGCATATATATTATACATAAATCAAATATCATAATTATTTAGTTTTTAGTTGGAGACTTTAAAGTGTTTATCTGGCTCTTTTCTTCCAAACTTTTTTTTTTGGTCACGGTATTTTTCAGTTATTGCATTCATTTTACTTTCCATTTAAAGCATATTTGTTGCTTTGCACTACCACAATTGTGTACGTGTCTTAAAATAATTTGATACGGGTTCTAATGACCTTAGCTGTTAAAGTGCCCTTAAACTCAATCATCATCATCATCATTATTATTATTAATTCACGTGTTAGTAATAATAATTCAAAAACCAAACCAAAAACGTTAAATTACTCCACAATTATAATGAATACCAAATGTCTGCAATGTACTCAGGCAATAATTGAAATTCTGTATTTTGTAGAAATAATTTACTCTTTTCATTGTTTTGTTATACTTTGTACTTTGTTTCTGCCTATTGCGGTTGCTGCATCTAACTGTGACCAGGAGTTAATTCGAACCTTTCAATATAGCAAACTTTAAAAAAATCGTAACAAGATCTTAGTATTTCCAACCAAAAATAAATATGTTTACATTTAATTACGTTACAACTCAATACAATTCATATTCCTCTGCATTCAATATTCCACTGCATTCTAATTACTAGTATCTAATCATCAATCCATCCATTCGTAAATCAATACATACAATGCATTGCTCTAAACATACAATTACTCATCCATTTATCAATTGAATGTTTTACACGTATTTAGGATAATCAAGTCAGCGACTTAGCTTCATGATCATCAGTTATTCTATTAACCACCCCTACAGTATTCTATTAACGTAAGCTCTTTTCGCCATGTATTGTTCTAACATCTTCTGGCCTTCTATTTGAATTATATTCTTCCTAGTAGGCTTCATTAGTATTTCTACCATCTCCCGATCAACAATGACAAATCTTTAGTTTACATTTTTTATTATAACTAATTCTATCGCTCAAAAATTCTTGATTTTATTCACGAACATCTTCTGTATTCATTCATCCACTTCCTCACTTTTCTGTTTGAAATTGTCCTCTCCTCACCACTCCATGTGCTATCTCCTAAGCTCAGCTGGTGCTTTACACATTTCACAAACGAACCACCTTACTCGGTAAATACTGCAGCGGCTGACGAATGTTCCAGGAAGAGTTATTTGCCGTCAGACATGTTCTATTTGAGGAACAGTTGAATAATTCAAAGATGACTCATTTATTTCATCGTCAAACGTGCAGCATCCATATGTCCCTTTCTTGAATTATACATCACTGTAAGTATTTTTATATATGGGAAAGTAGTCGTAATACTTCTTTAGCACACGTTGAAATGGTGGCGTAAGTACCACTATAACAACCATTATAACCAGTAAGACTGCCAATATTATTCCCACTATTACAAGCACTACCATCACCACCCCTACTACACCTTATTTTCTCTTCTATGAATATTTCATCGATACAGCCACAACTACAATCACATCTATCACAATCACTGCAAATAATAACTCCGCCATAACTATCATGATCATCGTCAACTCACTTTACCTGCTATTCTCACTCTTAACAGTAACGCTTAGGTCTTTAATAAGCAATAAACTTCCAATAGTCCTCAACCGACTTTTGAGTAAACGACAGCCCGTTGTATGAAATACCGCAGTGACTAGAGCGTGGAATTTATTGAAGTAAATAAAGAACTGCGAAAAGAAGAGCCTGTTTATAAAATTTGCACCCAAGGTAGTAGCATCCTTCGACCTCTCTGTTGGGCCAGTGTTGAAAATTCGTCGACAGGACAATCTTACCTTAATGTTGAATTTGGTATTTACCAAAACACAATACGTGTTGACACCCAAGGTTAGCACACAACTACTTGTACTTCTTCGTATTCCACTACAATCATTACGGCAAATTGCCTCCTTTGGTCCTTTGGTCAATTGTTTGTAGCTCCCGTTCTCTTCCGTCAACACTACATGACACTCACTATTTATTACGGAAACTGCAGCGCAGCGCACCTCTAATCATCTCCATCAATTTACTCTACCTTCAACGCTGTCTGAATATTGAATGAGAGTGCGGCAGGTAGACGCGGGCAAGCGTGAATGTCACACCGCATCAGTCATGAATGGGGCTGACGTCTGGTAACGCGAAGCTCCGTGGTGTGGAATGGGAAACGAAGAAAGAGCGTGGTCTGTAACATGTTATTTCATATACTACTGCGGCTCCCGCCTAGAATTGTTCAGAGAAAAATCGCAGTTACGACCGGTCACGGCAGCGAAACTAGTAGTCCACTTGTGTCAGTGGTAAGTCCAGGTTTTCTCCATCCAATTCCGTCAGAGTATGAAACTTGAATTGTAAACCTGCAACAACAACAGCTGGCTAGAGACCCGCTCTACCCTACTACAAGTACCTCTACTTATTATTCTGCATTAATCACCCCCCACTTTTATCCCTTCCTACCTGCCATCCTCACCACATTCATACAAGGACGTGTGCGCGCGCTTTAATCATCACCACCCCTGCCCCCTCCTCCACCTCCGCCGGAACAAACGAGCGTGCGGTGGCGAGCGCGCGTGCCGCGGCATTTCGCGCTCTGCGAACACCGCGACGCGTCGTCCGTTACCGCCTGCCGCCGCCCAACAGCGGCTATTATTCGGACGCCTGTACCTGCGCCGCGCCGCTCGGCTGAAAGGCAGCGCCTGAAAGGCATTGACGCCCGGCGTCGCGACGCTGCCGGCCGCACGACGCCTGTGCGATGCCCCTCCACAATATCGTCGAAGCCCGCCC
>BOPP01000001.1:11093401-11155868 GCA_017312745.1 Gryllus bimaculatus
CGTCCGCCCAGCGCCGCGACGCCCAATTGATTCGCACGCATCCGCTTGCGCGTGCTGTTGAGCGGTAGCGGTGGCGGACGCACCGGCGGCGCTCGACCGTTCGGGCGCAGTATGGCCAAATGCCGCTCACGTCAGGCAAATATAAGTATTAATGTTTGTTTTCTCACGACCGGAAACCGGGAGAGGGTGCTTAGAACATCGTCTGATGCCACTGTATTACCTATGACCAGGAGGTCCTAGGTTCTATTCTCAACAGATTTTTTAACACTACCTTGTTAACTGGGTCGAGTTTAGCCGCTGTCTGGAGAAGAATTCTAGCGGCTGGCGGCTCTGATCTATAATTTTCTGTAGTTTCTCTGATCAACACCAGGCGAAAGCCGAACCGGTACCCTCAGAAACGGCCCACAGATGGCGCGTGATCTTTCCTTCCTTTTCCTTGTTCTGTACTTACCCCTTACTCACACACACTAACATTCTCTACACTATCACACATGCCGGGTGACCAGTCTGGAATGTAGAGCTTGTCCAGCTTGGGCGGTGTCCCGCTGGTTGATCCATCTAGCAGACGATAGCGGATCTGCGCCGAATCTCGCCATCCAGCGGGGGGGACTACTGTCTCTTCAAGAGGAAAAAAAACTGCACTACACTTGCGAGACTAATGACATTCCAGTTGACGCGTACGGAATCACTAATAATCAATCAATCAATTAATAAATGACCGGGAGAAAAAGTGGATTCTATTGTGGAAATAGTATTCTAGTTTAATGAAATTAAACGACGCCTTACCAGGCCCTCTGTATTGGCGGTCATGTCAGCCCAGCAACACTTAAACTGTTTTGATAATGTAGGCCAGGCGGCGTGTAAGGTGTAACAAAGTTCAGCGAATTGCAGTGTTATTTATCGGGCTATACGCAAGGTATATGGAAGAGGCAGTCTCTCTCTTGACCCTCCCCCTGCTCTCTAGTGTCTCAAAACGACTAATTTTACACAGGAATTGTCAATGATGTTTCATCAATGGCGTTAAACGTAGTTGACACATCAAATGTAAACATTCGTTTCCAGAAATGTGGATAATCCAAGTTGTTAAATTTTCGGTGAAATTCAATGTGAGGTGAAATCGAGGCTATAACCAAACATAAATTTTATTTAAAAATAGTTTGTTTCTATGTTAGTTTATAAAAATTTGGACCACTTTAAAGTTTGACTTAATTATAGATAACTAGCCAAAACGTTATAAAGAAAAAAGTTTAGCAATAAAGCAGCTGTCCGTAGTGGCAACAAAGATGGCGAACTATTTAACGTTTGAGTATTGCAGGAGAAAGCAGTGGCTTCCTCCATTTACATACAATCTGCTTTTTGTCGATTGAATCATTTCTGCAAGTGTCTGAAATAAGTTTTGATGCCGCTCGTTTGTTGTAAATGTTATGAGTAGAGGCGGACTTTACTGAAATGTCATTTTTTCTTTTCATTTTAGGACAATGCCGTTCAGTGTAGAAATTCATTTTATGTTCTCAAAAACCAAAAGACCCCTTTTTATATCATTTTTTGATTTTCGTTGATTTGCACTAATAAGTCATTTTTTATTATTTCACGTGATTTTTAAAGAATTTTTGCTGACTTTATTAATTTTTATATAATTTTAATGGTACTTGCTTCGTACAATATTAACGAGGTGCAATAAATGTTCCCCACAGAACTCCTGAGTAATCTATTTGGTTTATTCGCTCATTTATTGTAATGTAAGCCGTTGTAGGTACTATATAATCTAAGGTTTCTGTGAGGCCTACCTATCGGTGCCATTGTCAGTTCGGCAGATTTCGCGTTAAACGCAGGCAAACATTTTCTTTAAAAAATCAGAACAAAGAAAATGTTTTTCATGCTCATTTCACTTGAACAAAAGAAGGAATCCTCCATTATATCAGTAACAAATTCAACAGCTTGAGTTCTTCTGAAGTGGTTTTGATAACATTTTTTACGTCATTTGTCTTTGTTTTAGGTCATTTTTAGATCATTTAAAGATCATTTTATTATTTATTTTAGCAACGTTTTAGGTTATAAAAACCTGCCCCCTAGTTAAAAGATATATATTTCCACAAGTATAACTTAAGCATGGCGACATGTACAGTAGTGTTAAAAAACTCGCCTAAAGAAAATGGGTATTCTGTATTTTCCTAATCCAATCTTCTCTCAAAACTTTTGAAATAAATATTGATACAATTGATAATCACACATTTTATGTGAATTATATGATGTTTCTAAATCAGTTACCTTAAAAATTAACCAAAAAGTTTGCAAATCAATTGGTGTATTTCCAGGATATTGCTGTTTTCAACTGTGAGAAAAGTGATTTTGAGCACTACTGTACCTTCAGCAGATTATAAAATTTGTTTTTCGTTATTTTAATATTACATTTATAGTCATCAACCTCGAAAACCTTCTGAATGAGTTTGTAATTAAATGCAAACTCATTTGAGGTTTCGGCCTCGCGTTCGTGTCGCGGTCACACTGTGTGGGGCGCGTGCGACACGACGAGTGTGCGCCGGGGCAGACAAATGCTCCACTGTATTGTCTCGCGACGCTGCTGCCCCCTGCGGGTCGTAGCTTATTCTCCCCCACCCCCCGGTGCGAGACCGTGAGTCCAGATTGCGGGTGTTTTTTGCCATCGTGGAGTGTTTGTTCTGTGACATTTGTTGTTGTGATTGTTTATAAGTGAGTGTGTATGTGAGTGCGTGTGAGTACGCGAGCGTGTGAGTGTTTGTTGCGTGATATTGTTTTCATTGTGTGTTGTTTTCATTGTTTGTATGTGTATGTGTCTGTGTGTGAAAGAGAGAGACAGAGAAGGACAAGAGGGAGAAAAGGGAGAAAGAGAGAGAGAGAGACAGACAGATAGACAGACAGACAGAGATGCAGACAGCGTGTTAGTGTTGGTTGTCTATTTTGTCTATTTCTTGTTTACATTGTTTACGAGTGTGAGCGTGTTAATGAGTGGGTGAATAGGTATTTTGTATTTCTTGGCGCGATAACTACTTTCCTAATTAGTCCCGTGAGAGTAGTGATTGTTATCAGCTTGAAGACGACGGTTTTCCTCTGTATGGTGAGTGGGTCTGTGAGGGTGTGAGCGTTTGTTGTGTGATATTTGTTGTTGTCATTGTTTATGAGTGTGAGTGAGGGAATGAGTGATTGAGCGTGTGAAAGAGTGATTGAGTGAGTGGGTGAGTATTTTGTAATTCTCATCTCATTCATTTCTTTTGTAATTCTTCCCGTGCGTGCAGTGCTTGCCATAACCGGGGGTAACTGTGTTAACTTTGTATCCAGCAGCGACCTCACGCCCGCTTGAGGGCTTCTTCCTGCAGGTATCTCCCTCCAGTGCACCGCCCCCCTAGGAACAAGTTGTACGCTCCCCATTGATCTCCCGATAAGTGTGAGTGTAGTGCATGGGTTCCTATGTGTGGAGGGGACTACGACGACGAAGGCAAGCGATTACATTAGTTGTCACTGTGTCATTTCAGGCGGTGATTGTTTACGGGGGCTTAGATTAGGTGGTATTTCGAATCAATTTTCGTGTAGAATTGACAAATCCCTGAATATGGCTTTGTTGTTTCTATGTTATTTGTGCTGGACTGTAGCAAATGGCTTTAAAGGCCGGAATGAGCTACCTTTCCCAAAATCTCGTAATTGGCATCACTGTGGGATCTGAGCTTTAGCTGTTATTGTACACGCCTACATTCGTCGCATGGAACCAACACAACCTGGTCACATGTTATTCGTGAAGATTGTTGTTTTTAAAGTTTCAGAAACGATTCTTTATTTTAGCATTGTAGCGTCATTCGACAACATTCTGCAAAAGTTTTCTCAAACCGTTTCCTTCAAGTGATGAAGAATTATTAATATAAGGATTATGATACGTTATGATAGTTTGGCTTCTAAAATATTCCTTTTGTGAAATTTATTAATGGATGCATTTCATCAAAACTATTTATTTTTAAAGAAATATTATTCAGAAGATGTATTTTTTTAAAACATGAGTAGTTTGAACATGATTCATTATAAATATAAGTAAATGTACCTAACATGATTTGCAACATAATTTACTCACATTCAGTAGATATTTTGTAGTTAACTTAAAACCAGTATGTTTTGTGAAGGGTTTTATGCATTGTTGTATGTATCCCATGTATGTGTGGAGGCTTTCTAAAAGTGCTTAAAACATTTTCTCATTACTAGCCCTCTGCGTTGCGCGAACAAATTTGTATCCTCTTTGCGAATGCGCTTTTGACTCCTCTATTCCCAAAGCTCATCGCCGTCCCTTACGCATCCTTCGTTGGCAGGACACCACATTCGCGTTTCGTTCTCCATTCGTTCTCGTTTCGCTCAGAACCCTGACCCCTCAATGTGGACTTCACAGAAAGTACAAATACTCGTTACAGAATGTTTGCGTAGCCGGTAAATTATCTGGTACACGCACTGCAAACAAGTCCATTAAATTACTGTTGTTGATATTTGTGCAGATTCTGTGAGAGTACTCGACTTCTTTTTCTTTGAACTGATGCGGATGCGCGTATGTGTATAATTAAATAAAAATACATCCATTCGTCAAATTAACGCTCTCTGACATCAAATGACTCGAATATTAAATATCTTATTAAGAAGCAAATAAGGAAGGGCAGTCCAGCTATAAATAATTCTATTAAAGTGTTTGCATTATTAATTTATTTCACATGTAAGCAAATAATACATGTTGATGTACGTTCATCTGTTTATTTACTTCTTTCTCTTATAATTGTTTGAAAATGTTTATTTCGTTTACATCACCAACGACTTGCTTTCTCACATTTTATTTTACTACTTTACTTATCTGATTTCATTATTATTTCAATGGTTTTTACGGCATAATAGTATGTAAAAATGACGTTTTAGTGTTTAAATTGTTATTTCAGACACAATTGATGCCGAAGTACCAAAACATTAGAAAATGTGAAGAAAAGTTGCCAAAGAAATATCTATCTCGTATATTTCTGTCTTATTTAAATATCAGAATCGTTAGTTGTGTGATAAAGATGTAATTTTCTCTCAGTTATTCCAACTTTAGGAAACATGATTTAACTGTAGTTACGGCTAGCACGTTGCCATACGAAAGCCTACACATTAAACACTCATCTGACCACTGAGAACATCTGAAGTAAACCCTGTGGAGGAGGGAGGCTACACAGCCGAGTGATGATCTTCATTTCTAGAGCCTCTGTCCAAATCGCGTCCGCGCGTTCCAACTTCGGCGTGTAAAGACGAGAGCAACGACCGCCCACATTACCCCTGAACCCGTCATTAACCGCGCTAACACGATAAATAGAGAAGGCAAATGGACGGAGGATTTTTGGATGGAATGGGTTAAAAACGAAAGGGCTGTAAATTGACATATGATGTTTTGAATGAAAAAGCAGATGAATGTATGGTGAAAAGAAAGGGCTGGAAAGAGAGGAAAAGGGAGAGAGGGTGAAAAAAACCATCTTACTGCAGAAGAGCGCAAGATAGAAAAAGAAGAAGCGAAGAACTACAAAACATTGAAGAGGTGATAGAAAGAGAGGAGAAATGTGGAGAAGAGGAATTGGATTAGAAGTCAATGAGAATATGAAGAAACAGTGAGATATTGCGAGGCAAATGGGAAAGTGAACGAGAAAAACTTAACGTAGAGATGCGGAAGGAATACAGGTATTATGGTACAATACAATTAATAAGCGGGGAGACTGGTGACTATGGAGGGCAAGTAAGAAGAATGAAAGTGGAAAAGAAGAGAAGGGGTGACAAAAGAAAAAATAAATACTGGACATAAAAATGTACGAGTGAAGTTTATGATGTGAAACGGAAAGGATACGGATAACATACAGTATTTGGAAGAAGGAGAATTGTGCTGTGAAGGAGTAGTATAATTGAAGACAGAAAATGAGCGAAGTGAATGAGAAAGACCGTTAGTGGAGGACAGGGAGCGAGAAGAGTACTTAAAAGTAGGCGCGAGCGTAGTGAAGATCGCGGGGTAAAACGTAAAAAGAAATGTAAGATTAGCAGTGTACTCTATAGGAAGGCATAGGGGTAATAACGTACCATGTTAAGGGAAAATGAGGAGGGATTGAGAAAGAAGGAGAGGTGATATCGCAAAATTTGGAGATGTAAGTAAAAGGCGAAGAGAGGAAGAGTAGTTAGAAATCGAGGAAAGTTGCCAGGAGTGAAGGTTGGGGAACGATGTCGAGAAGGGAGTAGAAAGGGATGTGGAGAGTGAGGGGGAGGGCTCCTGCTGTTCGGTGGCAGCCCTCGGCAGTCGGATCCACATTAAGCTCCGGGGATCTCGGAATGAAGTATCAGCCCATAATTCCCTTAGGCAGGAATTAAACGACGCGACTCCCCGCCTCACACACCCCCGCGACCCGCGCCTCGATGCGTACCTCCCCCTCGGGCCCCACCCCTGCCCCCAGCCCGCGCACTCCCAGCCCTGTACCGCCCTCCCCCATCCCGTACCGTCTCTTCCCGCCCCGCCACGCCACCCCGTCCCAGCTCGGCCCGCCCCGCCCCGCCCGCGCCCCACCCGCCGCGCCTGACGATTCGCGCCGACTGAGGGAGGCGAGGATGAAAGTTAGCCGCGATCTCCTCGGCGGAAGCGTGCACACTCGCGGTGCAAATTTGCTCGTAATTGGGTCGCAGTCGTAAACTGGAGCCCCGTGCGTCTTGATGGAACTGTGTAGGTTTACATGAGGTCCACAAATATTGGCTGTTCGCTGTATCTCCCTACCGTTATGATAAGCTAGCTGAATATTACGTGAAAAATTACCAGGGAAGGTGGGCTTTAAAACGATATTTTCGCAACCAAAATAATTTATTTCGTAAAGCGTAATTACTGCCGGACTACAACCGTTTATTTAGGCGTTCTACGGCGAGGTCATAATTATATTTCGTATAATTACTTTTAAGGATAAATCATAAAACTAATTTATATTATAATTCATAATATTTTCCACATAAGCAGTTAGAGACTTCAAATTGCACGACTGATGAAAGTACTGAAGGAAAAATTGTATCATCTTTGAAAATGTGAAATTACTACCAAACATTTAACTTATTTTATAAGGTGTGTTCTGATTAATGACTTTCAAATAATTAGCTCAAAATTACCACTAAAAATATTTTTAAACACAGCTTTTCTGGAGGATTACCCTACTAATCTTTGATTTTCGATTTGAAATAGTAACAGGAAAACCCTATGGTTCAAATGGGTGACCAAATTATAAATACTTCAGTAAAATTCCAAATGTTGTAGTTTGTAGACACGTATGAAAAAAATGCTACTATAATATATGGATTTTGTGAAATTTCATTGATAGAAACGTCCTCCGTTTGACCATTTATGATTATTTTATTTCATTGAAACATGTTAATTTAGTGTCTCCTTTTATAACATCTTCGATGTTCTCATGCTTTTTGTGTTTCTTACATTTTAATTTTCATTACACTTCTCTGCGCATGAAAATGATGCCGAAAATAGCTGAGATGCCGCAATCGTAATAGATTCTACTAATTTTAATAGAAGAAAATTTATTATACTAGGTTTAGTTGCAAGACCTTTATTTTAACTGATTTTTATTGCATATTTTGAACATTTAATTCTGAGTTTAAAACGTGAAAAGAACAACTAAGTATTAATGCATTATAATGCGCATATTTACACATTACCTTTGGTTTTCTATCTCGTGTATTTGAGAGATAAAACTTACGCACATTAGCTACTTTAAATGAAATGATATTTGTAAAGGCTTGGCTAAACTATCCGTGTATACATATGCAAAACTAAGAGGAAAAATGCATTAAGAGTATTTTATGTTTGTAGGGAATTTAGGGTAGGATATTTAATTTGTAGGGAACAAAATGTGCACCCCATATCAAACAATGCATATCAGATTGCCAAAGGAAAAATACGAAAATATTTGTCATACCTGCAGAAAAATGTCGGAAAATATAAAGCCATAATATTTGAAAGTAATTTAATAATTGTAATGTTTGTTCTGTTTCAAAGACACGCAGTATAATGATCGATTATTAATTATTTATATTAATTAGTAAATAGTTATGGAATATATAATATAATAATCCCTCACTCACGCAGAACTCTTAAGAACAGAGTATCTTGTTTCATTTCATTTCATATATTATTTATTGCAATGATTATTACATTCTAGTGAAAAATATTCTAATGGGTTGTTATTCTCTTTCTTCAAATAATTAGGATTTAAATTTAAAAATAATTTCGTGGAAGAAATGGAAAAGTTTGTAGGATATATACTTACTTTGTCTTTTCGAAAATAATGACTATTTCACTCAAACGCAGTGTTCAGTGATAAGAAATAATTGGTTCAAACTTCAGCAATTCCGTCTGTTTATCAGAAAAAACTTTCCAAATTTCCAATCAATGCAATTTACTCTTCATGCAATTGTTTCACTTTCATTGTCAAGTATATTTTCTGTTAATAGGTGTTCAAAAACTAAAAGTATTAAAGGGATTAAAACGTTTTGTACTTCGAAACTTCACGTACTTCACGGTTCTGCTATGAAAGAAACTGTTCATCAAATGGTGGGGCTCAGGTCATTAGAGCTTCTCTTTTGACAAACTGTGTTAATTATTTACATTATATTAAATATTATAACAAAGATAGAGGAGGAAACAACATTGTTTTAGTTCTGAAAACGCAGATGATGATGAATGAGATGGCAAACATTTTGAGTAACTAATGTATTGATAACTTTTTTTAATAATATTATTCTTTTAAAGTAGTGAACGTAGTGGTTCATGTTTCTTGTTATGCTGCATTTTACTTTTATATTTGATTATTGTTGCTAAAATCAAAATTTTATACACGAAATATTTGAATTCAATTTTTTTAACTTCCACGACTTTATGAAATTATAAAAGGGGCAATGCTATTTGAACATTTCTGACTAAACTAGTACGCTAAAATTACAATACCTATCTTCATTGTCTTTCTTGTTACTTTAATAGATTCATTTGATTTAATCAAAGTATTTATTTGCAAAACTGACTTACGAAATTGTAACATAGTGAAAAGTTTTGATAAGTTTACTCGTAACGTTGCAACTATATTTGTCTTCACTTTTTTCGAAACCATGCAATTTATTTGTTCTAGATATAGCGAGTATATGTTTAGTTACATGACCAGATTTTCAAATAGGTTAATTTGACTAAAAAGAATAAATAAAAGTTGGAAATTGCGTGATTCTCATCATTTTTCATTGGAGTGATCAATACCGATTACCACACATAGTAAACACTGATTATGACATCTGTGCTACGGAACGTCAACTATTAAAAGTTAAGGACAATATATTTTCAAAAAATATGTTCATTGACTCAGCTTTCATTGCATATGAAGTGTAGTGTCTTGAATTTTAATTTAGACATTATCGTAGGAAATAACACAGGTAAATTGGAAGTTTCATTGAAATGAAAAATTTTAAATCGATTGGCAACCAAGAAATTTAACTAGACATTTTCAATGCACAAGTGCTATTTAATAACACTATTACACGAATGAAATTGCCTCCAAAATGTTTGAGGATACGCCAGATTTTACTAACATTATGTTTGTGGTTCAATTGCACGGGACAAGCGCTTCATTTGATTGACTCACCACACTCTGTGATTGGCTAGTTGAGAGGAGGTAATAAGAAAAACCGATATGAAAACCGATATTTTTGGGAGGACAGACCGTGCATATCAGATATCTAGATCAGTTGTATTGGTGTCACGAGTGGTATGTATGTATGATTGTACTTGGTGCGACAGCCCGTGAACGGGCTCAGGCCAACCGACCAAGTCCATGTCTCGCGCCCCTGGGTTAAGGTGGACCGTGTGGTTAGCACGTAGACATCTCCACACCGTACTCCGGTCTTCTCAACTTAAGAAGTGAATTTTATCATCGTCCCACAGCAACATATACAGGGACATTGCAAGGAAAATGCACACTATCTTGCCTAAACACACTATAACTTGCCTGACTGGGAAATGAACCCAGGGGGGAAGAAATACCCGACACCTCCCAGGATAAACAATCACTTCACAAAGAGGACTAACGACCATAGTATGTGTCGTGCATAGAAACATCAATCAATGAAAAAACACTACTGCTTCCTTACTCCGTTCTCACCTTGGCCAACGTCTTCCCCACCTACTTCCCCGCGACTGTCTCCCTTCCCCGACTGGTATTCTTGCTGATCTGTTGTACTTTCTCATCTTTTATCAGCCGTCTCCTCTTCTCCACCTGCTCCTTCAACCCACCTGCTCCTTCAATTGTTGCCCAGGTTTGTACGCACTACTGTCTCGCTTTTCAACCCCGCTGCTCTCTTTCAACCCTTCCCACTGCTCCTTCAACCGACTGCTCCTTCAACCCACTGCTCTGTTCCAAAAAATTCGTTGGACCCCCACCCGCCCCCTTTGACTTTTCCAACCCAACGCTGATATCCTTCAACCCACCAGCTCCTTACCCACATGCTCCTTCACCAACCTGCTCCTTCAACGCCAGCCGGCTCTTCAACCCACCTGCTCTTCAACCCACCTGCTCCTTCAACCCACCTGCCCCTTCACCCCACCTGCTCCTCTTTTCCGCTTGCACCCTGTTTCTGTCCTTGGCGGAGTCCGTCCCGGCCACGTTCTCCTTCCGCGCATGCTTCCCCTTCGCGTCCCACAAGCTCCTTCCCCTCCCCGCCCACTCGCCCCATTCTGCTGGCGAAGATCCATAGGGAAGGGGCGGGGAGCGTCCCAAGCTGCTACCGAGCTGCACGACACTCGCCATGTTTCAACTAGCGACGGATGATATATAGGCACGCGTTCACCCGGCTATCCTTTTATCTACGGCTTCTGGAAACGTACTTCCCTTTCATTTTATTTCCGGGGTACAAACGATGTGCGCGCACTTCAAGAGTTCGTGGCCGTCTATATATTTATTTTATTTGTTGCTCAACCGCTGCCCACCCTCGAGGCTACAGACCACCTATACAGCCCGCGCTGCCACGTAGAGGGAGGTTAAATATCACTGCATTTGCACCTGCGGAGAAAACGCTTTCTTTAGTGGAAATCGTCGAGCGAATGCGGGGAAAGTGGAATAGGTAAAGAGAATGGGATGCGAGAAGCAGAATGAGGAAAATGAAAACAAGAAGGAAAGACGTTATACCTGTTAATTTTATCTTATGCTGGTGAGGGATGGAGCTGTCATAATTTTTGCACTCATTCATTTGTTTATTGCAAATACGGGTGTGTAAGGTACAGTGAATCTATTGATCATATTTGTTTCTCCCCTCTTCATTTTCCCATCAATAGCTAGTTCTGCAACGTCAATAACAGAATACATCGGCCAATTTATAGAGCAGTCATTGGAAATGCAGGGTACTCTGTTTACCTCACATCTCTTTCCTCCTGTGCTTTTCCGGAATTGCATTCTGTTCAATGTGAAATGGCCTGCAGATCGATGACTAATTCATCTACGTAATAATTAATAGATTTCCGAATTCCCAATTTAACAACCAAATGCTTGGAATCTTTTGTATGTGTCCTTTGAAGGGCATCAAGTGCTATTGCGAACTCTATCATCATTATTTTGGGAGACTCCAACGCAACCAAAAAAGATCATGACCCTATTGATATGACTTCGGTTCACGTAATTTAGTAATCTAAAGAGCATTGTTTAATATAATGGTAATGGTGGTCTTGTGCATCGTAATCACGGCTTCTACCATAGAATACCATATTCATTAAGTTTGTATTGATGATATCATTTTCATGATTTAGTTTGACCGTCAACGTTAACTCTTATTACCTCGTCCAATATTACTTTCATATTTCGCTACTTCAATTTTATTTACTTTATACTTTGTTACCTCTTCTAAACACCAGAAAAATCAACAACTTCGTTAATTTGATGTACATTAATTACATCACCAGCTACTCCCAACATCACTTTCATCATTTTCCTCCATTGTATTCTCTTTTTTAATTTTGCCACCAATAATATTCTTACCACTGTATCCACGTCTAGTCATTGGACCCAATCCTCTGTATCCCGTTCGTTTTTTCTTTTTTTTTCAGTCGTTTTGTGCAGCTCCAGCAAAACCCCTACCCCGAAATAATTCGCGGGACTAGTATACGAGATAAGTAGGCTCACAATCTGCGGGACCTCTCGTATTCGTTACAGCCACCCCAACTTTTAATTTCGTTTTATGGCCTCCTCGGGCGTGGCGCTGCTGAGAGCCCGTAGTTGAGGGTTGGCTGGCCTGCGCGCGCGGCACGCGTGACCGTCCGTTGGGGTTCCCCGGGCGATCGGGAAAGTCCCCTGCCGCACCCATTAGGGAGATAAGGAGCGGGCCTGGCGAAGGATGGCCGGAGGGCGAAACTCGGTCGTTTTCTGGGGGAAGGCGTTAGATACGATAAATGGGGTACGAGCGCAATTTCTTATTGGCACTGGCTTGCGAGATATCGTGTTACGTTCCTCAACAAAATAGTTGTCTCGTAGGAGAAAAAATGTTCAATGGTGTTTTCAATGAGAATTTTATTGATCTTTAATTTCTTAGCCGAATTGTAAATTGAAGCACTAAAATGAGTCAGTACAATAGGTAAAATAAGACGGTAAAACTTATTTAAATTTAAATATTTAATATTGTGACGAGTTGTCTATTTTGAGTTCAATCGTTTGGATTGGTATCGAATAGCAAAGATATTCACAATTTTGCATTAACAATTAAGCTTATTAACAATTTTTGTTCTATTGTTTTACTTTTTTACAAGATAATCACATAGAGGAATATACTGTTTTAGCTTATTTCACATATTCACATGTCATTCAACGTTTTGAGGTCATTTTTGATCTGATCTTTCGGTAACTGTAAGGAATATATTAAAACGTAACTGTTAGTGATGAACATCAATTAACGTTACTGGTAATAAACACTTGAATTAAAATATTGTCCATTGTCTTTAAAAATGTTGTCACTATCCTATTATAAAAAGCGAAGTAAATGCATTGAGTGCTTTATATTCGATGGTGTTAAATTATTTACAGTAAATATGAAATACGCATAATTAATTAAATATAAATTTGAACTGAAAATGTCTTGCGTCCATTTCATAGAAATATGTCGTGCGGAACTGTCATAAAGCAAGGGTTCGTGGGGACAGAACAAACAGAGAGTCCTAATTCTGCATTAGCGCCCGCATGTTGACCCTCCATTTTACGTGAGTGACGTGTCACAGTTGTACGGGCAAGCCTTTTATACCACAGAATATATCCTACAAAAGTACGCAATTTGCGGAGGAAGCACTTTAAATTATTTCGCTCTTCTGACTAAAGCTCGTCCATTGAAATTCAATTCCATTTAGACCCGTCATTTTGAGATTACCCAGAAAATGTCCACGGGTCGATAAATAAGTAATGAAAGTGCATACATAAATGTAGTATGAATAATGTTAATATATAAAAGGAAATAGCAATTTTATTTATTAAAAATATTATAGTTTGTGCTTTCAATTAATTCCTGTGACATATAAAATATAACACACACATAAAATATATTATTAAATAAATTAGTCTTCAACATGTTCTCTATTAACTACGTTAGATCAACTTCACCGTTTTTACATTTAAATTCTAACCAAAATTCTTCAAAATTCAAAAAACATTTACATACAATACACATACATTATTTTACAACACATTGTCAGATGTAATTCAACTATTACATTCGATTCACAAGTTTAAAGGTCAAATAAAATATTTTCTGATGCTTAAGTGTTTCTGAACAATTAGAGACTATACCAGGCATCAAAAAGAAAACTAATATAAATTTTAACAATGATATTGAAAGTATTAATGACCAATTGGACGGTATAATTTAAAACAATCTGTATCATGTGTTGTACCTCCGCTTATGGGGAAATGTCCCTCATCTCGGTCAGGTTTTTCGTCCAGTTTTCCTGACCCTTCGAGCAAATACAGAAATGGACCCTTAATTTACTTCTGAATGTAAATCTAAGTCTAATACATCACATCCTCTATATTTCTGCGGAAAATGTAGTTTTTCAAATTATCGTTTTGCATGTTCTTACGGCAGGAAGTCTATTGCAACACAAAGGGTACAATGAAGAATATTAGCTAAAACCTATAGCTGATTTGCTTTTGCAAATATTTTTTTCTTACAGTGGAACAAAGTTTTCGTACCAATTCTTACCAAATGCTCATTACATCTGTATTCAGAATTCAATTAAAATATGGGTTATGATAGGGATCTCGGAATTTCAAAAAAATTGCATAGAATACACTTCTCCCAATAGGACGTCATACATACTTTTTATATTTTTTACGTTTAATAATAAATAATACATAAATAAAGCAGTCATACATTAACATTTCGGTTGAAGGAAGAGAAGAAAAGCTTTTTTTTGTTCTTTCCTCTTCTTGGCTCGACAGCCTGAAATGGGCCTTGGCTTACCAGTGGTTACCCAGCCTCTCCGCCATCGGACACGAGATCCGCGTGTTTAACACGAATACATTCCTTCACCGTGTATACTGGCCTTCTTAACCTTAGGTTGGGCTTTCTCATCGTCACACAGCAATAGATACCGGAACGTTTGTAAGGAAAGCGTACAGTAATAATTTCCCTCGGCCGGGAATCGAATCGGAGGTTGCGCCGTGAAAACCGAGCACACTAATCAATGAGACAACCGAGATAGTCATTTTTGTTGATTACATTGATTACTAGGATTTAGATTTTTAGTTTTTATTGAATGTGATGTCTGCCATTTATAAGAAGTATACATCTTAAACTACCCAGAATTTACTTACCAATTGCTAAAGGAAAGATAATAATTGATAGATTTCGATGAAACAGTGCATTTACTTCCTAAACGGTTTGTACAGATATGAAAAAGAAATGAATTCATAAAAGTGCACATCTTCAGGTAATATCATTTAAAAAACACTTAATCTTTGGTGAAATTTTATTTTTTTCTCTTAAAATAGAATAGTTGCACTCCGTTGTGCTCGATATACATTTTTAAGTGTCTGGTACCTCGAGAACACCATGTAGGAGAACAATAGAGAATCTCAGAACACAGTGCAGAAATAATTGAAGGGAAATTCATGTATTTAAGAACTACTGATACATATATTAATCTATATAACACGAACGTTTTCAACAAATTTGGGTCAAAATATTTTCATAGTTTTGAAGTATAGCAAATGCTTATATAGTTTCTATAATTGCGGTTCTTTCTGTTCGGAGAAAGATAGAAATTTTATTTTTTGGAGAAATACTTAAACTTTTACATTGTATCGCCCGTTGCACAACAGATATATACATCGACAGATAATCAAGTAAGATTGCTACCTGTGAATGAGCTGTGAGAGAAGACGAAGTTTCCATGAAAATATTTCTCATGACGACGGTTTAAATTTTTTTCTAAATATCCAATAAGCGTCCAAAGAGTAAAAGATCACTTACGTAGAGTTAGGCAAGGTTGTAATAATAAAACTTCTAACGATGAAACAGTATCTTCTTTCTTAAACAAAGATTGAGGAAAAAATCTACGCTTTGGTTTATCACTGACCCTACACCCAACCCATTGATATATCTCTGTTAATAATAAAGAATATTCACCAAATTCGAAATACAAATCCCGAATCCTCTTCACCGCCGAAGCCGTACAACCAGCCGCAAATCACCTGGCATTCGGAATTTTTCCGTGGGTGCATAAATTGTTGCGCTAGTGTCCCCTCGTTGTGGCGCGTCGAAAGATGGCACCGCATTTTCCACGAATCCGGCTCCCTCTGCCAAAGCGCAAGACGGTCTCTTTCTGGGGTGGTGCGGGGAGAGGCGAGAGACGAGACGAGCACAGGAGGGCCCTATGCGTCTGCACATATTGACGCGGGTAGTTGGATCTGCGAGGGGGTGAGAAGGAGGGAGGAGGGGGAGGAGTGCCGTTCAAAAACGTCCGCGTCCCCGGGGTCGTGTGCGCGCTGGGGGTCGTTAGGGAGGCTTGTCAAACAGCGCTGCGACTGCGGAGGGGTAGGCGGGACTACCGCAGCGGGTGGAGGGAAATGGCTATGACGAAATGGTGAGGAGCAGGTGGAGTGATTGCAGGGGGAAAAGATCGGGAGCATGTTCGGTGCAGCGACGGAGCGTCGGGAATGAAATAGCGGGTGAAACGAAGAGGAGAAGGGTCGAATTGGGCGTGTGTGGAAGGGGAATGGCGAGGCAAAATGTCGGGGAGGGGCGAGAGGAGAGGCACGAGCGGGAAACTGTGCGGTGGTTGTGGAGTTGTCAGATGTCTCGGGGAAATATCTTGACGGAGAGTTACTTGACGAAACTTAACGTGATAGAAACAATGGCGAGGAATGTCATGGCGGAAATGGGACGTTTCAGGAGTGAAGTGTCAGAAGTAAAGAGCCGGGAGTGAAGTATTGGGTGAGGTGCGTGAGTGGGGGAGTGAGTTGTGGGGAGTGAAGTAACGGAAGCTACGTGATGGGAGAGACGTGACGAGAGCAACGTGAATGGAGCGACGTGACGGGAGCGACGGGACGGGAGGGACATGACCTAAGTGGTCGTAACGAGAGGGACGTGCCTCGAGCGATGTAATGGAAGGAACGTGATAAACAGTTACATAAGAGAAAAACGGAAGAATTGATGGCGTGGGACAGAGCGATGCGGGTTGCCGAAGCGGGGAGAAGTGGAGGAGTAGTGGCGAGACAGACGATTCTGGAGTGTACAAGGGGGTGAGGAGGGCGAGAGCGCAAACGCTTCTGTCGGCCGCAGAGACTTCCGGGTGAGCGTTCGATGTAGTGAAGTCGGCGTTTGAGCGCTCACAAGGGGGGGGTGATGTGGATACATTCTCTAAATGTTGTAGACATGACAAGACATCGTTAAAAGTGACTACATTGGTTCTATTTCGTTAATCTTTCGATCGTACGGCTGCTTATGGGAATGAGCGAAGTACTTTAAAGCTCTTAATATTTCATATTAATAATGATGGCTCATTTTGTTCCAATATCAGGAGACTAAAATTGTTATGAATAAACTGTGATAACAATTGAGTATTTGTGTAAATGCATGTATAGCTATTTTGTTAGATGTAATCCTTTAAGAGCTCCATGTAATATTCAATTACACGTTGGAGATACTCAAAGTTGTTTAATATTTACTACACAAAAAACTGAAAATTATTTTATGACTGCCATCACATACAATTCGCTATATTAAAATAAACAATGTTCTCTACTAACATGCTTTTTAGATTCCAAAATGACATTTTTTGAGCCGTTATATTTTTCAAAGAAAATGTATTATATAGATAAGTGAAATAATTGCGTTTGATAATTGTAAGGATTTTTTTGTGCTTTAGATTCAGTACGTTTTCCAAAACTTTTTTATAATATAAGAAGGAATAACTAGCACAATGAATTGGAATTAATTTTTCTAGTGTTACATAATTATAATGCGCATTAAGGAAGATGTTTTGTTAATTTTCCCTCTATGTAAATGCTCTTTATATAAAGCATTCTCTACATAATTTACTTCTTCGAAATCATTATTTGTGAAAACGATTATAGACACTGAGATTTCTACAATAATACATTTAAACTCACTGTTTTGGGAGACGATGAATGTTCTTACTGAAACACATATGGGAACGGGCCGGGATTTGGAAATGGAGATTAAGTGATCAGAGGCACGCACTGCGCCTGCAGTAATGGCTCCCCACAGAGCCATTAGTTCCGTAAGGAAACAAAGTACCGATTGCATTCAGTCTTGCTCTCTGTGGGTAATTTATTCGCATCATATTTATTTTCATGCGGAGAAAGGATACTATGTACTAGATACCGTAATCATAATATTGTGCTTTAATCGCTATACAATTTAGTACATCATGTGTTCAATGGTATTCATTATCCTTCGGCTACCGCGTATTGTTTGAATAATTTATTTAAATATTTCGATATAAATTAACAACATTTATGAACATTCAGCGGCATCAAGAATCTACTTTTTGTTGATGTTTATTTTGCGTTGATATCATTATCCCGAAAGAAGGGAAATTAAAGGAAATACCACCGTTAGTACTTAATTGAAAATACACAGCGAACCCAAAATAAATAATCAACAACTAATGGCGCTACAGAATACCACAGACCCACTCTCCTACTAGTTGGTTAAAATAACAATCTACCTATCTGCTACCTGTAGCAACCTTTTCTACTCGCAAAATGAAATATCTCTTCCACTATTCGTAACATAAAGGACTATTTAAACTCATTTATTAAAAAGGCGTAATTTGATAGAATTAATATTGCAGTAAGAGACCAGAATATGCACGTTTTCTCCAGTGCGGCATCGTTCTTCCAAAATGTAAATAGGCAATAATCGAAGGGTCAATTACAAATTCCGACCATTATCAGTGACCTCGCAGTTGGCAAGAAAAGAGAGATGGGATAGAAATAAAAGATGTCGTCAAAAATGGAATTTAAATTGCAATGATATGAAATGAACTGCAGTTAGGATTTTCAGAATATGGAATCGCCGACAATAGTTCGGGTTAAATAAGAAGCTTATACTTACCGTTAATGAATAAATCATTGAATAGTGAGAGGCATGCAGTTAGGTGAATTGAAGTGATGTGTTTGGAGTAGAGAAGGGGCTGATGTTACCTTATTGTTATATTTATTTATTTTTGTTTTCATTATTATTAATTAATTGTATTATTTTTTGCTGCTCTTTTGCTCGCGAATCGCTCGACTTGGACCACACGTGTATGCACCATGTATTTACCAGAGCTCAGTACCATTAACGCGGTGGCAGGTGCATGTAACTTTATTTGGGGGGATCACCAAGTAGCTGGAAACTATTTTTGTTCCCCAGGTTGTTAGCCCTGGGGGTATAAAAGATGAAATGATGATAAAAAGGGGGTGAAAGGACGACACACACATACAGACATACACAAATACACCCATGCCCGAGTCGGGACTCTAAACCGCGATCTTCTAGTCCGAAACCACTACGGCCTTAGCGATCTGGGTCATTTAATCGGCTACTTTTTAGTTGTTTTCTTATCTATATCTTTTATTAATTTTGTATTTGTATTATTTTTTATTAACGACCTAAGACTACACATGCATTTGCATAAATGAATCATTTGTATTCATATTGAATCATAATTTTATATTTGCAAATACTGGTCTTTGATAGCTTAACCATTAGGAAATACCTCTTTCCTTTCCGTTCGCATTCAAATGTCAACATCTCATCAGATTAACAAGAAGAAGCTGGTGGGTTCCCCAATGATCAAATGACAGTCCACAATACCCTTTACATCAAGCCGTTAATGTCTATAACTACTATCCAATGCGCAAGTTACTTTCACCTATTCCTGTCCAGACGCTATCTGAAGAAGAACCTTAGCATCCGACTGCTCTTATCGCTAATGTTCCTTGGTTTCTCTATTCAATACTGGGCGAATGCCAGAGAAGTACCCTAACAAAAGGGGCCTGGACCGGGCTGGCGTTTGCCTTCCTCTTCCTTGACGTATCTCCATCCCTTACTTACACTCACACACTCACACGTAGGTGCCAAATACTTCTACATATTTAAGGAGACCAGTCGGGAGCTTAGAAACTGTCCCTAGGGGGTGCTACGTTGGTGAGGGATACTTGGTCGGGTAAACTCCCCGCAAGCTGACGTAGGTCAGCGCCGGATCTTGCTAGCCAGCGGAGGAAAATAACCTCCTTCCACCGCGATGAACCTTTGCACTACATGTACAGGACTAATGGCTTTTTAGCAGTTGATGAGCCCGGGATTACTAATGAGTCAATGAAACTCGTCCCTCTCACCTCCGTTGGCACACACCGTCCACAAGTTCTCCTCAACTGCCAAGAGTGGAAGTAAATATACATTCGCCTCCATTTCATTTCCCACAGTGGTTGCTTACTGTTAATAATTTGTTATGTGAGATCCTAATGTTAATCATAAGTAAATATTCAATTGTTTTAAGAAATATTAGGCTTTGAAAAGTATGTGGTGGATCTGAAAATGGAGTTAAGTTAAAACAGGATTTACCCAATTTTTCGTTTCCAGAGCATGCCAATAATTGGTTTATTGGTCTTATAGGTCCAAATGTTAAAGAGTTACGTATGGTTTATTGAAAGTTAAATGTTTGCATTTAAAACATTCTATTCATATCTGAGCTTACCAAAGAAATTGCACTTCTTTTGCAACTTATACACCTAGTGACTTCACATTTGATGTCTGCCCGCCTGAAAAGATTTATAATTATTTCATTACCTCACATTATTGCCTATAAGAGTGATATTTTTGTGAGTGTGCCATGTTGAAAACCGAAATGTTCGGCCTACGGAATGCTCTCAGCCAATAAGAACGCAACAAAGATGGAAGCGAGGGAATGGAGAGGCAGACTGCGTGAGACCGACACGGACTCTCAAAGTGCCACATTTTGATTACCCCGCGCGTTCATGAGCTGCGAGCACCGCCCACGCCCTTCGCCCTCGCCCTTCGTCCGGGCGGTCACGCACAGGCCATCCGCCTACCGCGCCCCGTGCGATCCCCCTATTGTTCAACCCCACTGCCGGGCATCAAAGTAGGGAAAGGCGAGGGCCGAAACCCATCTAGAAATAAAGAATTATCTCACAATGGAAACTATCTTCCGGTCGATTGAATATTTTGTGTTCCCGGTTCCCGGCAGGGTCGACTGCTAGGTTCGTTAGTCCTGCAAGGTTAGTGCATGCTGTACCTCGAGAAGTGAAAATGGTCTTTTTCCACCCGAACGTGAGATCGCCGCTGACTTCCACGTCTGCCTGTAGTCATTTGTCCCTCCGAGCCTCTCCCCCAGCGGGACGCGGCCCTCATCTGGTGTCCAACGTGTGTAGAACTGAAGTACATAAAGTGTGTGTGGGGGGAGGGGTTTGGGTGGGTGTGGATGTATGTAGTACGTAAAGGGAGAGGACGGGGCAAGGATTAGGATGAAAGGATCGTGCGCAACTTGTGGCCTGTTTGTTAGTGTCCTGCCACGGCAACCGCCTAGCATTAATCGGGAAAACCACAGAAAACTACTGACCTGAGTAGCCAGCTAGTAGAATTCCCCTCGAGATGGTTCTTAATTCGAAATCGCTATGCTAATGTCAAAAATCCGTCACCATCGGGATTCGAACTTTGAGAAAACAATGTATTAATAGTAGTATATAGAAATTTAACCTGCGTATAAATTTATAAAAGGTAATGAATACAGAACTCCACTTTGTATAAGAGAAATTTCAATATCATGAAAGGAATTTCAATATCATGAAATAAAGTATAGATTCAATACAGACCAACTGCTTATTTCTTTTTTATGAGGACAAATTGGTGAAAAAAGGAAACATATACAAATGACTAAGTCAATGACATAACTTAGGTAATTTAATGTTTTTAAAGTGATACAGAATTAAAAGTTTCTTCTCAGATAGTTGCACTAATACCTTCTTTCCGTTCTTCAGATTGTCCAATAAATTACAAATTGGATTGAATATAATTGTGTATATGAGTTGGAAATGTGGTTGACTATTGTCATTTTATGCGTTGAACAACGTGAATGTAACCTGAAAGTTATAATATTTTGATGTGTCAATTACACACTTGTTTTAGTTTAATGTTCATAATTGTAACATGACGTGCTGAAGTTATTCTACGTATATTTCCGAGAAATGGTCAATTTACTGTATCCAACCCCATTCGGATTTTATTTAAGAAGTATCTCCACTGTGGTGTATTCCAAACGCGTGTAAATTAAACAAAGTGATATCGGTCGACAGAAAGAAGAACAAAGCTGATGTTTCCAATTAAAGACCTATTTATTGCTTGAATTGCATCAAAAACCTTTTAAGAAATTGGTGGTGTCACACATTCGAATCTGTCGGACAGTCACCATAGCTTAAGGTGATCAAAATCACGGTGACTAATATCGTCATTATACGTCACTTCAAAGATGGGGCTCTAGATCATAGAGGAGAAGTGGATGTCACCTATAAAACATCGCAAAAGCCTTTGATCAGGTAAACCGTAACATCCTAGTGTCTAATCTCTAAAAACTGGGGGCCGAGAGATCTACTTTTGGCTTGGTTTCGGACCTATTCGGATCTAAATATATGTAGATACATATTATTCCTGCGGGTAGTTGGTGGCAGAACACGACAATTTACATATTACAATTAAGAGATTATAATTTAATGTAACTTTAAATTATTTTAAAACAATAATAATAGTAATAATAATAATAATAATAATAATAATAATAATAAGAAGAAGAAGAAGAAGAAGAAGAAGAAGAAAAAGAAGAAGAAAGGAATAAATAGAATTAATTAAGCGTATTTTATACGTCTTGCACAGATATTACAAACTAATAAATACACGACATTTTACTTCACTTCACTTTACAGTACTTCTCTTTCTACTTCTCTATTGCGCTACACTTCACACATTTCATCACATTTCAATACAAATTCTACTTTGAATATAATTATCTATTTGATAAAGCATTGGGGTTATTGATTCATGAAAGAAAGAATGTGTCTCCCTCAATGATAGTCACATGGTCCATTACATTGTTTTCTCAGGTGTCTTGCAAGGCTACACCCTTAAATATTTAATAAAAGTAACCAAGCCCATATATATATATATATATATATATATATATATATATATATATATATATATACATAACCATACATAACCAAGCAATTATATAAAATAAACAAGCCCTCCCGCAATTTATACACAATTGACACCTTCGACGTTTATTTTGTACCACCATTATAACAGATTCATTGCTTCAATTTTCATTGTGCAGGCTGGACCAAAGTCAGTACCTAGCGCCTAACGAACTCAGTTTGAGGCTCTACTATCTTTCGACATACACGTTCAAGCACGAGTATTCCCAGTATTATTTCCGTTCTAAAACCGATCCTCAGTGTCCATGAAAACTGGTACTGCCCATCTCTTTAGTCTTAACTCAACAGCATCGTCATTGACGTCGCCTGTCCCCTTCCCCAGCTCCCCCGACTGCTCAGCGGTCTGCGTGATCGTAACACGCGTGCTCTTTCGGAATCACGCAGGTGCCACGCCCATTGCTTTGTTGCCTCTGGCGCTTGGCATTTGCGCGGCTTCCACCTGGCACGCACGTTGATGCACTTCTAATGAAGGTTTCAGAGGAAACGCAGCACTTCGTATCACTCTCCCGCGCACTCACAAGCCATTACATTGTCATCAGTCATCATTAGACCCTCTACATTATCGGGTCTTGAAAATGAAAGTTCCTAATTATTAATTATGTTTAAAGTTAGATCAATAATTTTTCTGGTAATTTGGAAAAACATGTGAATGTATAAAATTTTAAGATGTTTCGTGTGTTTAAAACTTAATAATTTGCAACTTGCGATGTGATTCTTTTAAACAGTTTTTTGATTTGTTTTGGTAGACAAACGAAAGAAAGTTTGCCATCCAAGAAAAAATATTTACTCTATTTTTCCAATGAAATCTTGCCCTTGGTTGCTATTTTAAACTTTCGGGCTTCAAGTTAATGTGCAAATGCAAACAAGTTATACACATTAATTAACGACATTACTATGGATCCGAGAAACATAATCAACAAAGGTCGACAGATTTAAAAAATCCTGAATAGGAAAGCACGTAACTGTGAAAGCACATAATTTTCAATTCATGAATTTCTATCTTCATTTTATTTATCTTCATTTATCTAAATACTTTTAGAACTACTCTAAAAATTACAATTTTCTTGAACTATATTTCAGAAGGCAGTTAACGCCAACACTTACAACAAAAAAGCTCTGAATGAAGATAAATAAAATATAGATCCTAAAGAATTTTCATATCACATTTTGAAAAAATCCTGATTATTAGAGGTGAAGTTAAACTAGTTTTTATTAATATTTTGTAGAGCACACTGGACTGTGTTCACGTCAACTAGCCCTACACGGACAAGACGACACGCAGTGGATGTTAGGAGGTCATTCTGCTTAACAGTGAAGCAATCCCAGATGAAAATTCAAACTAAAAAATTCCGAGTTGAGAGCCTTACA
Organism: Gryllus bimaculatus; assembly: GCA_017312745.1. NCBI lineage: Eukaryota > Metazoa > Arthropoda > Insecta > Orthoptera > Gryllidae > Gryllus > Gryllus bimaculatus. The sequence goes on from BOPP01000001.1 coordinate 11,117,581, forward strand.
ATGGAACTCGCGAAATATCCACCTGACATTTTCACAATGTGAAAAGCTTTCGCATGGCTCAGCTCGTTGTATTTTCCTGGCTGTTGTTGAATCTCAAAAGCACCGGTGTTCTGTTTGTTACTGTGCATTTATCTTCGTTCTGAAAGCTGGCATATTGAGCCGTTTATGTCTCTAACTGTAGAAATATTTATTTATCGATTTCTGGAAGTATTAAGATTTTTGGAGTACAGAAAACTTTCAAAAAAATTGGGTTGATACTTGTTTTTGTTTTTTGTTTTTTGTTCAAAACAGCATTTCTCTAATACCAGTAATATTGCAGAGATGGATGTACTACATGTAAAAGTGTTGCAGGTGAGCTGTGTAAAGAGTGGCTTCATTGTGTCAAAGGGCTTTTCATATTCTACTTTTTTCTTTCATGACCCAGTACCTCGACGTTACAACATTGAAAATAAAGTGTGATGTTTCCTAGGTTTACTTTTAATACTTTTTTTTCGTTTCCAAATACATGCTTGATACTAAATAAAGACAAGGTAAAATGAGATTTTGAAAGAAGTGCAATAAATATTTATTTGATTTCTAAAAGTGAATATGAATTTATAAAATTTAAAAAAAAGTTTTGACGACACTTTAATTGTTTTTTAAAACACTAAGATACGATTTATGATTATGCTAATATCACCAGTAAAATATTATGGATATAATTCTGGAGAAAGAATGTGTTTAGGGATTACCTAATTTCATGTCATAAGCATTTACTATGCAACACCTCGCCAATTAATTAATAAAGAAAATGTATGGAAAGGAATGGACAGAAAAGTCTTACAGAACGGCTACGTTTTATGTTCGCTCGTTATTTTTGAACAATTTATACTGTGTCGTTTGATCTTATCTTAGATTGTTATATTACACATCAGGAAAATAACACTCTATTGAAATTAATAAAGTGTTGTTAGTTTATATATATATATATATATATATATATATATATATATATATATATATATATATATATGTGTGTATATACACAGTTTATTACCCGTGGTATGTTTATATTAAATTATTTTCTTTTCCTTCCAGGTAAATCATCACCGTCATATTTAGCTGAAGTTCATTCATAAAAGGGTGAGTCGATTAGAAATGTGTATTTTGTTTATTTCCATACCAAGTAGATACTCTCTTTTGAAAGTGGATGGGGTGAGATTTTAATGCAATCAGGTAAGTACATAAATTAAATATCATTATCATATTTAGAAATTAAAACATTTCGGATAATAATTTAAAGTCATAAATAGAAGCATAAGTCAATGCCAGAATTTTCGCATTGAAAATTTAAGCTTGCAATATTTATATTGAAATTAAAACGGAAAAAAGGAAATTTTTTTGTTCGAATGTGAACTCGATAACAAAAAGATAACCGATAATTTATCGTATAGAGTCGATTTTCATATCGTGAAAGTAAAAGCTTGAAAGCCCCTACAGTGCACGCTCCTTGTTTAATTGTGTGCATAATCTATATTTACGAACACATCATTATTTCGATCTCTCTGTCTTCTCTTACTGCTTCAGCCAGTGGCACTGGGTTGCGAACTGCCGGAGTTGCAGAGCTGATAAAGGTTAAAAGGTTTCTAGATCACGCGTTTAAATATTGGATAGTTTGCAGGTAATAGTTTGAGCGAGCAGTGGCTGCAAATATCACGCTAAAGGAACGTTAATTTTAAACTCAATGTTTGTTGAAGTGATTCCATTCCATTACAGAGTTTAAAAACGTCTGTACTGAATAAATTTAGGACTGTATAACTTTATATTAATATATGCAAAGCGTACCTCAACATAAATACACAAATGAAGTTTTGAATATAATTTTATATTTTCTTATTTAACATTTACCTCGTAGTGAAATTGCAAAAGTGCTTTTGGTCCATTTTTTAATGAATAACGTTTAACAAGGGATCTTTGTTTTCCAGTTGAATGATATATCAAAACATATTGACAAGATTAACCTTTCCCGTATGAAAAATTAATTTTGAAGAAATTGTCAGGGTTACCTTTGAACGAAAATAAACGATCTCCTTACGAATTCTATCCGTTAATCAAGTTTCTGCTGTTTTTGCCACGTCTCAGAGCGCGGGTCATGGAGACTGCATTAACGAACTGAAAATGCTTGCCAACATACCAAACCAAACACCAAACCAAACATTCCATGCACCCCATACACGTATTACTTAGCTTTCCTACACAATTTCTACGAAACGGCTCGCGACTCCAGATTCTCAAACATTGCGATCTCTTCGCGTCTTATGTGTAAAACATTAGATTCCTAAAAATCTCTGTGTAACTTGTTGCTGGCAGGCAAGGAGATGGTGCGATTTACTGATCAATTTTTAGTAGCAGTTGAAGGTTGATTTCAAAGAGTTTCGTGAAACGAATTTTCCACAGTGTGTGCGAGAATTTGCGGTTTTTTTTACCATTTCGAAGGCGCCAAATTTGAAATGTGTATTTGCTTATTAAATGCCTTCAAAGAGTAGCGAAACTGATTATGCTCGAAGAGTGGAGTGAAATTTAAGTTAATTTGGTAGCCCATGTGCCAATAATTTTTCAAGTAATTATACTACGCAAATGGAAACAAAAAAAAGAATTATCTTAAACATATCTGCAGTTAACCTTTGCCAATATATCCCACGTACTAGATAAATAATATAAAATTAGCAGTTTGAAAAATACATAAATAATGAAAACCTTATATTCATAATTATATATTTTCCTTCGACATAAATAAAGTAATGAACCACTTTTGTAGAAAACGGAAAACAATAACATGTTAAAACTTTAAAAAATTATAAATGGATATCTTGAAAAATAGTTGTGATTTATGGCATACATCGAAACACTCAATATATGAAAATGTAAAGTTTGTTGTAGTGTTTCTACAAGTATCAGGAAGATAAAACGCTTAGCGCAATGAAAATTAATTCAGAAAAACGAAAAACACGAGGACATTCGACAGTTAATAATTCAATGTATTGTTATAGTGATGTTCCTCTCCAACAACAGTACCTTCATAGCTTTGATACATGAAATTAGGGAGCAGATGCAGTGTTATGGCCAGAAGGAATGTCAGTTCGGCCAACTGTGTGGCTTGTGTGGCATCAGCGGCAACGGCGTAGGCGTCGATGCCGCGACGCTGAAATTTATCGCCGGCGCTTGCGACGTTGATCGGAAGAGTAATGGCGGTCGGAGACCGGGTCGGCGCAGGCGACAGCAGTGAAGACGACGGAAGGGTGGGACACGGAAAGGGTAGTCAAGAATGAGGGGGCAGCAATTGAGCCGACGAGAAGGAAGGCTAATAGAAATGGAGGAGTGGTGGTGACGGAGGAGAGCCTTGCAAGGACAGGTGGGTTCGGAGGAGAGGCGGGGACGGAAGAGAAATGAGGAGGGAGAAGGGAGGATCGAGGAGAGGCGGGGTCAGAAAAGAGACGGATAAAAAAGAGGATGGAGGAGTGGACGAGAGGTAGGATGGTCGGAGAGGCGGGGATGGACGAATAGAGAGGATGGAGGAAAGGTGGGATCGGAGGAGGGGTGGGAAGGAGGGAAGGTTGAGGCGGCGACAGAAAACAGACAATGATGGAGGAGAGGTAGGCACGGAGGAGAGGCAGGGGCGAAGGAGAGGCGGGGACGGGGGAGAGGCAAGACGAGGAAGTGTGGGACAGACGCACGGACAGTGTCGAGTTTGAGAAGGGTTTTGGAAACTAGATTGCAAACTCCGCTAGAGTAGGAAGAGGAGCGAGTACATATTTGGCAACGGGGGCATGGACAGAAGCGGGTCCGGAGGTAGGAGCCGGTGGTGGGGACAACGAAACCGAAACGAAATTGAGGTAAGAGGAGAGAGGGTGGCGAGGGCGGTGACGGAAGCGGTGTGCTCGCTCCCACGGGCCACGACATAGATGATAAATTCGCTGGGATCCAGCTTTTCACCCCTACTCTCCAGCAAAGTGGGTCTCGAGGCCACGCACGACACCGGAGGGCGCGTTTCTGTCATTTTCAAGCTGAGCTAGGCGAGAGAGGTCTTTTAAGATTTCGAAGCTTATTCGAAATGTTGACAATTATCATCTTAAATTGATGTTTGTTCGCTCTGACATTCACTTTAAATAAATATCACGTATTGTTATAAGATGTACTTGAATAAGTACATTAATTGAAAATGACTGCATCTCCGTCCGTTGTTAAATATGAGTTAAGTTCACCTGAACCAAAATATTACGAGTATTTAGTCGTGTTTTGTGTTCAAATGTCTCATAGCCGCTGTTCGATAATATAATCAAATCGGGTGTGGGTTTCTGTTTTCTCCGAATAGACCAATTTTGGGGAAGCGTGAGGTCTTCCAGCTATGTACCTACGCTCGCCGAAAAAGTGACAAAGGTGAGGTTTTTCAAAATCATGGTTTCGAAGAAAACACTTATTATTTATAAATATTATTTTGCTTAATATAGATAAATTGCTTTTTATCATTTTATACTTTACAAATCATCTTTGAAGTAGTATTCTTGTAAAGCTTTTATTAACTAATTGAGATTTAAATACTTTAAATATTTATCATTAAGATCTGGGATACGATGATATTGTTTAATCCAGTTGCATTTATAACGGGCGAAAATTCAGTTTTGGCCCATTTGTCAAAGGTAAAAGTTCGATCATTTTATTACGTTCTTTCAAAAATGGTATACACATTTTGTGAAAAGTTCTGTAAAAATTAAACTAATGAGATCACTCACGTTGTGTGACCAGTAACAATGGAACTCTCTATCGACATCTGTGAGAGATACACCTAATCTGAAAATGAATATATGAATAGAGCAGCGATGTCCAAGTTGCCGTGAGGGCCACAACTAAAAACCATTCATAAAGTTGCGGGCCATATTGACATTATGCGGAGGCAGGGGTTTTCTATACTTGACTTTTCCGTATTGTTGATCTCGGCAGTATTTCCGGCTGCTCAAAAACGGTAGTGGAATGGAACTATGCTTGATATCAGGCTGTACAATCTATAATGCAATGGAAGTTGGGATGATGGTGGTAAAAAACATTGGGCACATTTTAAGTTGCTGAACTTTCTAGAAAAATTCTTAAATATTACTTTATCCAATTTTTACATTCTTGCTACGGAGTAGAGAGAAAGTTATTTAGTGCCACGCGGAAAAATGGTGAATTTTTGGCAGGAAAACTCTTATTATAAGGTACCAGGTACAGATACAGGGTCTGGTAACAAACTGATGCCACCTTGCATTTGAAACCGATATTTTAATTTTGAGAGGCACTTTCATGAAGCCCTGGGAGATTTTCAGAATTAAAAAAAAACATTTCATCATCGTTTTTCATTATATTTTTTGCCGGATAGTGCAAAGAACGTTTTAGAGAATTTTGCAGGTCATATGTTTGTTGGAAACCCTGATTTTTCAAAATTGCAAAAGTTATTTTTTTTCGGAGTCTTCCTACAACTACAATATTAAAGATAGAGATTTTTTGCCTTAATGCCATTTGTTCTTAAAGTTATATTTTGAAAGAAAGACATTTACAATTTTTCGAAAATTTGAGTCCTTTTTGCATACTTTTGCGTGAAAGTAGCCGACGAGAAAGCACGTGCTATTTTAGAACCACTAGTTCCAACGAGGGGGTGCGATCCCGGCAGGGCGTTTTAAACGTTTTACTTTCAACAAATACCCTTTCGAGGGCCTCAGTAAATGGCACTGCAGGTCGCCAGTTGGATATCCCTGATATAGAGGATAGAGAGAGAGGCGCCGCAGTGATTGTGGCGGACAATCAGTATATGTCGCTCTGATGTCATGCCTGGGTGCTCAATGAGGACTGTAGTTAGAGTGTGGTGGTGCAGAACAAGCAGAGCAAGTCATGGAGAATCAGAAGCTCCACGCGGGATGCAGTCAGAGCAGTGTATTATATTGCAAAGGCAAGCTCACGCCTTGGATAGAAGACTAAAGGAATCTGCAATGCACAATAGAAAACTGGCATTTATTGAAATTTTGAATTATTTTTCAGTATTCGCTTACAGAACATTTATTGAATTAATCTCAGAAACATACCGGCAAAGAATATGCTCTACGTTACTGTTGTATAATTTTGTGTAATATAGTAGTTAATATATTGATCATCAGGGATCTATATTAGAATTAGCTTACAAATAACACTTTATATTTGTTATTCCTAAAATTATAATTTTACGCAATGAATTTTCCTTATCTGTACTAGGACATAATGCTGCAGCTGTTCTATATAAATAACGGAAAATCATTCTCGAAACGTTTCTTTCTCGTAATAGTGTAATACATTTGTAGAATATTATATAACAAATCTAAAATTCCACTACTTTACTAATGACAAAAATAAATTTACAAAGTCGTAACGAAGATATTCTGGCAGAAACTTGCGTTGCTACATCAACATACATTTTTTCGAATTACTTTTTACTTTGCAATTTTCAAAAATTCAGACAGTTCAATGAAAATGAATCCGGGGACATTTTTTGGCGTTCGTTACTCGATTCGTAGAAAACCAATTGAATAAAGAAGTTGAATTTGTTTCAGAAAATGATTTGTTTCATAAGTTGCAGAAATTTCAAGCACACTTAACGTAAAAAACACTATTTTCTACAAAAAATAGCACATGACCTCTTTTAAAGATATTATTTTTTGTACCAAATTTTTATTAAAGCAAAAATAATTTTGTATTTTTGAAATGTTATTTTTTTTTAATTTTTGAAAATACGCTTCGAAGGAAACTTGACCAACACGAATTGTTGTACTCTAGTTTGATATGAAGAGAAAATGTCTAACAATTTTTGGGTAAATAGTTGTTTAATTTTTTTAATTGCTCGTATTTAACGCTAAATTACGCGAAATCTTATATTTAAAAAAAAATTAACATGATCTTGTTTCATGATCTGGCTTTAAAGAACAGATTTTATCCAGGAAAACACCTGAATCTTGAGTACTATATAACGAAGGAAAAAAAAAACAAAAAATTGCACTTTTGAAATTTCCAAAAATTTGGTATTTTAACGAGCACGAGACTAGCACCATTCTTTTAAGCACCCTGTACGTTTTTTAAAGACTAAATTTAGTTTAAAAAAATATTCTATTTTTGAGAAACTTTTGAAAATGTGAAGGACTTCAAGTTCCGCACCCTCATGCATCAAAATATCCGATTAAATTTCCATAAAAAAAAGAATGGCAAAGCTGCGAGATCAATCAGATTGCTCGGGGAATGACGATTTTAGAGAAAATCTATGAACGGTTTAGGCGCTCGCGTTGACCAACGACAGACACTAGATTGAACAGACCGGTGAGCCAGGCATTTTACAGTCGACTATTTGGTATGAAGGACACATAAAACGTACATTTTGACTACAAAACGAGTTAGAAGAGGTAAGTTACTTGGTATAGAAACAATATTTACTCACTTTTTTAATTTTCAGAGCTCGGTAGTAAACGTTTTTGTGTTGAATATTCGCAGTTTTCCGATACACGATTACAACACTACATAGAGAAACATTTCAGAGTGGTTTGCATCTGGCGATGTTTCTCTATTCTTCTTTTTCAGACTTTCTTCTCCTCTATGTCTTTCTCTGTTTGCCTTCATTTCTTTCCTGCTTTCCATCGCGTTTTTTTCCGAACCCACCGGGTTGACAGTCAGCTGCGCCACCATCAATTCGATGGTATTTATCATCGTCGTCATTTACATCATCATAATTATCATTGTCATCATCTCATCACCATCATCATCATCATCATCATCATCGGGGTCCTACAATTGTCGCCGCTCCCCGCATCTCCGATTCCACTGGCCTGGGTTTCGCTTTGCTTTTTCCTTCTCCTCGATATCTCATACGCGCATATCTCTTTGTCCTTCTACTGACCACGATGTTCTAGATCTTCCTTCTTTATTTTCTCTTGCAGGTTGATGTAGCATAGCCCTGTTTGGTCATCTGTTTTCTTCTTTTTGCAAAACATGTCCGAACCACAAAAGCTGCCTTTCTTGAAATCTGTCAACTATATCGTGCTGAGGCTGCCATTTCTTTGATTCATTGCTTACATGTTCTCGGCAGGAGAATCTAAAAGATCTCTTGGCATGATCCATTTCTACTATCTTCAGTTATTTTGTGCGTTAGTACTTAGCTATCTCTTCCATGTATTGTTATAGACTTCACAATAAATTTGAAAAGCATCAGCTTAATTTTTAGTCTCATTTTACTAAACCAAAGTAAGGAGTTTCATCTTGAAATTACCACAGTTTCTTCAAAAGTCCAATATTGTATTTCTCGCTTCCATGTTCCATCTAGTATTAATATGCGGTCCAGGTTTACGAACTCTTTACAAGTCTTGATGTAATGATCCTGAACATTACGATTTCCAGAATCTATTCCGCAATTCAGGTATTTTAAAATTTATTTTTACATCACATTTTGTTTATTTTTAGAATAATTTTCTTCTCATAAAATAAGTATTTTCCTGATCATCATCACAAATCAGTGTATTAATTGATTCCTCATCTCAGTTCCCATGCTTGCACACTTCCTGCACCATAGTTACAGTACCTTCTAAATATAAATCTTAAATAATGTTGACGAAAGGTTGCATTCTTTCATTAAACTTGATAATCCTTAAGGCTTTCTTAGTAATTTCTTTCCTCACTTTCATCACACATTCCGCTGATTTGTGAAGGTAAAATACACAGTTCAATCACATCATTGTGATCGCCCGTTTAAATCCTGACTAACTTTATGCTACGTTGACTCCTGCCTTTTTGCAACACTGACTGCTACAAGACGTGCAGGAAGAGAGCCCATTAGGTTTTGGATGGTACCGACAGGGATGTGGGGCCATGCTGACTCCAGAACCGTGGCCAATAGCGCTAGGTTCCTCGGTTTCGGATGCATGGCGCGAACAGCCCAATCAAGAAGGATTTTGTTGTAAGTTTCTTGTCCTTAATAAAACAGACTGTGTGTTTTTATAACAATTTATTGCATGTTATATATTTAACGTTTCGACCCTATTTGGGGTCTTATTCAAAAAACAAGTTTATTATAAAGTAAGCTATATTGAATAAAATATCTGATAAAGTGATGCATTGAGAGGAATTGAACAGTAATAATAATAAAACACATTGAAAAATACCCCCAAAAGAGTCGAGACGTTAAATATAAAACATGAAATAAATTGTCATGAAACTCACAGCGAGTTTTATTAAGGTCAAGAAACGTGCAATAAAATAAATATTATCACAGATGTTAAAATATTCATAATAACAAAATCGAAGGAGTTTGCTAGCCAGGGGGGTACTGTAATCTCGTCCTGGTACTCTTCCAACCACGCACATACACTACAAGCTGTATGAGACGTTGCAGTGTCCTGCTTGTAAATGCCATCTGAAGTCAGAGTATCGCTTCACCAGGAAAAAGACTGGTTATTATCCTCGGCTTAAGTGCCCCTTACCGGGGTATACGTCTCACCCCGTTTAAGAGACTTCAAAAGGTGCAACTTAAACGCTGGCAAGTACGACGCGTCGCGGTTACTCGTATTATCGAAACGCCGAAAGCCACCTCCAAATGGTGGATGATATAGGGCACGACCCTGAATAATAGACGGATCGACGCACATCACCCTCTTACTTAATGTATGATTTGATAGAAATTTCAAACGACATATGAAGCGCAAATGTTTGATAGTAATATGCCTCAACGAAGTCTTCATTCACATAAATACATAGAAGATTAATGAAATAAAAGGTGATTAACTTACGAATTCTGAAAAGTTTAAGGTAAATCGTTCGAAATGGAAACAGTTTTGTATTTCAAAGCGCATGAAAATGAATATGCGTACGTATATTTCACACCATTAATTCACACAGCTCCCGAGTCATTTGGAGTTTTATTACATGAGATAAAAATACGCCTGCACGTCTACATTAGTAGTGTGTTTCTAAATGGGGTGATACTTTGTGAATAAATATGTACGAATTATAGCTGATAATTAGTGTATACTTTGCTATTTGACGTTCAAAATGCGTTTCTGTATGTAATTGCGTCATTTATGAAGAACAACATTGCCTCTCAGTTTCACGTTACGGATGATAAATGCACTTTCATGAGCTAATTTGTAAAACCTACATAGGAATTAATATCATGGAAAATGGCTGTCACAGGAAGAATATATTTGAGAAAACATATCATGGACAATATATTATGGCATAGGCCATTCTTTGTAGGTTTGTTCAACGGTCGAAAATAAAATGCTTTCCCGAGAAGTTTTTTGGTTTCGGTGTTAACTTCTATTTGCTATTCTTTTAGGGCTTAACTTTTCTGATATCTTTTTAGAGCTTTTCCCCCATCAGCATGTGTTTGTTATGAGGGAAAAGATACGGGACGTACTGTCTCACAACGTACTAGTACGGATTTAGGATGATATAGGAAGGAATGGAATAGAATACGTTCAGATGAAATGGGATGGGATGGGATGGAATGGGATGGGTAGGAATGGGATGAAATAGGTGGAAAGAGATTGGCTCAGATGCGGGGGATTAGTAATGGAAAGTAATGGCGAAAGAAATAGAATGAAATGGGTAGTAAAGCATCCACAGCACATTGTTCATGGCTTATAGTAGTGTTCGATGCTCAGTCATTTAAGAGTATCATAAGGTTGCTAGCGAAATAACTGAAAACATTGATCAGAACAATGGAACTATGAAATTGATTCCGAAAGGTGCCACAAGCAAGCTTATATTTAGCATATCAAGCAATTTTCTAAAATCCGGCCGGTGTCGAATCCGCGACCTTCCAGTTATAATGGTGTAATATTATGAAGCAATTATTTTAAATCACATATTGATAACTCTTTAGTGTATTCCAGCATTATAATTGTTCTTAAAAAGGTACTTTATGGCACAATTATTTATTTCATTTTATTTACAGCACAAAGTGTCATGCCATAGATAAAGTCTTTGACTCGAGACCCTTTTTGATTTAAGAGACGGTATATTATAAAACATACCTAAATAATCACATATCTTATATTAAAACAAATACATGCTAAAAATAAAAAATATACCGCGTGTGTTTTGTTTATAATGTTACTTTATGATAATAGCTGTCGAATACCAGTCCAGTATCTGGTAGGTTCCGTGATAGGAGAGTACAGTGACTCCAGAGGCACGTGTCTTGCTGTCCAATTACCCTCGCCCGAAACCCAACTCAGTCACGCGGGACCAAGGGTTCTCTGCGGCCAGTGCAAGCAACTGCTACACGGCCCAAGATCATTATTGGAAGCGGTTCGTTTGGCGCAGTTTCTGGCTGTCCATGGGCACCGCGTATAGAGATACACCCAAACCCTCGTCCCGCCCTATAGCGTCCCGCTGGGCCGGATCTCGATTCAGGACGATGAAATTTCTCGAAAATTGAACTGAACGCGCGTTAGCACATCCTGCCAATGCAGTTATCAGTTTCGACACACTAGCTCATGTTGACCTTACACTCTGATCTCATGGCCTCGTACTCCCGTAGGCGTTAATGGTATCAAATCTCTATCAACGGTGCTGTTTAGGGAGCAAGTAAAGTTGGGGTAGATAATTGAAACAATGAAGAGCATGCAACAGGAAGCACTTTAATTTCAAGTACATAGATAGAATTTCTAAATGGCCGGAATACAGAGATTTTTGTTCATGTAATGTCACACATGGCGATTTTGTTAAAGTCGGATTTTGTGTGTTTGGTTTTTTATCTAGTGAAAAGCGACACAGGTTTGTATAGATGCCATTATTTAGTAGTACGTGACGTCCGACACGTTCACAAAATTATTTCGCCTCTCCAATGGGAAAGAAAGTGCTTCAATTTGCAGATACAGGTTGCAGTGACGCATTACACAGATATGTTTCAGCTCCCAATGGCGCACATGAATTCGGGCGCAGTGTGATTTTCACGTTGTTTTAATGATATCCTCACACTACCACGGCCCAGAATCATTGCACCCGGGATATTTCCGGTCGTCATTTACTAACTGGTTACAAACAGTGCATTAGGGCAATTTATAAAATTTGACGTGAACGTACTGCTTGATTGAAATCGTGTAAATTTTTATTTTAGAAAATGTGATGAGGTAGGTACCTGAATGTGAAATGTTGGTTTCTGTATTCTGGTATTTGCTGTTTATTTTGAGTTAACTCAAGTACGTAACTAAAATTTAAGATTTATTCTTATTTTATTCTTAAACCTCTCACTGCTTTGGAACACAATTAATCTCATTTGTAAAGGTTGAAAAGAACTCATAAAAACTTGTAAACAATGTAAGGTGGAGTAAATTGATTGTTTTTCTTACGCAATTTCTTGGATTGTTTAATAAAAATTCTTACTATTTTATACGGATATTTTAGAAAGTGTTAGTGAAACTGCCTCATTACTGAATATAGGCATGTTTTTCAGGTTTGTGGTTTATAAACTCCTTACGTTGGTTAAAAGTCGAGTTTTAGTTTTGATCATTATAAGTATATTATTGTTTTTCTGCGGAATGCAGACTGTAAGTTTTTCTTCAATGGAAGTATATCAGATAAATATTCCCTTTCAGAGACTAATTAAAAATTGCACCTTCGTTTTGATTGCTGAATTTCAATACAAATTTGATACTTGCTACTTTGTTACATACTTACGTTTATTATGTAATGCCGGGAAGATTTACAATTGTAAACTGTACTTGCCTTACATGTTATGGATATGAAATTGTAGTTTCAATATTTTTGAACATTGTACAGTTGGATCACTTATTTAATTGCAAACGGAAATTTGAAAATAGCCATTTACCTAACTAGTGTAGAAAGTCTGTTATTGGCGTATGAATGATTTTTTTTCTGTTTGAAATAAATTTACGAAATCCATTGTATAAATTGCTTACATCGAAGTAACCAGTTTTCTATGACCATACCGTGGAAGGCGGCCCAGGACATTAACTAATGTAACTGATGTCATGTGCTTTTCAACGAGAAGTTCTAGGTTCGACTCCCGACCGTGGCACATTTTCGGCAGTAACTTGTCGGCTTGGTCGAATTCAGTTGCTATCTGGAGGAGTATTCTAGCAGCCACCGGTTGCTCTGATTAGTAGTTTTAGTACGTATTTTCTACGTAGTTTCTTCGATCAATACCAAGTAAATATCGGAGCAGTACCCCAACAAACGGGCCAAGGACCGCTCACAATCTTCTCTTTCCGTTCTTTGGCGTGTCTTGGCTCTTACTAACACACACACACACACACACACACACACTAACATGCACTTCACTGCCGCACATGCCGGGAGACCGGTCGGGAGCTTAAAACTTGTCCAGGCTGGCGCGGTGCCCCACTCGTGGGAGATACCTCGTTAAGAAAAACACTCATAGCCGACGGTATGTCGGTGCCAGATTTCGCCATCCAGAAGAAAAAGACCACTGCCGCCTCACGTGGAAAACATGCACTACAATTTTGGGACTAATGACCTTAGGCGTTGACGCGCCCAAACTCACTAACAATCAATCGATCATCATTTATATGGCCGTAACGTCTTCACTGTCCGTACGCATGGCGTAAGGCAAATCTTTTCTATCAATAAACAGTGAAGGCAAATTATGGTGTTCATGCAAGTGTGCTAAAGAAATCTTAACAGTTCACAAGCATTTTAAATTCTATCACCCCTTTGAAACCCACCACTCGAGCGAAAATCATAATCCTGAATCAACGCCAATTCGGATCCGTGACTTATGTATGTTCCACCCCACCCCGGCTGCTGAGTGTCCCGTAGGGAACGCATCCCCAGAGATGGCTTTGTCTAATTCAGAGCTGTCCATCACAGCGGCCCCTCGGGTGACGGACAACTATTGGGGACATCGCCGCACGACGCTATAGCGATAAACAGCATATGTCCTCGCATCTTCGCCTGAGGTGTACAGGGACACGCACTAGATACGCCCACGATCAATAAAACCGCTAATTGGATCCACTAGGTTCAAAATAGGTTGAACCAATAGAATCCCCACTCTCTCATTATGGCCTTAATCTTCTGACTTCATTCAAAGCACGACGTTGAAAGATTTTCAGTGAAGCGTATTGTTCTTGGACACGTGTACTTTTGTCATGTCATGGCATCACAAACTGTTTGATTTTAAATCATGTAAACGTACGTAACTATATGTCTACAATAAATTTTGAAATACCGTCCATCAATAAAAATATACTTATTTCGACTTGTCATGAATGTTGAACTGTGCGATTGGAACTTGAAACACGCACAATTTAATTCTGATTTAATATAATTCACATTTGGGTACCTACAATTCATTTTCATAATGTCATTATAGGTAAAAACACATATGAAACTTAGTAGTATTTTGTTGTATTTACCTTGATATACATCTCCATGTTCAAACTTTATTCATTAAGTCTCTATCAGAGAACTATTTTGACGTACACTACCATCCAGGGTGATTTCGCACCTCAGAGAAGCAAACAAATTTATCAATTAAATAGTGATCACCCTCCTTCAGTTATTACAGACGTTTACAATTAGTTTAACTTCGTAGAATTGCTATAATAACACATGTTTTCTCGCATTATTTATATATCCACTATATTATAAAACTACGTTAACCTACTAAAGTGTTTCAACCAGCAAAAAAAGTTTTTCCACACAGGGCCTCGAACTCAAGTCGTCAGAGTTTCGCCGTGAGCCCTACCTTGACGATATGGAAACGTTGTGAGAGTCGAACTCGGGACCGCGACGCATAAAAATGTAATTATCTCAACCCAGTATTTTCAGCTAGGAATATTCCAAAATTCAGAAAGGTAAACAAAATTGAGGCCGACAGAAATATTTTATGTCTTCCTTGTTTAATACTTGAAAACAATTTAAAGAGAAAAATGAAAGTCTGGACATTGTTGATGAAGTTTAAAGAATAGTTTATCTCTCAAAAGTCCATTTAATTACATTTTTAGTGCAAATGTCCAGTTACGTGACGCGTACTCTTGCGCAGAAAATAAACCTAATTTTGATATTTTAACAACATTTAAATTTAAGAAACGTCGCGAAGAAAGAACATTAATACATTTATTTATACATTTTATTGATGTAAATCGTTTATAAAGTGCGCATATTATCTTCAAATGTGTACAAAGATGGGTGATAATTTTAAATAATGTGTTACATTTTATCTAATCCTTTCAAATACTTCCAGCATACGTGTGTGAATATCGATGTGTTCAGCTGTATTTAAACCGCGTACGTACTGCCAGGGTGTATGAGTTGTGAGCGCGTTCAGAAATCCTGGCATTACGGCATGAGCGTTCTCTCGCGTGTGCGCGGCGGAGACCGGGGCGGTCGCACCGCGTTGGATCCCAGACGCACACACTTTTTCGGATGTTTCCGTTTGCAAAAACAATGACGGTGATCGTGCTTCCGCGGGTCCGCATTCCCCTGCAAATTCACGCACAGAAAAAAAGTGACAGGTCGTTCAGTCGGCGGTAGTGGTCTTATCACGCCTAGCGTTTAAGTCCAGACTTCCATTTGAAAGCTGCCAGCAACGGAGAGGAGCGGCGTATTTGGAAATAATGCTGTAGATGTAGTGGAGCCATTGTGGAGGCGACAGGGACAGAAAGATGACGCGGTACAATATTTTGAATATTACATGAAGTCGATGTCTGCCTTGATTGTTGATCAGTCTCAGATTATAAATTCTTAATAAAGGAAAAGAGTTAAAAGAAAGTAGTAAGGCAACATTTTAGATGAGTCTTGCAAACCATTACGATCATAAAGAAAAAATGTTAGAAGTGAAATTTGACTTCTCACAGCAATCAATTGAGGATGTACGTTGATTTGTAAGTAAAATTGATTTAATATAATTCGTTCAAAAAGGCTTAATTAAATTAAAACACAACATAATATTTTAGTGAGATATTTACTACAAAACTATAGCATTGAAAATGTACCGACATGAATGTTTAGATATATAAATGCATTCATTACACTACCACACATGCCGGGAGACTAGTCGGAAGCTCTGAGCTTGTTCCGGTTGGGGTGTTGCCCTACTGGTGGGAGATATTTGGTTAAAAATAATCCTCATAAATTAACGTAGGTTGGCGCTGTATCTCGGCAGCAAGCGGGGGAAAGATACAGTTTCCTCCCACGGTGAATAGATGCACAACGCGTAGGGAACAAATGACCTTAGCAATTTGAGCGCCCGAAATCATCAATAAATCAATCAACTAATCTGTGTGCGTGCTACGTTTTTGAAGATGAGTTTTACAAAGCACCTTTCTTTACTTATGTCGCTAGATAATAATCATGTGTCGTGCGTAACTTCTGTGATTTGAAATTACTCGAATTAAGTCATATTTGTTCGTAATAGATAAGATTCCCACATAACCACACAAGAATAAATAGAATTTAAAACAAAAACTTTTTAGCGATTTGATATATCTTGAATTTATATTTAATTTATTCTTAAATAGACAGTAATTTATCAGAGGGAACAGATTATCTTTATAGTTACAAAATAAATTTCCCTTTAGAATACACCAAAACATAAAAACTCAAAATCAAACTGATTGAACTAAAATGTTCATCTTTGAAAAAAGCTTCTTTAGCTCGTACTTTTCCTTAGACGGACGAGCGAGCCAGGTGTCGAGTGGCATCGCCCCTGAATGAAAGACCTCTTGGCGCGGTTTCGCCGTCGGGCTCGGCCTGCGACCGTCGCATGCCTTCTCTTTCCCGGCGTATGCCATCTTTCTGCTCCGTCGCCGCTCGCCATACTTCACCCTCGCTCATTTCGTTCCCGCGACCCTTCCGCTCTCTCTCTCTCTCCCCCGCACACGTCCTTGACCTCATTCCGGCGTCCTTGACCTGCCTTGGGCCTGTCGCTCCCCTCGCGCGGCCCCCTCGCTGCGGTCCGCCTCTTTCCCTCAGCCGCGTAGCTCAGCGCGAGGGGAAGCTTAGTGCGTTCTGGAATATACGAGCGTTCCCCTCGGCGGGCGCGGTGAAATTGAATTCCGGTTCGCTACAAACATCGTTCTCAAGCTTCTGTCAAGCCGCTGTATCTCAATTCGTTCATTATCGTGTAATTTTCAGTGATGACAGTTTCACCCCGATTTTTAATGGTACTATAAATCTTCGACAGAACCCTCGTCACAGATCCTCGGAGTTCTCTATTTCAAACGTAGAAGGTGTTTGATTGAACTTCCCATCAGGACAAAAAAATAAAAAACGAATATACGCCTGTAGCAAGTTGCGCCAGTACTATTAATTAGGGAATATATTCTTTAGAAAAAATATTAATCTGTCTTGATACAAACAACTAAAATAATTCTATTGTGCTATAAATTTTATAACCTTTGACATACTTTCTGTCATCATTATTTTGTAGTATACACTATCAATATTTTTATTTTCCATATTTTACGACAAGCAATGCGCTTCTTTAATGAAGATATGAATCGAAAATAAATAATAAAAAATTATAAACATATCATATTTATATTTTCGGCCTTATCACATTCTGCACATTGTCCAATTATTTCTGAACTGATATATGATATGCTGGGTTAAGGTATAAACATTTTCTAGAGCTGTGTATTAGCTATGAATCATAGTGCTTTGGTAATTCTCCCTAGGAATTTGTATAACTTGGATTGTCTCATCCAACAGCCTACATTTAGCTTAAGAACATCGTCAGTGTAATATTACGAAAAAATACACGACGTACAATAACGAGATAACGCCTCAAGGGACTACGTAATTTAACTTCATTTTTAGTTTTTATTCTGAATTTTTTTTACTCCACGAATCTTTCTCCGGTACACACAGCTTGCATGATCGGCAAAATAATTGTTGTTGCTCATGTTCTCTGACTTCCATTTTCACGGCAGTATTTATCACAGCGTTGTCTTTTCGACTTTGTTTCCCCTCCCGAATTCTTTATCACCATCCTCATCATGGTTGTCACCCCCTCAACCCTATTCATCGTTTCTTTCCTTCTCCCTCTCTACCTTTTTTCTATCCTCCCCTACCTCTCCATTTCTTCGTTCACCTTCCCTCTTCATTCATTCTTCCTCACATATAACGTAGCAATACGTTTAATGAATTTGAACCTATTTTTTTACCTTTCTAACTTTATGCGCCATATTTTAATTTTATGCATGCAATTTTCCTGTTTATCTCAACATATATGATTTACAATTTCAGACGTAACGTGTTCAGTTTGTGGTCGTAACGTTGCATTTCTTTTCTTTCTCGTGGAGGTACCTCCGACAAATATAATCAACCGAATTTTCACGCCCTCTTACGTTCATTGTGTCTGACTTCGCAAAAGGTTGTCTCCTTGCCTGCACTCACCTCGCGCTACCTCAGCGCGCCCGGCTCGGCATCACCTCCCCTCCCAGGCGCTTCACCTGCAGCAGCAGCAGCTTCACGTTCGTCAACCGCCCCCTGCCTTCAGCGCGCGCGCCCTCCCCTCCCGCGCTCCCCGCGGCGCCGGGGCGCGGACAGCCGCCGGCGACAGCACGCGGAGGGCGGGCGCCGGTGATGCGTCATTACGAGTGACGTGCCAGCGGCGTCGACGGCGGCGGCGGCGGCAGCCCTAAAACGAAATTGATAGTTTCGCCGCTGCCGGTGACGTGCGCGCGTAAATTCCTGAAGCTCGGGAGGAGTAGGAGCAGAAGGGGAATGAAGGGAAGCGAAGGGACAGGCAGGGAGGTGGGGAACGGGGGACAGGAAATTGGGTGGCGCACGTTCCAGGCGGGGGGGGGCGGTTCGCAAGTCGGCGCGTGTGAGGCAGCCGTTGACAACGATGGGGGCGGTCGGCGTGATGGCGTGCGGGGAGGTGCAGAACAGAGGATGTTTAAGCCGTACGTGCCTTGCATGTTGGGAAATATGTCGGGCGCCTTAGATGTCGCTTGATCGGGGTAATGTGCGGGCGGAATGCCAGCTTCCTCCATGAAAACGAACTGCAAGCACGGCACAGCATCACTTGCTTTCAAGGTGCTTCGGTGATCTTTGATATTGAAATACTGAAATGTGTAATACGAGCAAAAGTTCCTTTAAACTATACATGTCCTGCATGTGAACAACAAAGCGTGAAAGCTTTTGCTCGTGATAACAGTTTGGACATGAAAACAGCACATCGCTGTTTTCTGATTCCTATTATGTTACAGTATATTTTAACATTTGATTAATTG
Source organism: Gryllus bimaculatus (assembly GCA_017312745.1). Taxonomy (NCBI): domain Eukaryota; kingdom Metazoa; phylum Arthropoda; class Insecta; order Orthoptera; family Gryllidae; genus Gryllus; species Gryllus bimaculatus. The sequence goes on from BOPP01000001.1 coordinate 11,136,831, forward strand.
ATTGATAGTAATTATGGGCGTGTTATCTACGGATCTCATTGGCTCCGTAAGTGTAGTGAATTTTTCCTCAACCAGATATATCCCTCCAGCCGGGACAAGCTCTACGCTCCCGACCGTTCTCCCGGCATATGTGGTATTGTAGTGCATGTTAGTGTAAGTGTGAGTAAAATGTTAGAATACGACAAGGAATTTGCCTATGTTGATCAGAGGAACCGTGGAAAACTTCCGATCACAGCAGCCGGCCTCTAGAATTCTCCTTCAGACAGCGACTTAATTCGACTTAGCTGAGCTGACAAACTAGTGCCGAAAATCCACCGTCGGGACTCGAACCAAGGACCTCCAGGTCTTAACAACATTTGGTAATGCTAACATCATATGAATTACTTAAATCAGGAATACAAATTTTAAAGACGTTATAATATTACGAGTTGAAAAGCAGATTGGATGTAATCAGTTTTACTGTGTACCCTACTTCCTTAGAATGAGGTTGGAAACTAGCAGAAACACAAAATTTCTTAAAAATTGAATCGAAAGAATTCAGACAACAGTGATCTACTACAATAAAATTAAATAGACCGTTTGTATTTCTACACTGTTCAAACGCAATTCTTAGCAATATAAAAATATTCAGTCTGGGAAAGGGTCAGATGTCTTAGTTGCAATAATCGTTATCGATGCCTGTGTCTAAACCGAGTCGAAGGGTTCGAGTTCCGTCGGTGTGGGGTTTTTGAGGGCGACAGGCATCGCACGCCATGTATCCTTCCGCGCCCTCTTTCCTACTAAACTTCTTACACACACACACATGCATCACTTAAATACACCATACTACCTCAAGTCTAGAGGGATATTAGAGCTTGATCCGACTGAGGCGGTAGCCCAGTGGGGGAGGCATAAAGAGGAGGAAAACACTGCATGCAACCATGTGTGTTGGTGCAGGATTCCATCTCCCAGAAGTAGTGGAACACCGCCACCACACAGGTCATAACATACACTACCCTTTCGGGATTAACGACCGTAGTAGTTGACGTGCTCGGAAACATTAAATATTCCCTCAATCGAATATTCCATTGAGATGGAAACGGATCGCAATTTCGAGTACGTCGCTTGAAAGCTTCGCTGCGAAAGCGTCCGCCGAGAACGCGAGTGGGGTTGGGGAACGCTCGAGCTGTTGTGGTGTGGGGGCGGGGGAGAAATCGGAAACTAAGGTGTGCTGCGGCTAATGTGTCAGACAAGCACCAGCCGCCGCCACCGCCCTTGGAGGTGCACCGGAACGAGGGCGCACGCGCGAAAACGTGACAAGGCACGTCGGGGTGAGAAACGACCTCACGGCGCGCATGGCCCTGTTGCCGAAAGCGCCCGCAACTCCCGAAAGCGGCGGAGCTGATAAACACGAAGGCCGTAGCTCAGTTTGCTGCTGTGCGAAGGAATCGTCGGGTTGCGATGCTAGTTTTTACACGATTTTTGCTTTTTGTTCTCCACGTTTAACAAAAGACAAGTTGTTAACATTGAAGCAATTTCTAAGCTATGATGACAATTCGTACACGATATTTGCTTCTTGTTTTCCTTGGTTAAGAGAGCGTGTTGTCGTTCCGTTGTTTGAAGAAATTTTTACGCTCGGATGTTTATTTTCACACGATCTTCTTGTTTTTTGTCGGTTCAGAAAGCACGCGATGTCGTTCCAAAGTTTGAGGGACTTTCTACGCTGGGTTACTATTTTTTAGACGTTCGCTGTTTGGTTAAGAAAGTACAAATAAGGTCACTCTAGAATACTAGTTTTGAAAGTTATTGCTCGTTAATATTAATAATAATAATAATAATAATAATAATAATGTCTTTATTAATGGCGAGGCTCAAGCCATAGCGCCTGCTCTTCCACCTAACCACAAACGTTACTACTATTGAGTAAAATTTTCTCGCTTTAATCTGACGCTGAACAAATTTGACGTAGAGACCTGTGTAAATTTGGTCATTAGTAATTACAACAACCCTAAACAACGTTCTTGAATACTCCAAAAAAACAAATTAAATATTGAAGCAATTTTTACAGAATCGTTTTAAAACTTTCTTAAGAGAAGTTTCCCATAATTAATAATATAGTAAAGTGTAAATTTTACTCCAAACATTCGCTCACCGTTCAAAAACAAGTTCAATAGAAAGGAGATTACGCGCATATTTACGCCCAAGGAGTAAATATTACACTGGTTGGATATGATATCGCAGCACATGGCAAGAGAATTACCATCTGTAAAAATATATCACATTTTAATAATTCATAGCCATAACTTTATAAATTTCATAAAGTTCTAAGTTTTGAAAAGGTGAAAAAACGACAAAACAATTGCTATCTGAGGAAGAGAGCATTGTCGATGGGATATTCTTCCTATTAAGCCACAGAATAATGTACAAATCGAACGTTTATTTATTACTCTGGGTGCCAGAATCACAATATTATGTCTCGTTTAGTCTGCATAGGTGATTTGTAGTAGTTATGAATATTTTCCTCTTTCTCTTACACATTTTTCATTTGCTTATTTTCTGACCCTCAATCTTAACTTGTCACTGAGTGCAAATGCTTACTTTCCTTAAATAGTCGTTTTAGGTTGGCAAGCCTCTCGCCACGATGTCTGCATTAACTCAAGTACGAATAATATATGAAGAATTTCATCTCTGTTCCAAGAGTGCAGAACCGGAGCAATTAATTTTCCCGAGATGTGCCTTCTCCGCTCCCAGTAAACATTCATTTGTGTCTCGTTGGCCGAGAGAAGCCGAAAATGAAGACGACGTCTTGAGGGTGGAATGCACCGCAAGCTGGGAGATCAAACGCTTGCGTTCGCTTCTAATTTATCACGATGTAGTACCTTCCGGTGTGGTAAAGAAACGCCACTCTGCGCTAGGAAATTTAGGGGCATTTTCTTTGATTATTGTTTACCCTTGGAGTTATATATATATATTTCTGCTCAAATGAAAGTGCTTGGAAAAGGAGAAAGAGAAGGAGTGAATGTATAAGAAGAAGAAGAAGAAGAAGAAGAAGAAAAACAATGATGATGATAATGAAAGTAAAAACCGACGTTGAAACATTCTTTCTTTTCTTATGTGGTGTGATTTTATCGAAACGATTGTTCTGTACAAGAGGTTGTTAAGTTATGGTTTGAGCAAATTTGCTATCACTTTGAACTCCCCACTCCTACGTTTCTGAGAATTACTCATATAACTAATAGTACGAAATTGAAAAGAAAAAAAAGAAAAAACAACACGACGGAAAACTAGTTCAACAAAATGACTTTCCAATAATATACTTTTAATCCAGTCTGCACTTATATAGTGAAGAATGTAATGGTATTTTCTCTTGATTACATTTACTGGTACTCGACACAATTAGTTTTTTAATAAAATATTTCGTAGAAACTGGTTCGTGCATTTATTAATTACGGTTTTTGAAAATGTTTTTTTCCTGATGTTTTGTTGTCTGTCATCGTTAATTGCATGTCTCTTCAGTTTTGCCGCAGGAAAAAGAATTACGAATTTATTTTTATGCATTGAATTACACTTCTCTAGTACATGATATTTTAAAATAATGACGTATTCCCTATTTATTCAGTAATTTCAGAGTTAAACGAAACAAAAATATTAATATACGTACGGTAGGGTGCTTTGAAAATATTTTACATCGACAATTCAATTAATTAAAACTAATTATATTTTATTTTAGTTATAAATTACAATAACGAAATCCAGCGCCGAAACGTTATTTATTACAAAAATTATATCTGCATTTAGTTAGCATATCTGCACATAGCATATGTGCACTAGTGTTCTGTTTTAGTTAGCCACACATTATAAATGGTGGACCCTTAATATCATAACAAATTCTAATAGTGTTTTGCAGCTAAAATATTTGCCATTAAAATATTCGTTCATTAAAATATTGAGTTTATTCATTTCTTCTAGGTTAATGTTCAAATGTTTTCACCAGTTTCATTCCGGAAGTTATATCCGATAATATATTACAGTAAAATCTGTTTTAATCGGTATCTTTACAAGCCGGTAACTTGCCTAAACCGGAAAATTTCTCCTTCTCGTAAAGGTAAATGGCATTTTACATAGCATAAAGTGGAACTTCTCCAACACGGAAAAGGATATTCATATCCTTATAAAACAATATTTTCATATCAGTATAAAACGGAATTTCTGTGAATTTAATGCAATAGGCAGAGTAATGCGACACTGTCTTAAGGAAATGAATGCATCTGCAAGCTTGTTTTAAATTCTCTCTCCATATGGACACGATTTACTCGTCGCAGCCGAACATTGAAGATGATGGGTAGAATTCGATCTTGGGATTTCCTGTCTCTCAAGATGTAGGCCATAGTTTCCCTCTCTGCGTAGGAAATTATACGGGCTTAAAAATCTTCTGTTCACGCGTCTCCCTGCCTTGCATTCAAAATCATAACATCTCGACCAGATACGCATTGCTCAAGGCTATGCGAGTGAATCAGAAAGGCATAATACTGGGTTGTGACGCATTGTGCGGTGAAAGAGTTAGCAAGTAGTTCGAATTCAGCCAGAAAGGTGAGTATTTTTTAACTCCATTTTTGAGAAACGTACTTCATGTAAAGTACTCTCATAAATCACGATATTCGCATGAATCTCTCAAAGCCTTGAGTTCGTTCAGATTACTTGGGGAATATAAATATTGAAACAAAATCCGCTGAACAATGTAGAATATAGCTTTGATCACAGATGGACTGACAGACGTTTAGCGTCAATTAATTTTTCGCTGTCAAGAACCCATAAAACATGGATTCTATCAACACCATGTGACAGAAGAAGTAATTTACTATATTTTATAGCAACTATATTTATTTACATTTTCGTTACCAGAGCTCGGAAATTAATTGTTTATGCCAAAAATCAACCATTTACAGGTGCAAGATTGACACGATTACAAGACTTTTTCTTACGAATAAAGTGCGATAAAGTGAAAACCAACCAAAATTATATTGCTTCCTCCACTGGCGAATAGACCTCGCGCACAAATTAGCATGTTCGATTTTGTTACTGCTGGTCACGCCCGCAATAAGCCACAGTACATCCTTTTATTGCATAGTCACATCGTGGTTTGTATCAGGCCACAAACAGATATTTAGACTTGCAAAGGCATCTCACAATTCCACTGAACAATCCGTACGCACTAAATGTACGTGTGCGTTACGTGTAACGAAGATAGCAGTCAAACAGGAAGTTTCCCGAACTGCCGATGAACACTGCCGTGAAATGACTTCACGAATGGTCCCAAGGTCTTGGCTCTCACCTCGCCAGGAACAGGAAGGCGTAGCCGCAAATGCATGTATAACATGGGTAGAAAAGTACTGGGGTCACAGTACAATATTTCACAGAGTATCGTTTAGCGTACTTTGCAAAAACAGACTTTTCGAAATGCAGTTTTCGGAAGCAGAAAGTGAATTATATTATATCACAGGGGTTATCGCAAAGCAAGAATAATTTAGGTATTGTTTTAAGAGTACTCATTAAGTGTTCACTATTCCGACTAGTACTTTTATTTTGGGAAAATATAAACTTCATAAGGGGGCATTCATTATCAATTACCGCATCTCTTTGGAAGAAAATCTACATTCTAATGTATTTATTTAACCTTAAAAACTGTATGACGTACTGGTTTGAACGAAAGAAAATAAATGAATGAACGAAGTAGGAGGCGTCTTTAAGGTGTGACCCCTCCGTCGCCCTTCCCTCTCTTCCCCTCCCCCTTCCCCTTCTTGTCTTTCGCCCCCAGCGAGCCCTTCACTTCAGCCTAGATTGTCCGTCTCAGGGCCCGGCAACTCTCCATCAAAATCGGGGACAAAGCTAGAGGTTGCTACTATAGGAAGCGCTAGTGTCGCCGGGTGCAGCTGCAGGTTAGGCTCGCCAACTTTCCCACTTACAAATTGGCTAATTTGTGACAAATACGAAAAGTGTCTTCTAGATGTACAATTATTCATAATCTCAACTTGTAAGAAACTTCTGAAGAAATCACGAACGTATACGTTATCTTTTGTAACATTATGGTCCTGCTTGCGACCCGGGAACTCACGCAGCAGTCAGGCACGTTGAAAGTTTTGTTGGCAGCAGTTCCTGTTTTAGTTCATGTAAAGAAGGTGATGCTCTAGAGCGCGCCACCGTAATGGTCCCCACCACGTTATATGGGAGTTATAGGGCCCTGGTCCGTCTGTTCAGACGTATTTCGCAGCTCTCAGCAAATCATTGGCACAGTACTGTCACAACCGTCAGCTGGCAGCCCTCGCTATTCCATCGCGAACTGTTGCACTTTGCCAGTGTGTTGTTACATTTATAATCCAAAATTGTGTGTTGTCTCAATGGCACCTTTTATGAACTTTGAAAACGCACAACGACTTAACGGAATAGGGTGTTCAAAGGGTAATAATCACTACGGCCGTTTCGTGAGGATTCAAAAGACTTGCTGATTTTCAACAACTGGGAAGAAACCATCAGAAACAGAACATTGTGCAACCAAACCGTGTCCAGTGTGGGATAGCCCATCAGCGAGGTAACGTGCTCGTAGCTGCCTTCGCTGAAGGAGTCTACGTCTGTCTGGATCAGCGACATCGTTCACCGCAGGACTCAGCAGCTGCTTGGATCAGCGACATTGCATCAACTACAAGTATTGTACATCCAATAATTCTTTCACTTTAAACCATTCATAAACGTTAATCAACAATCATCCGAATTTACACAACTAAGCACCGTCACTCACTTTAAATAATTATCATACACGTAGTTCGCTTGTTAAATAGCTCGCTATCTTTAACAACTACTGTCAACAGATAGGAGCGCCGGAGACAGAATCGACAATCTAAAACTATTTCTTTATTATCATAGAAGATATTGTGTAGCAAACACAACGTATTTCACAAGATACATTGCCATGGTAAGGATCAAACTCAATTTTCTCGAAGATAATTTTGTTTTCAAGCAAACTAGATCTGTCATTCTTCATATAATTTAAAATAGAATCTGGATTATTGTTGTTTTTTTTTTTTGGTTTTGTAACGGGAACTTCCAACACTGCGTAATTGAAATGATATTTTCAACTTATGAATATTTATTTGACCAGTACTCATGAGCAAAACTAATTATATTGATTTTACAAGAAAGATAATTATTATTATTATTATTATTATTATTATTATTATTATTATTATTATTATTATGAAAAAAACAGATATTTTCTGGTAGAAAAACTCGTATTGTGGAGCCTTTGTGTCGGAAAAGTGAAAAAATCTTGTTATTATAGGAGTAAATGACTTCCTATAACACGTTTTGTAGACAAAATCTACGTTATGTATATGTTTGAGACCTAAAAATCGATTGTTCACAAAACAAGTGGCAAACTACTTGCATAACTGCCCGCCCGTACGTCCGTCAGTCCATGGCCAACGCAATCCTAAATCGTTCAGAAGATTGTTTCCGAAATTGATACTCCCCTATATATTTTTACTTAGCCTGAGACCATACACGTTTGATAGGATAGTTTATTTTAGGGAATACTTTTCATAAAACCTCAACATTTTAATTTTTACAAAAATGTTTCTTTTTTCTTTTTGGCATTTTGTCCTCGGAGAACGAGAATAACATTTAAAAAGGGCGCGAGTCCCATTTACTTTCAAATTATTGGTTTGGAAAGATGCAAATTTCAAAATTTAATCTGCGCTTTTCCTACAAATAAAATTCTAATTCCTAAAGATAGAGATTTTTTCGTTAATAAAATCTGTTCTTCAAATGCAAAGCTTCTTTAAGATCTGGTACTATTGTTCGATAATTTGAGTAGTTTTGACATAATTTTGCCCGAAATAAAGAATTTTATATTTTTTAGTGTCACTTTTGCATCAGCGGCTGCAATTATGTTGTTTAAGCATTTGCCATGTATGGAGCTTAAGACATGTATAAAACGGCTAGTCCAATTTTGACTAACTTTTTGTATTTTCGAAAGTTTCAAACAAAAATTCGCTGTTGGAGATTTTTCTTATTATTAGTAGTACTTGAATTAATATAAATCTCTGAATTTTTTAATATTTCAATTCAAAATGTTGGCCTTCTTCAAGAGTTCTGAAGATTGGGTTTAGTCAAGCGGCTGGTGGTGTAGGAGCAACCAACGTACTTGGGGTTTTAACATTAGCGCCCTGAGTTCGAATCTCGTTTTAGAGTTCATGTGTTATAATATTGCGTAGCCGCTACCAAAAAATGCGTGAAGATTGCAGCACCACTAGTTCAACTTAAGACTATTTTGTACAAATGTTCTTGGAACCGATACCGTGGCCGTGATCGTTAAGGCAGTAGTATTGTAGCGATCTTGGACCGAAGGATCTAATGGTTATATTTGTGTTTGTCCTTCCATTTCCATCATCACCATATCATGTCATCTGCACAGTTACCATAACGTGAAATCTAGTAGTGATCGCTAATGACATAGATGTTGATGAGACCTTAAAAATCAACAAAAAAACGTACTTCATATGTCTCTTATTAGCCGCCTTTTGCAGGCAGTGTATGCAAAGCAGGCCAGTCGATGCCAATGGAAAACGCGCTCGCGCGCGTGGCAGTGCAGTGCGTGGGGGCGGGGCGGGGCGCGGTGGCGGGTGCGCCTGCCGCCGCCAGTGGCATCGCCGTAATGCTTCATCTATATTCACCGCGCGCGCACTCGGGCCCGCGGGAGACGCCCCGGTGCCTGCCGGGACGGCCGGGGGGGCAACGGTCCGAGAGAGGCGGAGCCGCGAGAAGGCAGCAGGGGATGGTGGGGATGCAGCGTGTCGAGAAGAGCTGGCGGATCCGGTAGTCGATGGCAAGGGAGTCGGCCGTGCGGGGGCAACGGCCGAAACGGGATGCGGGGAATGGATGGGCTGTGCGGCGAGGACTCAGTGGGAATAATGCATGCGGGCAAAAAGGGATGGCAGGGACACTGGGTCGGAGAGGAGCGGAATCGGGGACACGATGAAATGTTGCACGGGTCAAGTCGCGGCGGGGCAACGAGGCGGGATGGCGTGTGTCCAAGGGCGGCGGACGAGTGAATGATGGCAGCGGGACGGCGCGCGGGGTTCAGCTGCCAGAGGGGGATGCTGGGAAAGGAGTTGCGCGAGGCGCGGTGAATGATGCACGGAAAGGCGTGGCCGAGGACGCAGGCGGGGGGGAGGTGAGGGGAGGGGAAGGCAAGGCGGCGTATCCGAAAGAGGCGGCTGTGAAGGCGGGGTCGACGATGGAAATGATGGGTAGTCGTGTCGAGGGCTACGGGAGGGGATTACGGCGTGTCCAAAGGAGGCGGAATTGGTTACTGGGACTTCGGTGGGAATGATTGCTGCGGAGACGATGAGTTCAGTGGGACAGTAGGAGCTAGGGGTGGAGCGAGATCCATGGAACAGCTTAGAATGGGAGAGGTCGTTTGGAGTGATGGGGTCTGTGGCTGTGGGTGGATGGATGTGATGGGGACAATGGGGAGACAAGGTTGGCAAGGACGACGAGAACGTTTTGTTTGTGAGGAAGCGATAAGAACGGGGAAGGCGGCTGAACCGAGGGAAGCAGGGGTCGGACCGGGACGTCTGTGGGAATGAAGGCAGTGGGGACGGCGAGATAAGTGAGACCGTATGCGTGGGTGTTAGGCAGGGAAGTTCAACACGGAAGAGATTCTCTGCGTTCGCGGGGATGGTGTGTGCCGGGGGGAGGGGAGAAGGGTGATGGAGTAGCCAGAGATGGATGGGGGGTGGGGTGGAAGCGAAGGGCTTGATAATGTCCTTGATTATATTTATGATGATGGACCTGGAAACTGGGTCGACGATGACGACGGCGATGTGATGACGGCTGCGATGAACGATAAAGCGACAAACTTGTAACTGATGATCCACACACGTTAGAAGTCAGCGATCAAGTCCATTTTCATGACAGTATCCGAATATTAGTAGGTTTCCACACAGATTTTGAAGACTTTACACCAGAATTGTTTGCACAATTATTAACATTAATCACAATTATTCAGAAAACTTGAGGGTGCTATTTGCCCCCTCGGAACACTCATTTATTCTTTTGACGAGATCATAGTCATGGAGAAGTATATTTTCAGTTTCATTGCTAGTTATTGAAAATATCATAATTATATTTTAATGTTTTTGTGCACAACTATTATTTCACTAGAGAATAAAAAATGGGTATATTATTGATTTCTGTGAAATAAGTCCTGTTGTATATAGTTGAAATAGTTGAAAATCTAAAATAAATCACATTGATACACTGAATAATTTTATATTCTTCTTTCCTGCACTTGAAAGAAAATAAAACGTCAATATATGTACTAAAGCACTTTGTTTACTGAAAGTTCTTTAAGGTAAAAGACTGACACTTAAAGAAGAACATTCTAACATGCGTCATTAATCGTAATTTTCCCACGATTCTCCAAGAAACCCTTCTTTTTAAACAAACTTACTTTTATGACAGTAATTACATACATGTCTATTCACAGAAAAGTCTGAAGTGTACTTGGGACTTGTCTAATTGTCGATTGTTTGAGAAAATGAGCTAAAGAAGACAAATGTGATTAGTACAATTTTATTGCTCAGAATCAAAACATAGCGTGTCGAAACACAAAAATTGGACTGATGTCTTATAGTTTTATCTGTGAAATGATGAAGTGAATAGCAAATAAATAGTCGTGTTTATATTTTCTGATGTATGGAATAAAAAGTGAAAAATTGGAGATAAATTATGACTACATAACCAGTAATTTTCTATTTTTAAGTACTTGAGTTTGTGACACATGTTCAGTAGCAGTATAATATTTTACATATATTATTTTGATCTATACGTGTGTAGATATGTCTATTCCAGAATCAAACATTTTTTTTATTTGTATTCAAGTTGTAAATGGAAGTTAACAGACTTCTCATAAATGCAAAATTTCATGTACATTTAGTTCTTTTTAGGTTATTTAGGTTTTAGATATAAGTATTTTCTATTTGATATAAACTATTGTATTTTAATTTATCATCAAAGTATAAAATTTACTCAATGGATCACATTTCTCAGAATGGAAATGAAAACAAAATTCTGGAATGTTTACCATTACATTTCCAAAAGCGATCTCGAAATTACTGCTATATCAGAGCATCGACAATTCGCGAGTTCACCATTTCTATTCCCCGTGCCGTATCGCACAGCACCGCACACTTCGCTCCTCATTAAACAGCGAAATCCTTTCTCGTTATAACGTCGGGCGCACGCTATCATTCTTCGTCCTCTCCAGCTGGAAACAGACGCGAAACTCTTCTGCGACGTTTTTTCGTATTCGGACAGGACTCGTTGCCGCGAGGTATCACTGCGAGTGGGTTGCGAGATTAGTCCGTTTGCTACGGTGGCTCGAAACCCAGAGCCCCGGCGCGGGCGGTGGTGCGACGGCAGACCGGTCAGTGGCAGGGAAGTGAGGATGATTGATTGATTATTTGACGTTTCCTCGGCGTCAAATGCTTAGGTCATTAGTCCCCTAAATGTGGTGAATGTTGCACACTGGATATTTCTTGATATTTATCCGCTGGATGGCGAGATCCGGCGGCGACCCACGTTGACTTGCGGAAATTTTCCCCAACCATGTATCTCCCAGCACACTCCCTGCCAAGAAAACTCCTTAGTTGTCGATTGGTCTCAAAACATGTGTGGTAGTGAAGGTCATGTAATGTAAATATGCATGCATGTAAATGTGTGTGGAGATAGAACAAGTAAGAGGATGGAAAGATCGGGCGCGGTCAGTGACCCGTTTGTACGTGCTCCAGCATTCTCTTGGTGTTGACCGAAGAAACCATGAAAAACTACAGATCGGAGCAGCTAGCCGCTAGAATTCTCATCCAGACAGACGCTAAATTCGCCTAGCTAGTGTGGAAAATCCTGCCAACCCGTCGGGATTCGAACCCTGAAACCTCTTATACAGACGCAATGCAGTGACGCAATCTATTGATAATTACAGCCACCTTTGCCGGTACAGGGAACTGGGGTTGAGCTAGAGCCACATTTCCATTCATCATTTTCTAAAACATTGATTATAGTTCTGAATACTACATATATTAATCTATGTTAATAAAATTGGAGAGCTACTCGGTGATTACAAAATAACTGACGTTTTATAATCTCATAGACTTATGTAATACATGATATAAAATTCATTCGTTTTTATATTTTTGTTTGCCTAAATGTTCCGGCTAATCTCTAGAGCAGCTAAACCTATTTTGATGGGATTTTTGTTAAAAGGTAGATCATTTTGAAGAACATAAATTACGCAACGGTTTCAGGTTATTTTCTTGTATATAATTTCGGTTTGCGGGGTTCCAAATCTACAGTTTTATTTTGACCTTCATTAAATGTACTACATATGATATTAAAACAAGAGATAAATTATATACGAGGAGAGATTTGGTAAAAACTACCCTTATTTCCCTTTTTTGCTCTATAAACCAAATTTAGGTGAGCATTTTGAATGTCTCGTAAATATCTCGGAACATGTGAAGAAGTCCTGCTGAGTAAGTTAAACTGCTTACAAATGCTCCTACAAGTGTTTTTGATTCATTTCCGAAGAACAATTAGTCTTGCAGTAAATGTAGGTCAATCGTGTGTTCTGTTTGCTGGTAGTATCCAATAATGCATTGGTATACAGCTGTGCATAACAATGGTGTTAACAACAATCATCGAAGCAAACCTAGGATGGCAATGAGTGGATTGTGGAGAAGGGGGAAGGGAAGGCCAGGTGTGAGGCAGGTAGAGCAGGATAGAGAAAATGGAGCAGAGCGGAATGTGATCGGGCGGGCTGGGATTGGAGGAGGCAGAGCCGGGCAGGGCTGAGAATGTTAGCAACACACCATGAACGGAGCTCTTTCCTGTTCCTCTCTGATAAGTAAATACACGTGGGCAGATCAGCTCAAATGTGGGAAATGTGAGGTAGTTCAGCTCATATATCAATATTTTTGCAAATCATAAAATAAATTAAAAGAGTGCCCACTTTTAATTTCAGTTTCAAATTCTACCTAAAAGGGGTATCTGTTTACGAAGCATTATTTTAGATTCGCGATAGATGGCAATGTAAAAAATATTTTTAACAAATTTTATAAAAAAACTTGCTTTTGGAAACTTTTTATTGAAGATCTCGTAGATTCCAGATTACTTGTACAATCCAACATACGATTCCAGATTATTTGTACAACAACAAGTGCCGCAAAACTAACCTTAAGGTGTCCCTGAGTAGTATTTCAGAGAACCCAAACGACGAACCCAAATACCACTAATTCATCTACATTATATAGCAAATATTGGATAATTATTTTCCTAATAATCCTCATAATCCCATAGAAAATTCCAACAGTGCAAAAACGTAGACACTTCCATGACATATGAAACCTTTTTTGGTAGCTATAACCACGTCGCATCGTTGTATGCAATTAGGATACTGTGAATCATTAGGTTTTTAATTGTGTGTAATAGAAAGAGAGCGTTGACAGCTTAAGAAAATTATGCAACTAACATTATCATGTGATCAGATTGTTTATATAAAATCTCAAACAGTTGAGATTTATAAAATTTCTATATTCGACGTGGTAATATTGAGAAAAGCGAGGCCACTCCAAATACGACTGAAAAAAGCCGCGGTAGTAGTGCAATATATTTCGACGGTGACTTTCCTCCCGGTAGGAGCGTCAGTGACAGCGGCGCGGTGACAGAAGAGCTTCGTATTGCGCGGCCAGACATATCCCGCGGCCGTTACTTCGTTCCGCCGTTGTGTCGCCGGCCTTTTCCATCGCTCTCCGCCCACGCGCGGCCCGAAATTGCGTTCGTCCGCGCCGCGCCGCGCCGCGCCGCACCTGCAGGAGGACACGGCGCGGTGGGCGGTGGGCGGTCCCGCGGTGGCGGCGGCGGCTGTCGCTGCGCGCCCGTCAGCTGTCAGCGCGTCGCGTCGCGTCGGCGCGGACGTCCCCGGACAGCGCTGCGGCCTGTGCCGCGCGGCTTTCAGCGCCACACTCGTCGACGGCTCTGCCCCGTCCACGGCGCCACGCCCCCAAGTCGTCTATCGTCCTCGTCTCTCAAACCGTGCTCGCATTCCCTCACCTAGGCGTCTCGCCGCCCCCGCCGCCCCCTGACCCCGCCGCCCTTTCCGCCCCCGCCGCCTTCACCGCTTTCTCCTCACAGCTTTCACGTCACTGCCTTCGCCGACCTACCCGTCCTCCCCGCCTTGCTGTTCCTAGCCGTTCTCCCCACCCACGCTGTCACCGCTGCCTATGCCATGTTCACCACCACTCCTATTTTCGTCTCATCACTTAGTCTAGTCATTAAGCACACCCCGTCTTGCATTAGTCTAGTGTATTCCCTTGGCGCACTCCTTGTTCCCCAATCCTTTGGTCCACTCTCTATTCCTCTACCTCATGTAATCGCTACCGAACGATCGCGTCGCTTAAGCGACCCTTTCGACGTGTTCCATTGTCATACCCAAACGAAGGTTTTGGCACCTCATCGCCGCTCCATTGCTCTTCTCGCAGTTTCTTCACTCTGCAGTGACTACCTCTACAGAGACCGCGACCGCCGCTTATGGTAATTCGCCATCGCAACCGCAGTTGCCTCATTCCCCTCCCCGTCATCCCTTCCACATTCTCCTCGGATCCGACATTTACTAGTACATGTGCATTTGTCATTTGTATTTTTTCTCTCCTTTTAGATTGTGTTGCCAATCCTCCGTTGTCCGTATACTTAAATTAAAGAAGTGTCTATTCAAGGTGTCTATCCATTCTAGGCTGACAAGAGAAGGGGAAGTTCTCATCCAAACGGTAGTCAATACCAAAATTTGAAGTCACAACAAATCTCGCGATTTGATGGGTGTTCCCCTCTCATGTCAGCACGTCATATTGACGGAACAGTGCGGTGGCGATGGTGTAACGGTTAGCGTATTGGACAAGTATACATATGTTGGCGGGTTCAAACCCGATCGAAGCCGTGGATTTTTAAGGGCAAAAAAATCCTTCGTAAGCCTTCCTTCGGAGGGGAAGTAAAGCCGGCTGTCCCATGTTAGTAGATTTACTTGCATGTAAAAGATCCTCAAGCCTAAATGAAGGCTCTGAGCTAAATTCAAAATCGCCTGTTTCTCGCCCAATAAATACCTCCTTCCTCTGGTAGTTGGTGAAAGGAGCGTAGCGAAATTGGCGTGTTCAGACGGAAGAACGGGCCTGATGGCCCGAGTCTCGCCACGTAAAATAAGGCATTAATTCAATTCAATTCACTGTGTTAATCGGAGTATAGAATCTGTTCAACACTTGTAAGTTGGTGACATCATTCATTTCTTAGTACTCCATGCTCTGCTCTTTCCGTTGCGTCGTCTTTCATCAATATATCTCGACACTTGCACCACTCTTCACAGTTTTCAACGTAACGTTTTTCTGGGTCAATGCTACCATTTCTTTCCTTCTTCTCAGTATCTTTTCGTAGTTTATCGTCGCTCTCTTCACTCTCTGGAAATCTCTGGAACAGTACATCATTCTGTACCTTCATTAAGCGTGCTCATTTTTAGTATTTAGTTCTGTGACATAACTATGTCTGGCTATCCGTATCACTGCAAATCCAACATTGCACAACGCTTTCCACCGTTGCTGACGTGTCTCCGCACCAGTAACCTTCTCCATTACCTCCAGCGTCCGCGCTCGCGCAGAGGCGGCCTTCCATTGTTTTACTGTGCCATTTCGCCGTCGCAGTAGTTCTCATTGCTTCCGGGCACAAAACCCCGACCGTCCACGACGTGTAATGTGCGTTTCGACTCGGTGCCTTTGGAGAAGATAGATTTTTTCACCTAAATATTTGAATGTTGTGAGCGATATTTGAATGTTGTGTGTGATATTTGAATGTTTGAGAGTAGCAGAGTTCTGACTTTTCATTGTACAAACAAGCAAATGTAATTGGTGATATTGCGATTTTGTGTATGTTGGATTTGTAAGCTGAAATGTCATTCTGGAACATGAAACGGAATTCGAACACGTCTTCATTATTGTGCTCTCGACTTGGAAAGCTCGCTTAAGAATAGTAATCTGATTCCCAGTCATTCTTTTTTTTACAAAAATATAAGACAATTTGCATCATTATTGATGTACGTTTGAGAATATCCTTACGTTGACGTAATATTAATGTTAGTGGTCTATTAATACAACAGAATAGTAATAGTTCCTAATACGTTTCTGTTTTAATTCTTTATCAAGATCATAATTAGTAAGATATGGCTTTCTATATATAAAAAAATAATTAAGGATAGTCGTTTAAGTAAAGCTCAACAAGCGATTTCAACTTTGATAGGAGGCTGTAGGGTGACATTCCATTTTACCTGTCTCTATCCTTACTCGTAATAAACTGTATATATTACGTAAGCGAATTTCTCAAATATAAAATATTAGGTCCGCTGAGATTCTTCGACGCTCTCAACCTATTCCGAATGATGTTTTGGAAAGGCCTGATGAGAGCGGCAATGATAATAAGTCCCACGATGAACAAGAACTTTAGGTGATGGCGAAGGCAACTCCATAGAATTGAAAACTGTTAATTAAATATTTTTGAGCTAGTACATCTAAGAAATATCCCGATTATTGTTTAGATAGGTTCTTGTAATAACGTTATATGTAAAATAAATCACACAAACGTATTATTCCATAAAAATTTAAATATTTTATTCAAAGCATGAATGTTTAAAAATGTTAGAAATGATTAGAATTAATAGTAAAGGAAAACAGTTAAAAAATTATAAAGTTATTGTTGCAGAAACTAGTATATAACAATGCGTAAGAGTCAAAATGACACCAATAGGTAGCCTATAGCATTTTCATGTTCTCATATTAAGTCCCATCCCATTTTCCCGATTCCTCTGCCGCGTGTGTCACAAAGGTCCAAGTTGCTCGACGCCACTCCCACCCCTCTCCATTCACGTCCCCTCCCCACTTCGGCCACACTTGTTCACTCCCTCCCTTCCCACCTGTCCCGAACGCCGCTTGTCCCTAACCCGCTTAGCCCCACCAAGGTGCGACAAGCCGCATGCAAACTCACTGAGAACCCTCGGCCTCACTCAGTCCTGTCTCGCCCCAGCCCATCTCGCCCCGGTTCACCTCGCCCTCCCCATGTAGCCTTGCCCTATCTAGACCTTCCCGATGTAGCCCTCCCCATTTAGCCTTGTCCCTTCAAGCACTGCCTCATCTCTATCCACCCTATCTAACTCTACCCCAATGAGCTTTCTCCACCAGGCCTCGACCTACCTAGCCTTGTCTAACCTTGCGCCGTCTACCACGCCCGCTTCCATCTTGCCCTTCTTTTGATTCACCTCGCGATCTTCCCAGCCCCCATTCTGAACTTATACACCCCATCCTCTTCCGGCCCCTTTTCCAAGCCTTGCGTGCATTCTCGCTCCCACTCACTTTGCCACACTCACCCCCCCCAACCCCACCTCCTCCCTCGCATACGCCCCCATGCGAACGCCGATCCTGTCGCTCGACCGCATGTCGTGCCGCCACCACGCCGGAGCGGGTGCCAGGGGAGTGTTAATTGAATGGGAGATAAATGAATCATTCGATAGTCAATATGCAGTAGCTGTGATTTGGGAGCTTCGCCATATGCCGCGTATAATTTTCGAGAATGCCTCTGGTACTATTTTTACTGTATGTGAGATCAGTAGATTTTTCAAAAGACTGATAACGACTGAGCCTTAAAATTGTAATATATCTGATGAAATGTTTTCGATGAAGTTTATGATGTTATTAAGCCGTGTTCATCGGCTTAGCGCTCATTTTCTCTACGTGCACTGAAAGCTCAAAATTAATAACATGTGTTACAGAAATTGGAAAATTAGTAGCTTACTAAAATTTAAAAAAAAACTGAGGAATTCTTTTCCCACACATTAGGTTATTAATTTATTTGGTAATCTGTGCAATTATAAACAATGTGGAATTCATAAAAAGTACAACCTCAAAAATATTTGAAAATTAAAGAATTCATAATACAAATATTGAGATGCATGTAAGAACCATGTTCTTTCGCAATATTTTCAATTTTTGAAATATTGGAAAGTCGTATTCTGTTGTTACATGTAACAATCATCCGCTTTAACATTTTCAGTTTTTGAGATACAGCAATGTCGCATTTCGTTCTTGCAATCATTTCCTCTGGAGCATAGTTACCACGGCCTTCTTTTGAGGAATTTGTTCAACCTTAACTACGTTGCTCTGATTTCGCAACAAACATCGCCAGACGCTAAAGTAAAATAGCAATCTGTGAATGGGCGGGCTTCGATGTGAGTTCCATGAAGCGATTGCGCACGGCGACGGTTTCGATGATTTTGGGAAACATCCGGCAAGCGTAGAGAGACAAAACTATTACTAAGAGCTAAGAGAATCTAATAATAAAGGTCTTCAACGATAAAACTGTAATTTTCTTGCGTAAAACAGTCCTCGTGACTAGCTTTTGATCAACGTGCTCGCTTTCCACTACACATCCACGATGCGTAGTGGATTCAGCGTGCTTAGATTTCCGATTTGGCAAGATTATAGGGTGCGTTTCTCATGCAATTTCCCTGTATATGTTGCTTTGTGAAGATGAGAAAATTCACTTCTTATGTTGAGAAGACCGGAATACGGCGTGGGGAATGTCTACGTATTAACCACACGTATCCCCTTACCCCATGGCCACAAGGCAGGGACGACACCGGCAGGCCTGAGCCCGTTCACGGGCTGTCCCGCCAAGTACATACATACATACATACATACATACAAAGATATACGTTAGAAAATCTACGCTTGGATTGTTCGTTAACCCCCCCCCTCATTTGTATGTGTTAGTGAGTAAACCATTCTTAACCAATGAACGACGTATCATGCTGGAGCATCGACTATTCGCGATTTATATATATATATATATATATATATATATATATATTTTAATTGTTCGATAAATACGTTTTCCTGCGAGAATATATCTTGGACGAGAATC
>BOPP01000001.1:11162405-11212789 GCA_017312745.1 Gryllus bimaculatus
AGGAGGGAATTTTACCCCTGGAAAAAAAATTTTGGTTTGGGGTGGGGTTTTTGTTGGGGGGGTGGGTTAGTTTTAAATGCCAGTAAACGTTCACGTAATTTTTCGCAAGCAAAAAATGGAAAAAAATTCAAGTTTTTTTGAACAGTTTTTAGTTTCCCTGTCTTATACATCCACCAATACAGGAATGTTTGGCAGCAAATTAAAAGTATTTTCCTCTCACTTGTAGAAGATAAGACTGATAAATGACAGCAGTATCGTAACAAACAAAAAGACTCGACCACCTAAATTAAGCCAAAATATTTTAATGCTTTAAAAATTCGGATTATCTATAATAGTTTTCTTCCCCTATAGTCGGGTTTTTTTATAATTTTTTTCCTGAGAGAAACAAAAGAAAACTATTTTGACAGATCAGTAGAATCTAATACATTATGCAAAAGACTTTCACCAACAAAACCTGACATTTAACTAATAATCAAGGACAATAGCACTACAAGGCAAAGTAAGGTATTTCTTGTATACCTCTTTAGCTCTCGTATATGTAATTGCATGTCCTTTGCTCTGCATCCTAAAAAGCAAAGTACAAATGCTCACTGTGAATTCTTTTTCTTCTGATCCTTGGAAACGCTCGTCTTCGCGAGGCCGACTGGCTTTGTATTCCCAGCGCTCCGCTGGCCTCGCCCCCACCCGGCGTCATCGACTGTCCTCCTCAACTCTAACCGCCCCTCGCCCCAGCTACAGAGCTCGGCTTCTTCCCTCTAACACTCATCGGCATTTTCCCATCACCCGCATTCATCTCGTCTCACTGCGGCACTTGGCCTTCATATGAACAGTTTTCCCCGCTTCGGCCGCACATTTTCTGATCGTCTGTCTTCGGCCCGTCTTTGATCAACATCCTGGCCCTGACCGCGCTTTCTGCTTACACTGCTCTTTGCCGCCTCTGCCCCCTGCAACTGCCCTCCACCCCACTTTGCTAGCCTGCACTCTGCTAGCTGCACTCTGCTAGCTGGCACTCTGATAGCTCACTCTGCCGTAGCTTGCACTCTGCTAGCTTTCACTTCCTGCCAGCTGCACTCTGCCTAGCTGCGACTCGTCTAGCTGCACTCTGCTAGCTGCACTCCACTAAGCTGTCAACTGCGCTCCGCCTCGCCTCGTCTCGTCCCTTGTTTCTTCGTGCAACTGCAACTGCTCCTCCTTCCACCGTTACGATTCTCTTCCCCGATCCATCGACCTCGCCCTATCCACACACGGGTCTCGTCTGTCCGCCTCTCCCGTCTGCTGCCATCCCACCACAGCCCGTCCATTCTCCGCAAGCCCTCCCAAGCCCGCCCAACCCTCGCCGCGCCCCACCGCCCCGCTTCTCTCCCACCCCCGCGCTCTCGGCAGCCTCTTTGCGATCGATGGACGCGAAACCAAAAGAGCGAAAGGGGGTCAGGAAACCACGCCCGCAGCCCCAGCGCCGCCGCCCCCGCAGGGCGATGGACGGCTGGTCGCCCGACTGACATAGTCACCCTCCCCGTTGCGAGTTTCATCACTTGCAGTGACGCTGATATTGCCGAAATGGATACCCGCCGTTGCAAACGCCCTTTCACAGCTAACGCAGTCGCCATCGCTTTCACACTGGCAAAAGTGGCTCCGGGTATCAACTGATGTCACTGCAGTGCTTTTGACCGGCAGGTCTTTGAGTTCGTGGTAGGATTTACGACACTAGTTACAGAACTAGGTCTAATTCAATCGTCATTTGGAGGAGAATTCTGGCGGCCACCTGCTCTGATCGGTAGCTCTCCGTGGTTTCTCACCAGGCGGATGCCGGACAGTTACCCTCAAAAACTGTCCACGGACCGCGAGCGATCTTCCCTTCCTTTTCCTTGTCCTACCCCTTTACTTACACAAGATTTTGTCACATGCACTACACTGTCACACATGTCGGGAGTCCAGTCGGGAGCTAAGCGCTTATTCCGGCGGGGATGGTGCCACGCTGGTGGGAGATACCCTGGATCCGGACCTTAAGCATGTAGGGCTGGAGTAGAGTGTAGTAGAATGCTCATACCGACCTACGCCACCTTGGTGTAAAGAACGGAACCATGGTAAGTGCCAAGGTAGCCGCACCTAGAGATTTATTTAGTCTCTCCTGGTAGAAAGAAGCGTGTATGGTACGTGTGGATGTTGCAGACAATGAAAAAAAAGTATTTTAATAGGAGCTGCTGCATTTCAATACACCCCCTTTGCCTCTCCTATAATCCATAGTTACTCTCACCGTCTCATCCTCAACTTGAGCCTACGATTTTACCATCCCACCAAAATGTCTTCTCATTGCCATTTCACCATTACCTAAGCCAATCAATCTTGATCCCACCATTTACCTCTTACCACCAACACTATCGTTATCATCACCTCAGTGACCACACTGCCATCTATATTGAAGCAGTATCTCTGCGAACGTTGTCCTATGCTTTACTGCCATCATAAGTAAATCCTCGCACAGTCATCACTGAAATGTCATGATCGTGAAATCGTTTCGACATTAATCGTCCTCGCGTTCACCAACGTTCCATTGTCGCTAGCTGTCGTTCATTAATTTGCTAACCGAGTAAGTGGCGTGCATATGCTGGAGAGAGATCAACACTTGAAAACTAAACAAATCTTTTTTATGAAACAAACAAAACCCAATTTGATAGAACGCACCCTCTCAATTGTTTATATATTCAAATAAAAATACACACAAAAAACTTCTAAAAGTAAATAGAGCTAATTTTGATTTTCTATTATGCCTATTTCGTTATATTATTTGTTATATTACGTTATATATTCGTCAAAGATTTATTGTTGAATCATAACACTGATTATGAAGATATAGCGATAGAATAAATTATATATTAATACAAAGTCGTCAAGTTTTCTCAGTAATGCTTGCATGTAACTACAGCAACCATCTGTTTTCCCACTTTGACATGAGCGACAATAGTCCAGTAAACACAAACTTGATCTGAAACACACAATTGTTAATTAGTAATAAAGAACGATAAATTTTCAACTAATGTCAAACATCTTACAGTTTACAATAATAATAGAGTTTTGATAATTCGAAAACTTTAGTTTAGAAGAGAGAAAACCGAAGACGCTTGAAGTAATGAAGTTTGAAATAAAAATTGGAGTGTACTTAGATTTAGATTTAGAAGTGGATTTATTTAGTTAAAAAACAGTAAAAACTAAGAATGAGTTAAAGTTAAGGATACGTAATAAATAAAAATAACATTTATAAAAGCGGCAAATTAGTAATATTAAAAAAATAGACATTTTCGTTCCCGAGTTAAAGGAAATTTATTTGCTACGGAAAACGAATTGCAGATAAGATTTTCTGCATTGCTAACAAATAGTAATTCGCCCTCACCTCTACTCCTACCACTACAAGCAAAAGAAGAGGTCAACAAACCGTGCGCATAGCGAAGCTAAATTTACACCCAGAAGCAAAACAACGGGCGATCTCAGCATTTGCTTAATGCGTAGCAAATAGTTAACCGTAGCAAATAAGTTTTCTATGATGAGGTTTCCCAATATATTATGCCACATCTCAGGCGGGAATTCACATTTACAAAATACACACAACAAACTACATGGAGGCTCACAGAATTTGAAAAAAATCTGAATGCGTAACATAATGAAATTAATTCAGTAATTTAGTGTCATAATGAACTTAATTTAATATGTTATATGTAGATTCCATTTGAGGTTTGACTGAATTGAGAGACTGAGAATTGAGAATAGATTTTTTGTTACCTTATCATCAG
The DNA here is from genome assembly GCA_017312745.1 of Gryllus bimaculatus. Lineage (NCBI taxonomy): Eukaryota > Metazoa > Arthropoda > Insecta > Orthoptera > Gryllidae > Gryllus > Gryllus bimaculatus. The sequence goes on from BOPP01000001.1 coordinate 11,166,191, forward strand.
CTAATTGCATATTGTTCATTTTCAATGGAGCATGCGGTTGCTTATTTGAATTGCAAAAATGCATTGAAACTGATTTTCCTTCGATAACTATTAATTAGTTATTACAAAACCAATTTGAAACTTCTGACATCGTACTATTTATTGTTCCTTTTTTGCAAAGAACATTCGTGTCATCGGCAAACAGAACCGTTCTTCCATTTGTAATAGACGAGAGCATATCGTTTACGTATAACAGAAAGAGTATATGACCTAAGATGGAATCTTGCGAGAGCACATATTCAATTGAAAAGATAAGTAAATAATGCCCTTTCGTGCCGGTATTTGTACACTTGGAAAATATTTGAAAAATACTGTTTCAGTTTGCACATAAATTTCAGTAAGTACTGAAATCAATTAAATTTCAGTAATAAATCGCGAAGAAAAAACACAACAAATATTCACATTTCAGTACAAAATGTTTGAATTATAGTCTTTTCAAAGACAACAGGTAAACTTCCTACTTTCTGCACACTTGTACACTTCAACTATACTTTCGCGAAATTCGATCTAATAGTTCTGTGGTTTCTAAAATAGTTCGCTTAAGTACTAGATATTTTTCAAAGTTTCATATACTAATACTAGCATTTCTCTTCCTATGGCTCAACAGCTTTTAGAGCCTTAACCTATCTCCGAGAGTAAAGAGAGATTTTTCTAGATCAGTGGGAGTCAGATCATTTGAGGGAGTGTGATCACACATCACTAAGGGTGGGGAGTGCGGAAATAATGGATAAAGAAGGATCGCGCGCCGTCTGATGCTCGTATGATATGAAGCTGCTCCGGTATTCCTCTGGAGACAATCAGAGACCCCACGGAAACCACTGATGAAAGCATTCACAGAGTGAGTTCGCCACCGGGAGACGTCTCAGTAAACGAATCAAGAAAATTCCCAACACAAGATTGTAGTAGGAATCGAACCCATGACCTTTCAATTGCGAATATGTTCAAGCCATATTAATGTTCCTTACAACTCATGCAGTATTATCTTTATTATCTCTAAATATACGTGTTCTAATGCAAATTGTACGCCTGAACGCATGCGTTAAGCAAAACTGCCCTGAAGTGCCTTTCGTTTATAAACCGATCCACAGACCTCGGCCCGTGAAGTGACATGAACAGTTCGGTGAGACGGAGCTTACACAATATTGACATAACCGAAACTGATGGATGAGCTGAGAGAGAACACATTTCCTATTTCCTGTGTCAAACGTAATAGTGATGACGTATGAAGTGATAATTTGATGCTGCTATCAAGTGAAGAAACGGAGAAAAGTTTTACATAAAAATTTCAGCCAGATATTACTTTGTCAATTAAAAGTCTCACGCACAAACAATGAGCTTTTCTTACTTTCTCGAAAGAACAGTAGTTGCGTGTTGCTGATACTAAAAAACTACCAGTACTATTGGCATAACTAAAACATTATTATCGTTTATATCCTAATATATTTTCGACAACAATAGTTACTTTAACTTTTCGTCGCCCACGCGTTATTGTGTTTCTTCAAAATGTTCGTAAACTTTGTAAAAGACTAATCGTAATTTTTTTCAATTTCCGGTTCTCGATATTCCAATTTTAATTGCAAGTGTTTACTCCCCTCTTTTTTTAGTTAAAATGATGATTCTCTTAATTCGAAAAAGTATTATCTCTCTCTAAAAAGTATTATATCTATTCTATTATTAAACATAACTTATTCTAAAAATAAAAATAAAAAAATAACAAACATAATTCAATGTAAACTACTATTCTTTTAAGATTCTTCAAAACATTAAACGTTTCAGGACTGTGACAATCTCACTTATTTGATCAGAAAGCCAGATACGATGTCAAGTAACTAGAACTGGGGATGTTACATGAATGGGCTGACGTCTGTTGTCGGAAACCGCAGAGTCTAGTCGGGACGTCGCTTCTGTGTCACAGAGGTGTACCGCCCAGGGGCAACCTGCCCCCGGTATAGATTTCCGTTAGTGGGGGCGACTTTCGTACCCTTGCCTGGGTCGACGTCGGCGGCGGCAGGCGACGCGGCTGCAAACAAAACAGAACCCGGCTCCGCCTATATCGATCGGCGCGTCGATAATTGGGGGCGGGCGGCGGTGGGGGCGGGGGCGACGCTGCGCGTCGAGACTGCGATGCGATGCGATGGAAAGGCGGCGCGGTGCGGGTGCCGTCGTCATTAGGCTGCCTGGAACGGAGGACGCAGGGGGTTTGGGCAGTCTGTTTCCGCGGAAAAGGGCGGGCGGCCGTCCCGGCTGTCGCCCGGGGAAAAAGTGGCCGGATGGCGCGGGTGGGCAGCGCACGTCATTGCGCGACCGAAGGGGCGGGGGTTTGCGGTGGGTGGGGATGGACAGAGTGGGAGTGGAGCGGGTGCGGGTAGAGGCGGGAGCTTGACAGTGCGGGTGGGTATTGGTTGGTGGTTAGGGATTCCGGGTGCGTCAACTACAGAGGTCATTATTCCGTGAGTGTAGTGCATGTTTTTTTCTGGACGTTGGCGGTGATCTTCCCCTTCTGGATAGCAACAATCCGGCGCCGACCTAGGGTCTAGGTCGATCTAGCGGAGTTTCTATCATCCAAGGTATCTCCACCAGTGGGCACCGTTCCAGCCGGATAAGCTCTAAAGCTCCCGACAGGTTTTTCAGCATAAACGTTGATGTGTGCGTGTTAGTGTAATGTGTGTAAGTAAGGGGTGCGGACAGGGAAGGAAGATGAAGTAAAGATCGCGCGTGGTCCGTTTGTTAGGGTAATCCTCCGGCATTCCCCGACGTTGATCGGAGAAACCGCGAAACTACGATCAGAGCAGCCGGCCTTTCGAATTATTCCCCAGACAACGCTGAAATCGACCTAGCTGACAAAAATCTTACCACTGTCAGAATTAAAACTAGAGTGCTCCGGTCCACGGCACTGCAGTGATATCAGTCGACGCACTGGAGCCACTTCTTGTCGGGTGATGGAGGCTGGTAGCGGAGGGGGCAGTGGCGGAACAGACGGGGAGGGGAAAGGGGACTTGGTGAGGGGGTGGGGGAGGGGCGGGCGGGACTCGTCCGCTGCGGAGTAGTGACTGCTGCGGTCGGCGATTGCCACTGCAGTGAGCGGGTGGGCGTGGTCGGCACAAACGCGATGGTGTTCGGGGACACTGGAGGGTGTGAGGTATAAGCAGCAATTAACAAATTACAGCAATCTGAAACAACTATCTTGCAATTTTCGTTATCTTTATCTTCATTATCATTGTCATAATGGTTTGAATTATTATAGGCATTATCAATACTCGACCACAAAAACAATTGACCTCGCTGGTAAAACAGAATAGCCGAAAACCCGAGAGAATCGGGGATACATTACCTCATATGTAAAATGCTTTCCCTCCCTGCTTACAGGGTGATATCCATTTTATAAACACGTTTGTGGTGATTCTACACTTTCATATATTCTCTTTTAAAATTACCCTTTCCGATATTTCTACCAAACTCAACATCTATCCTTCAAAATGGTTCTATTTTTTAATTAATCAAATCCGAAGTAATAGTAAATTGCCAATGCCTAACACTACGCCCTAGGTAACCTCTCTAGTTATAAAATCAACATCACCAATGTTTTCTTTGTCAACTTATACCTTTATTTCTCCATTACTATCACGGGGTGGTGTTTATTTTCTCGTGGTAGACATGTTTGACATTACTATCGTTCAACGCGTATATTGTTTTGAAAGATTGATAGTTATTACTGACTCGTACATGAAGAGCTTCCTCTTTAATATAAGTGGAATATGCCGGTTTGACAGATGACTATTTCATTGTCTTTTTACTCCATGGTATATTCTATTGTTCTCGCATTATTGCTAAGTCTAATTATTTCTGGTATTACTTCCCAACGAGAATATAAAGCGTAGAATGTTTTCTGATGGAAACTCTGTAACACCAAGTTTAATAATTTCCCCGGTTAATGCAAATAATTTTGTCTGGTTGATTTGTGGATATAGAGATATTAGCTTGTGTTCTTTTGGTTCGAGTATTTTAAATTATATTTCTTTATTTGGGTAATCTCTGATAAGGTGTTTATAACACAGAATGATGCAACTTACGGGTTTTTAGACGTGAGTTGTACTATTATATCCAATTAGGTAATACTCTGCCCTTTTTATACGGTTTCTCGTCGCTACTTTTTGAAATTTTTTTAATAGAGCATTAAAACCGGTGTATTTTACTCTGTATAATAAATTATCGTTCCTGTTATTTCTCTAATCCAAGTCATACTACAATAAACATTCAATTTTTTTCGGAATCCTGTAACCATTATAACGTACTTCTAAGAGAGCATGGACAGAAAACATATTCTCTACTCAGAAAAGCAAGCCTCTGTTTGTCTGTCAGAGCAAATAAAATATTAAAAGCCTTTAATCTGAAATGAAAATAAGAGTGCCGAAAAATACAGTTCCACGCAAATTCCGGGAAAAGCAAAAGCCAGCGAACGTTTAAATAGCTAATCACTAATCCGTCAACCTTTAAGGGGACTTGCTTCTCTGTACATAACGCAAAGCGCCGTAGTTAACGCACCACTCAGAGGTGTATTTTCCCATTTGGTCTCCAATTCCTACTTCACACTACCCAGAATTCCGGGTGGACAGAGCCGCTCACTAACTTTCTCTGTTTGAAAGATTAATTTACCAGAATCCAAAAGAGAACCGCATTTTTTCTAGGAAATTCTAAGTAGCCAATGCACTCTCTACATCCAATTCCGGTTATTTTGCATTAAATGTCGCATATACATGAATAAAATATTTTGTTTGGGGTAATTTAAAGTATTTAAACATTAACATTGCAAAAAAAATATTGATGATATATATCTTCGTAAAGATTTTATAATTACATATTTTCCTACACTTCTCGAGCTTTTATTTGAATCTAGAGCTCTATCTTTGAATACGTTTTGTGATGCGGCATCTTCTGCTACAACTCATTTGGTTCGATTGTTCTTAACTGACGACGGATTGTTAAATTCATAACGGAATTCTTAACGGATTAAAGGTGACTCTCCTTGTTCGGTTTTGTTGCGTTACGTTCCTATAACAGTACACATTAAGTGAAAAATTAAATACCAAATTTATTTTACAAGAATTTATTTTGTCATTCCTGGATCATCATTTGCAACACAAATTTCTTGATGGCGTTGAACAATTTACTTTTTAGGCATTTTGTATTATATCTGTTTCCATTTTATATCAATGCACGAACCACTACGAAACTGTTTTTACCAAGTTGGATCCTCTGATTACGAAAGTGACTGATAATTCAAAATCTTACATTAGTTCGAACTCAGAGTTATTGATGTTTCATACTATTCTCGGCTTTAATCATTTAGCCACGTAATTTATTTATTTCAATGAATGAAAACACAATTATATTCTGAAACTGACAACGGTTAGAATGAACCAAACCTGCGATTCGTTATAATGAAGTTTATGGACTCGTTCCAAAATTTTCAGGATTTCAACCTCATTGCTACAGGGACTCCTTGAGAGGTAAAAGATATTGCTTTATGCAATTTCCTTGATTGTTTTTTCTCAGAGAATAATTAAAATATAAATGTGTGATATTTGAAAACCAAAACAACTTATTTCCGTAGGAGCCTGTTTGGCTTCCGCGTGGAATTATAGAAATGCGTTAGATTTGAATTTGCAACTATTTTCAAAATTTTACTCTTTAGAATTTTGTAACTTGTATATGTCTTTTGTGTGTATTCAAACAACACTGACAATGCTGAAATATATTTAAATTGTTTCCTTACCTATTTGCCGTTGATTATATGCACAAACATCATATTAATTGCATATATATAAATATCAAAGTGTTATGAATGGGGATAGGTTTTTGAGGATTTTGCATCTTTTTTATCGTTCTTGAGAAACACTTCTTCATTGGTACTAACAGATTTCACAGTGTTTTGAAACGTTTGACATGTATTTGTTAGAAGTTGTATTTTTTGGTTGAAAAGGAATTATGTTTGCATTCTTGAGTTTTGAGGTCATTGTTTAGTCATTTTTACTTTTGTTTCAATAGTTTTATTTCATTTTATTACTACTTACTAGGTCCAAGAGAAAAATGCTAACGCCGTCGTAACCATTATCGACTAAAAGTAACTAGATCAAATAAACATGATGTCAATGACTTTCAATGGTGTGAAGAAAGAGAACTCTTATCTTCGGAAATTATGTCTTTGGTATAGGCAGTTTTGTGAACCGATTATGTGTCATGTACTGATTTTTGCAGTATTCATTTTTTTTAAATATTTTGAAATATCAAATTAATTTCTTAGCCGAATAAAAGATATTTCGCAGTAAAAAGTCCCAATGTTCATATATTTAGGGCCATTGTGAGGCATTTTAGGAAATTTTTGGAGGATTTGCAAAATATAAATGGACTCTTTTAGGGCATTTTATATAGTTTTATGTCCTAAAATACCATACATAATTATGAATATTTATAAATAAGAGGTATTTTAAGAGTGAGATATAAAAGAAGGGTTAATTTCCAAATTGCAGTTGGGCCTACACTTATCACATGTGTCTCAGCTATATTCTCATTTGTCTTTTGAAATTCTAAAATATATACATAGTATAATTCCTTAAGTTATACTATTATTTAAAATTTTTGAAATTCTAAAATATATACAAAATATATATAAATATATGGTATACAAATTTGAAAGATAAGTTATATATTACGAATTAAATTTTACTGCTTAACCAAGTGTGATAACAAAAGAGGTTGCGGTGACTGCTTAACATGTTTTGGGTTTATTAGTCGTAAATTTTCATTGGCGGGGGATTTATGGTATTGTTTAAACACTGAAGATGGGCCATTGAAATGCCTGATCTCTTAGTTAAGATAATGAACTGATTAATTGTAATATAATATTTTTCAATAAAATAATATTAATTTTCAAAGGTAAAACGTTCAGGTGACATACCGTTTGCTGTGTGATAGATATCAATCAGCTATAAACTAGGATGAATGATGAATGCTGGGAACATTTAGAAAAATGAAATTATTACCAACTTTCTTCTTATAACAGTGTTCCTGTGCTCCGGGTGCAACATGAAAACGTTTGGAAGAGCGCTGTGTACTTTCAGTTAGTGAAGCATTCGAGACTGTGTTTGTGAAGAGGGGAGAACCGGGTGAGCGAGCAAGGCGTTACTTGTGCAAACTGAATCTGTCCCTCCCCTCCTCATCTTTCACGCCCTCATACACGAAGGGCTTCTTCTCAGTAGAGAGGTCTCATCCCTACGCTGCATCGCTTTGGCAGGTCACTGAACCGCTGCCCTTCCAGTTGCTCCAGCAGTTTAATACACTTGGTGATGCAGTTCATTCATCATAAGTGGACTGGAAAAATTATATATTACTATGACAGTTGTAATATTTCATACACCTAATATACATGAATAAAATGTTTCCAAATATATTAAAATAAAAGCCTGAAAGAAGAAAACGTGTTTTGTACCCGACTTGTTCTCGAGTGGTAATATGATTTACTTCATTTTACGCATAAATTGATTGAAGGGAGACTTTTTTAGAATTCCTTCCCGCACTTATAAATATCCATTATTTATCTATTCTAGATGACTTACGCCAGCAAATTCTTATCTGGAATAAATATACTCTTTCAAAATAACTTAAAAACTTCATTTCTTGTTGTTATTTTTCATAAATTATATACGTTTTTTAATTCCAGGGTAACTCACAATACATATGACGAAGCAATGCGATCTGCATCATGTAATTTGGAAACGAAGCTTTTTAGTTCCTTACGGTGTCCTTTTTGTGGAATACTGTCACCTACGTATACTGTCACGTATACTAGGCTAGTCACCTACGTATACTAGTATACTAGTATACGTAGTCTACCTACGTATACTAGTCACCTACGTATACTAGGCTTTTTGGCTTGTCCTATTACATTTTTTGAGAAAATACCCAATCTGTAGCACTGTTTGCCGGAAACTTTTTACGTTGGGTTTAAGTATGAAGCTATTTTAACTTTAAAAATGTGATCCTTTTGAGAAAGCTTTTTTTAAACATATTTAAGAAATTATATTTATTATTACATTTTGAGAGTTTCGCCTATTCTGGACACCCTATTACATAAATTATATAACCCTATTACATAATACAATACACCTTATTCATAAATTCCAGTTACATCCGCCAGGAGATCAAGCACATTGCGATAAGATTTAAAAAATTAATTCAGAACAAAACGCTTACATTCTGCATTTCCTATTTATTTTTGAGATACAAATATTGAAGATCATTACGGGGAACCTGCGGGGCTTATGTGGAGAATCATGTGAGGAAACATGATAAAATACAAACGAGGGGGGTACAAGGGAAATCATTCAAAGAAACTTACAAACGGCCAGTTGGGTTCCATTTAATGTTTCTAAAGACTTCTTTTATGCAATGGAACCTTTTCAACACGTCAGGTATATTTTATTTAGATTTAACAATTCTGTTTACCCTGCCTACATTGCACAAGCGGTTAGAAACTAGCAGAAACTCGAAACCTGTATATACAGTTAAATTCAAGGAAAACAGACAAATACTTCCTTACAATACAATTGAATAGACTATCTGAATGCAATTCAGATCCAGTGCTTAGCAATAATAAAATATTTGGTCACGCATAGTATCATATATGTTAAAGCTCGATTTTGATGTCCATCCTAATCGGCTCCAGTCGAACGATTTTAAACAAGTGACGTACAAATGACAGAAACAGTTATGGGTGGAGGTTACTGTATATTGAACAGATGGCAGTTTTTCTTCATTAATAAAAGGCCTTGAAATTTGTGTTTAAAATACATGGCTAAAATAAAAACGGGAAAATGGCGTGATGCGCAACTTGGCGAGTTCTCATGATAAAATTTTAATTTTTTCAAGTTAATGTTTTTCAGAATACGCTCGAGAAGCTATTCACAAGCTACCCTTATTTCCCTCTTTCTATTCTTCCTCCTTTGGTATTCTCACGATTAAGACCACAATTTGTACGACTTAGAACCCTTTTTCAAGCCGTCTAAATACTTCATATGTCCGTTTTAAAATTTTCTGTTATATAACCAAGGTTTCATTGAACTGGAAAATATTTGCATTAAAATTACCTTACAAGAGGAAGTTGGTGTGCTTTATAACAGGATTCTAAAAATGCTATGGCTCTGCCCGAATGATCTTCGACTTCTCCGACATCTTCACCCCATGGACTGAATTGTGTATTGTATGCTAAACACGTGAATAGGGCCGAGAGAGGTGGCTCAGTGCATCAACTGGTCACTGCAATACTTCTCATCGGGAGGTCCGAGTTTCGAATTCCGACAATGGCACGATTTTCGACACTAGCTTGTCCAGCTAGGTCAAATTCAGTCGCTCTCTGGATGAGAATTCTAGAGTCTGTCTGCTCTGATCGATAGTTTTCCTTGGTTTCTCGAATAACTAGCAGGCGAATGCCGGAGCAGTACCTTATCAAACGGGTCATGGACCGCGGGAGGTTTTTCCTTCTTCCTGTCCTATCTTACGCTAACATGCACAACACTATCACACATGACAGGAGACCGGTTTGGAGCTTATAACTTGCCCCGGCCGGGGCGGTGCCCCGCTGGTGGGAGACACTTGGTTGAGAGAAATCCCCGCTAGGCGACGCTAATTCAGCGCCGGATCTCGCCATCCAGTGAGGGAAGATCACCGCTACCTCTCGAAAAACATGCATTGTACTTACGGGAAAAATGACCTTAGCTCCACATACAAGATGGCGAAGCCTAGTGAGCATGGGCAACCCTGTACATTGTACAGATTTCTAAGAAATTTAGCTTCTTCCCACGGGATCACATTGAAAATCAGCAGTCTCGTGGCGGATCACCTTGTTAGTGTGGAAACTATGTAATTCCCGCGTATCGACTGCAACGTAAGTAGAATTATTCACGTAAAGTTGGAATCGCATTCCGAAGCTACATGCCTTTAGATTCTCCATGAACCAATGTGTTGGCGCAAGAACTTCGTGTGAATTTCAGTTCACACGCGAGAAACGAAATGCAAACAGAAAGGAAATCTATTTCGCTCAGACACAGGTAATAGTGACAATTTCTTCAATATTTTATGTGGAAAGCAGATTTCAAACCGCAAGGTTGACTAATAGTCTTAATACCTGTCGTTTTCAAAATACTTCCCTTGTGTCAAAGGACGTATTGAAGATCTTCGCCACACATTTTGAAAGCTCTTCCACTATTTAAAAGCTATATTCGTAGTCTCAACTACGACTATAACTCTATAAGCACTGGATCTAACGGTCTTGAGGACCGGAGTGTACCAAAACGTTCAGGTATTCAGTTTTAAAAACCATGCAGCACATTTCTCCCCCTAACTCTTTGTTCTATCCGAAATCGTCCATGTTGAACGATTTTCGTCAATCTGCTGGCTGTTCCGCTTTCCCTTGTGCCCTGAAGCCCAAGTTGGGCGTGGGTGGCCCTCGGCTGACAGGCAATCTCCTCGGGAGGTCCCTGCTGTGTTGACTTAGGTGCTGTTCGCCGAAGCGGCGAGTCACTCGGGCGTCTACCTCTGCAACTCCAGCGCTGGCCCCGAAGGAGTTAATGGAATTGGAAGGCCCCTTTGGACTGAAGCAGCTCCTTTAAGGAGCTCTCTTCCGGATACTTCACGTCCTTTCTTATTTAAATCTTCTTCTTCTTCGTCCTCCAGCACTATATATATTTTGTAGGTTTTGGGTCTGAGATCTGCCTACTCGTACTATCTAATGATTTTCTAGTTCGTGTATTTTTTTGAAAGAATTGCCTCCGTACAAAAATTGTTGAAAATGTAATCTCTGATCTGAAAGGCTTTTGTTGTAATTTCAACGACGGCAAATTTTTCGACATAAGCTAAACAGCAAGGTCTAGTCCATGATCTCTCTGTAGGAGAGTTCTTGCTGCTGGTTGTTTCCCTTAGATTCTATGATCAATAACAGGTGAATACCATAGCAGTAATCTTTCAAATTCACCACGGTTCACCTGCAATCTTTCTTTTCTCGTCTTTGACATTTGCCTTCCCATTACTTCAATAAGCTAACACCTGCACTACCCTACGTGTGACTGGATACCAGTCGGGAACTTAAACCTTGCCCCGACTGGGACAATAACCTGCTGGGGATACGTTAGGCGTGGGAAATTGGAGGGAGAAATCTTCCTTAGCTCACTTTTTAAAACTAGAAGCCTTCCTCAAGCTCACTTGTAGGTCGGCCTCGGATCGTCGAGGAGTTATACCGTCATCTCCCGGCATAATACATTCACTTCACTAACGAACTGCTGTCCATTTCAGTTTGGTGCCCGCAAACATTGATCAGTAAATCGACCATCCGCACATCACGGGGAATCTGTCGGCAGCTTAGAGCTTGTCCGACTGGGGCAGTGCCCAGGATAAAAGACATAACTGGGAAGAGAAACCCGAAACATTGGTCGGCGCCAGACCTCTTGTTCCAGCAGAAAGAGGCTACCGCTATTTCCCAGAATATACTACTCACAACACGTAAAGTATTAATGACCATACAAGCTGATTCACCCGGAAACATCAATAAACTAATAAAAAATAGATCAATTCTCAATTATTACAAATTTCACGGGTTCTGCGCACTTGTATTTTTAAGTCGTATCTATTCAATGGGAAGTAGGGTGATGAGCCATTCGCTGGGTACTAGGAGTAACAGAAGAAGTAAAGGTTTTGGGCGATCCGTAGCTCATTGTTAAAACTCTTCTTCTGACATCCGCCTGAAATTGATAGGGGAAACCAACGGAAATTACAGATTGGAGTAACCGACTTTTAAGCTTCATGAGCCTCATCCACTGACAGTGATACTTACAAATGGATTCTCTAGACATTCGCGGCCAGCATCTACTGAATATTGATTTCTTCATACACAGTGTAAGACTGTCGAAGGCCGTTTTACGTTGACCGAAACACTAGGGACTACAAAATATAGACCAAATCACAATCGAGGTTTGTTTTAATCTGGTTAGTTGCTAAATTGGTGTAGAAATGCTGTGAAAATTGATTTTCATACCTAAAACATTCCGGACGAGAATTAATGTATATAAAACGTATTTGCATGTAAAGTCTTTTAATTGAACAAGATCAAATAAGTTGCTTTGTGGGCAACTCAGGGGCGTAGCAATTCTCATTTCGCATTTCGACTTACAGACACGTGATACAGGACTAGAAAATTCAACTTTATTATGAGAAAGAGAAAATACGCATATTCTAAATCGTATCGTGACATTACTATTTTACTAGCATTAATCCACCTCATCATTCTAATTGCCGTTTAATCTAGTAGTCTGACATTTTCATTTATTACATTTCATTAATTAGCTCCAGAACTATATTATTTACAATGATTTGGCGATAGCTGTTTATCAAATTATCAACCAAATGAAGGGTTATATTTAAAATATATATATTGATTCAACTTATTACTCCAATTGTTCATGATAATTTTAAGTGTAGTAAACTTCAAATAACTGAAAGAACTAAAATGCTGTATAAATGTGCAATTAATGCAGACCAATGTTTTTTTACGATTCCCCTGACTGATAGTTCTTACTGCGCAATGCAAGTCTAATCTTGCATTTATTTTCACGTCACATACATGAAGGTTTACAAAATCTTCTTAATGGCATAACTTCAGATGATCAATGAGCTATGGTCTGGACAGGCATCGCTTAATCAACTCAACCCCCTATTGTCTCGTCACATGTTTGGAAGTATCTCATAATGGCGAGGTAACTCGTGGCCATTATTGGCACTGTAAAGGCGTTTCCTGTATTTTCAAGCTTCAGTGCTTCACCGTGTTATAAGCTTGCACAACCCTGGTGAAACCTCACAACATACAAACGCAAATTTTGCATTTGTTTAATGATATTGCAACTTATGCTACAATGTCCATAATAATTTTAATTTTAAGACATTTATTTTCCAACAAATTCGAAGAAAATAAATTTCTGGGCATAACACACGTAAAATAGATCCAGTGACGATATAATAATAAATGCATTGCTATTGAATATTTCTAAAAGACTTTTGTCCACGTCAAAATTAGACCTTCAAGAACACATTTCATTTTAAAACCAGTAAAACAAGGTGGTGCTAGTGGCGAACGTACTCTATCGCATCTTATCTAGAAATATATTATCCCAAATTCTACAAATTACTACTCCGTTCCATACCTCCAGAAATACCACCCAACAAGAAGTGTGAATTTCAAACTTCCACTTCTCGTCCTTCTATTGTTGCACGGACACATAATAACACATCACAATTGCTAGTAGTTATAGTAGTTGCTCTTCTTTCTTATTCCTTTTTTTTTTCTTCTTATGATTCTTCTGCTTCTTCTATTTCCTCTTCTCTTTTTTTCTCTTCGTCCCTTTCTGCTTTGTATTCGTCGTCGTCCTCAACTTCTTCCTCAAAGCTTTATTTTGAATTTATAAAACCAATACTTTATATAATTTCTTACAAAGTTTAAAGAAAAAAACGGAAGTTTTTTGTGCAAATGAACTCAAATTGCTGATTTTCAGCATCGCTCAAGCTACTTTTTCTCAAAACAGGATCTAATTCCTTCTACCCGATTTGAACAATATCTTGATTGTACTATTTTATGACATTAAAGTAATATGTAATATTATACTATTAGGGGACCAAAAAATTGAGAAAATGTGAACAAAATATCTAAGAGGTTGGTAATAAGCTGCAAAAAGGCTGAGTATTGGGATATAGGCAGCCAAATAAATTCAAATTTGGTGCCGTAATTCGAATACAATCATTTATAACCAGTGTTTGGAGCTAATCGCTAGCAAATAACACACATTTCAAATTTCGCGTGCTCGCGATCTCACGGTCCAGTCACAATTTCCTTCAAAAATGAAGCGAACTACTTTTTTTTCATTCCACGCATGAAACTCTTAGAACTGATTTCAAAGATGGATGGGAGAGTGCACCATATCTCGGCCGACGCGCAGGCAGAATTGGGTATTGTCGACAGGTTCTCAGTAATCAGCCCTTTTTAAAAAAAAGAGTTTAAATTGTTTTATGTATTAAATACGGCTACAAAATAGCTCATGTGTCGATTGCTTTGAATTTTTGGTGATAGATTATATTCAATTTTGAGGCCTTTTTCTTGCAACTACAGTATTGAAAGTAGCTAATATTACCTCAATAAAATATTTTCTTCGAAGATCTACCTTTAATTAAAGTAAAGCGCAATAATGTGAGCTAAAAATTGATTACTTTCTGAAATGCTCAAACGACATTCTCTCAAAAACGGCCCCAAAATTTTCAAGGAAATGAGCATTGAGAATATTGGTTTACTTTTCTATAATATTCTTAAAACCTTATTTCAGTTGTAGTAATAGCCGGGGGAAATTTGAGGTAATGTGAAAAAAATGTATTTTAGGCGGGGAAAAATCGAAAGTCATTTGAGACTGAAGCAAGTAGGAAACTATATACTACCAGCAAGTGTGAAATGTTTTGTAGCAACACTGGTTTATCATTTTTATAATACTTTTTTCATGTTTCTGCAACCGCAGATATAAAATATGCCCGACTACATAAGATGAACATAGTGCCATTAATATCGCGCACACACTATAACGATTATCTACCTGTCTTATGGAATAAATAACCTCCTTTCGGGAATATCTCATTAAATCATTTCGTCATTCGCTCAATCGCATAAATCATTCACTTGTGCAATAGATCCCATGAACTAATTGCGTGTCAATTCTGTCATCTCGGTAGCTTGGTGTGTGTGTTTGGTAAACGTCCATTTCCAACTGAGATTCGGCATACAACTATTTATACTAATCTGAGGATGTCTAATAATATTTTGACTTTTAAATCGCAAAAACAAAAAAAATGTATGGGAATAATTTCGAAAAGCCATTCATGTGATGGCCCCAGGCGAGCGTTTCTTTATTGATAAACTCCTAATATTGCAATGTCCATTCATTTACGGATCAGTGTTTTCATCAGGTTTGACTTACTTCAAAGTGGTTTTCCATTTTTAGGCAATACTGTTATCTACAATTATAATTATAATTATAACTGTAACATTAATTTATCTACAATAATATTTAAGCATTGTAGATATTATTATTTATCATAATTACAGTTATATTATATAATATTATTTATAATTATGATAAATGGTAATAACAAAATAATTATAATTATCATTTTTAATGTGTTTGTCATTTATTACATAAGAAAAAAACTTGCAAGGGGTAGAATATCTGTATGTAGGTGTAGAGGATTGTTATTTACTGGGATTACAAAACTGAGAAATTGACAAAAAACTGAGCAAAGAAAAAATTGGTCCTTAAACAATTAAAATCAATACTTACGTCAAAAACCAAGCAAAAACTTTCCTTTTGCTTATCATTATCTGTTCAATTAGACATTATTCTTGCGTATTAAAAATCAACATAATACGCCTTTTATAATAATAATAATGATGTTACATTCGTTTTTTTGTGTTCCGTAATCTTAAAAGAATGACTGCTTATAAATGGGCTCAATGATTTTTCCTTATTCCAACAAGAAAATGCTACAATATTCCTATTCTTTGCCAGTGGATTATAAATATTTTTATGTCTGTAATTCCATCCAAACGTGTCAAATAACTTTACACCTATTATTATTATTATTATTATTATTATTATTAGATTTTAAGCAATTTATTAACAAACCTGAAAGATTTATATAACAGCAAAATGCAAAGGAGATCGTTCCATGGATTACTATTACCCAATTCGAAGATTATATTCTCATTCAGCACTGTAACAAAACATTTTTCAGCAATCACTTTTCTTTTTTCCATCTCCGTAAACGCGCTCGTCTCACATACAGCCGCGCGACTACAGCGCAACGCTGCGGTCATCGAAGCGAACTATTCATGCAGGCAATAAACCGCGCCTGCTCTTTTCCGCCCGATCAGCCAAGTGCGCCACATTAACACCTGTGTTTATCTCCCGCGCCGTCGCCGCAAAGTCGCGCTGTCCGCCGCGGGAGTTGTCAGTGTGGCGCGGAAACCCTCTCGCCAAACGAGCAGTTTAATCAAACTAATCAACTTTTTAATGAGCTGCATTGCCCAAAGCAACTACGTGCGGGCGCCATTGTGCAGTGTCAATGACACATAAATTAACAAAGGCTAATTACAGCGGCGGGAGGGCGGGTGGAGTGTGAAGGTTGGAAGGGCGACACTGGGCTGCGCACAAAAAGCGCGTCAGCACGGAGTGACGTCGCGGTGGATGGGGTGCCGATGGGTGGATGGGGGGGGCTTGCACGGGGTGGCGGGGGCGGAAGCGGGCACGGCGAGGGGCGCTCTGGAGGCAGTGGGGGAGGCAGCGGGGTGACGGCGGGGCGGCGGGCGAGAGGGCGCGGGGTGGTAGAGGCGACGACGCAGCCGTGGCTACGTTCCTGCTATTTCGAAGGGTAATGACAGGCCCGTGAATGGACCGCCGCCGCCGCCGCCGCCGCCGGCACGGCTCCTTTCGCGGTCTGCGCTGCCGCCATTCCGGCGACAGTTCGGCCCTCGCGGCTTCACTGCCATCCATTCGCCGTCTTTTATGGCCAGCGCGCACCTCGCCTCCCCGCGGCCTTTGTCCGCGCGGGGTCCATTTCATCTTTGTGCTCCGCGCGCCCGCCCGACCGCGACATCCGATAGAGCGCATCTCCCGTTTAACAAGGGATAAGCCAAAAAAATCTCCATTCTCCTCTAATTTTCTTGCGTTAACTAACAAAATTACTCTGGATTCTTTTTCTTCTCCTAAGGACCAGATGGTGACTTCGGGTCATTTTCGATTCTTCATTCGTCGGTGTTTTACCTTTATCTCTTTCCAATATTCCTTCTTCTTTTCACTTTTTCTCTCCAAATATTTTCGGCCTTCTCAGCTATCGGCATGTAATTGACTTGTAAAATAGATTTCTGTTATGTCACATCAGAGTTTTATTGAAGATATTTTTATTGTTATTTATTGACTTGAGATGTTTGTAACAAATAATGTACTTCACCTTACGGGTCCATTGAGCAAATGTTGAGATGGTCCCTTGTTTTGCTTCTGGATGTAAATGTAGCTTCACTTTGCGCACGTTTTGTTGAACTCTCCTTTTGCTTTTAATGGTAAGAGTAGAGGTAAGGGCAAGTTGCTATTTTGTTAGCAATGCAGAAAAATCATACTTGCAATTCGTGTACCAATGCAAATATGTTTTCTATAACTCAGAAACGAAAATGACTATTTTCAAATATTGCTAAGCTTGCGATTTTTAGAATGTGTTTTATTTATTTATGTTAAAATTTTACTCATTCATCAACTATATACATATATATATATATATATATATATATATATATATATATATATATATATTTGATATGACGGGAAGGGATTCTGGAACTCAAGAAAACTTGCGCAGATAATCTTTTCCCCCATACGTCACATACAGTTTTCACGTTTTTTTGACTGAATAAATCTAAATCTAAATAGAGAATCGAATTTGGAACGAAGTCTATAGAAGAACTAATGCCATGTGACAGAAAACAGTCGATACCTTGAAATTGATTCTCACATTCAACAAATAGTAAACCAGAATGTCTCACAACCGATAGAAACTCTTATTTTGCTTACGTTTACGTGATACATTGTGAATACTTCAGTATATCCCTTATGTTAATGTCTATGTGTATGCGCTATACTTATGTTTACGTTTGCATTGTCAATGGCCTTAAGCATGAACTGAGAGATGGTGTGAGAGTAGACTTTGCAATGTCACTCTGCAAATTACGATAAGTCACTTTCAATAACTCAATTACAACAGCGTATGAAAATTTAATGTTTGTTGTGACTTTACTTACGGGCATTCAGGTTTTATAGAACTGATTAATATTATACTGAGTTTCCAAAGATTTGCATAACTGCAAACAAGTGAAGGTCTTAATCTCGTTTCTTTTTCCATTGATCTTTTCACACTTTAGATGGGTTAGTGAGTGAAATCCTCAATGTATGGCAATTTTAAAATGATTCTGTGATATACATAATGAAGTTTTGATCCTGACGTCTCCGTAGTTTGTGGTCTTCATAAAGCTATGTCCGCTCGGCTTAATTTTAATTGAAACGGCATCACACTCTACCTGCCCATAACAACTGTAATTTAATCAAGAGCCAAAACCAATCCAATAAAACTCATGTGTTGATTAACTGTCTGACGAGAGCTTAGAAGACCTTGTTCGCAGCTGTGTCGCAATGAGCGAAATCAAGAGAATGTCATTCAAAACAAATTAAACAGTTGCAAACATTGAAATTTCAGTTAAAGTAGGAATGGTACTAAAAAAATGTTTGTTAATTTTGCGACCAAACAAAGAATTGTTTACTTGAATAAGTACTCTTATAGACAAATATTATTTCATAATAAATCATTTCTGTAGGTTCACATAATGAGAAATTCCTGCTATCTAAAAAGATGAATTGTAGTGATAGTGATACTAGTGAACTGCTAGTAGTCCTCAAACAATTTATTTGAAATCCAAGAGAATCGACGTTTACATTATATTCTCCAAGTTACAAGTTTGGAGTTTTATTTACACCAAGTTAATGAAAAGAACTCTTTGTAGTTGTCTCTAATTTTTAACATTCAAAAACCGTTTGTAAAATGTGAGCATGAAAACAATTTAATTGCAGAGTAGCATTTACTTTTAAAATTAATTTTGTAAAATTTATGAAAGGTATAAATTCGATCCTAAAGTCAGACATATAACTTTTAAGACGTTAATATTTCTGTTACGATTATATCGTGAATGCTTTTCTTGGCTTCAAGGGGGCTATCACAAATAATTTGTTCTAGATGTAACACAGAAAGTAGAAACAATGTACCATTTTCATTCAGATTTTCATCTAAAATACCTAATTGAAGTTTACACAACATCTAAAGTGCCCTTTTTTAATTAAAAATGTTATTGCTTTATTATACATTGTTTCCGTTCTGCGAATAAGTAAATTAAAAAAACCTTTTTTCAAATATAATGCGCTTCCTAGAATTTCACACATTGATAATGTCTGTCGAAATTCCATTTATAACTTACCACACTTGAATATCGCAACCAAAATATTATACAATGAACGGAAATTATTCACCATTTTTTCTTATTACAGAGTGTCATGGAAATTATCTCCTATAATATAATACACTGCTCTGTGAGTGCTATTTTATAATATTTCGCAGTTATTTCCATACTGTGTCATATAGCTGAAAAGTAAATTACTTCCATTTCAATTATCTGCACAAATGGAATAAGCTTTAAATGAAAAGGTGATGACAATCTCTCAGGGACAAATGTCCTTTACACAGTTAACAGTACAACGTTGAAGTAGTTTATTTTGTTCAGATTGTATGTATGTTTTAAACCTGTATCTTGAGATTTTCTTCTGACTCGAAATAAGGAAGGGAACAGGTTATAATTCAGGCGCAATGTTAATGTAAAATATTTAAGCAATCGAGCTGTCTCATATATTCTCTTTTCGCATTGCCATGTAATATAAGATAATCAAATTGTCTACAAAATTTACTTGATGGTATGTACTGTCGAAATTAAGATGTGTGTGATCGCGAAATTCGCTTCCGAACTGCGGGATAGCTATTCTCCATTCGACTTGTATAAACAGGCCGTCAGTTCCGATCAAATGGACGAATGAGAAAGTAAGAGCAAATAACTGTGTAATGTTGTGAATAAACTGAATTTATACTCGTATGTAACATGTTGTGAGTTAAAAAGAAACATTCAGATTGTAGAATTTATACACACTTAAAGCGAGTTCAGCCTGCTATAGAGCGTGATAAGAATAGTTATGACTGCCGAAGAATCATGTTAACGGTTATCAAACTGCCTGCACGTAAGATGGAATATAATTTGCTTTTCAGATTTTAATTAATTCATATTGTATAAAGCATAGCTACGTAATGTTTGACGTGATTAGAATTTATTTTCTCTCGACATTTTATGGAAAACCAAATTCTACTATTTTTTAATTCTATGAGGAATGAAACTAGATCCACTAAATATTTCTGTATTTATAATTGTTTTTAGGCATGCCGAAGTGCAGATTTATTTTGAAAGTGGTGAAGCGTTTGAACAGTATATTAGTATAATTTCATCTCAAATTGAAAAACTTTTTTTTTGTTGTTGATAGTTTTCACAAAACCATTTTTCTCTTTCAGGTGAGTCGTCTGTAACTTCTGTTTTACATTTGATAAGTGGGTAAGTACTGTAAAGAAGTATGATTTGTTCTCCCTGATCATAATTTCTTCTCTTTTTTAATGTAATATAATATTTGTATGTAATGTAATATGATGAAGGTGGAAACTGGAACATAACTGTGACACAATTCGGTGAAATCCGGCGTGGTTAATATTAGAAGTGTTTTAATACTTTTCGCACCTTATTCCGAATGAAGGGGTCATAAGTAACTTTTGACGAATGAAGAGTAGCAAAGTAAAGGAATCATTGTTCGCACATATATGATACTCTTACTTCATTAATCACGTTACTATTTGGACGAGAAGTTAAACTCTTGTTTCGAATGTTCTCTTTAAAATGTAGTGTAATGTTTCCAGAAGTAGTAAAGGGTTGACAGAGATTCATATTGAAAACGTTTGTCATTACACCCAAAGCATCGTGTAAATAGTTGTGCAAAAGTGCAAGATACAAATGGTGGATTACGATAGTAAAGTAAAGGTATCATTTTGTTAGAATTGCTGCCTATTGGTTTAAATTTTTACTTCAAATTACCTTCTGACGTTCTCTTTTACCGGCTCTGTTCTGTAGTAATTGTAATTCCGATTACAATATTGCAAGTAAACATATATTTATTTTTCGTTTAAAGTCTAAAGCAGGGATTTTCAAACTGTGCGTCGCTGCTCCCAGGGATGTCGTGGCCTTAAGGTAGAGGCAACGCGGTAATTTATTTAAATGATCTTTAGATGTGATTTAGTTTAATACTTGTCATTTATGTCCACAAAATAATCTTGTAGTATCGTAATTAATGTTATTTGCAATATAAATTATTCATTTTAATAATAAATTATGGATTAATTTAACCTCGAATGTTCCAGATTTGAACAATTCATGAAGCAGTAAGCTCACACTTCCCGTTAATTTTTGCAAGAATTTAGTCATTGAGTGAAAAGTTGAATAAAATGTGTTATTTGTTATGTTAATATCTAATCGAAATGGAGATATAGCCTATAATATTAATTAGCCATTTGTGCTGAATCTTGAGTAGACTTATGTTTACTCATATACTTGAAACTTATTGTTACCAGGGGAGCCGCGGGAAGTTTCGTTTACGTAAAGGGAGCTTTGGGTGAAAAAGGACTAGGATATTACTTTTATAACAAATCGAATTGAATTGGTGTAACAAGATGGCCACTGATTGTGGTGGGAAGTGTGAGAATAGATGTACGAGTGTGTGATAAATAAAATAATAGTTGTAATTCCTCCATTACACATATGCATTCAATCGGATACGGTCCGAATTACCACTGTAATCTTCGATAGAATAATTTGGTGCTTTTTTTATTACATTTACTTATATTATCGAATACTATCTGTGCGGAAAGACGATATGTGTCACTGTGTGTGTGTTTTAGTGTTGGGGTTGGGGAGGAGAAAGCTGGCAAGATTTTTTGACGACTGAAAGCGTTCGGCTTCTCGTACTTACCCCAGTAGTACATACGCAACCAGCCGGATACGGTCTTACCTCTGCTAACTTCGGCGGGGTAAGCCAGGCTATTTGGTACACCCCTAAATATAAGCTGTCGTGTGACGCGACGACCAGCAGCGAGCTGCGGTGAGGGAGGGGGTGGACGGGCAAGACAGTGTGTGATCGGGAATCTGCGGTGGCGGTGGGGGCGGGGGCGGGGGTGATGGTTGGGCCGCGGGTGGGAATCAGCGGTCGGCCGCCGCCACCGCCGCCGCCGCCGCGGCCGCTCAGAGAAATTGATTTCTGCGCAGCGGGATGTGATTTACGGTGGGTGAGCGAGTGGCAGGGCTCATCCGACACGCGTACTGCGCCCGCCCGAGCGGGAGCGAGCAGCGGGGGTGGGGGAGTGGGAGAGTGGGACCTTCCGTGAATCGCAGCGCCCGCGAGAGGAAAACTAGTGAGCGAGCGCCCTGCGAAGAGGTGGCTCTCGATGCGTGTAATTTTGGGAGACGGCTGCGGACGGGGTTTGCTTCACCACTTAGCCTTCTGGAAGTCTAGTTGACATGAGTCTTTTGAAGTAATCTACATATAATTTTTAGCCTCTAAAAGAAATAATTCAATTTTGGTTAAAGTTATGTAACATACAGTGTAAAATCTCTTTAATAAGATAAAAACGTGAAAAATGCTCTTTAATAATTAATTTATTACCATTTATTTACCTATATTCGCATGTATCAAAAAGGGCCATCTCGAGTAAACATACGAAAACATAATTTGCATTGTTGGAAACGAGTTTTAATTTCGTGCCCTCTAACGCCAACAGAGTTAAAAGAATTAAAAAAATTAAAAAAATAATTTTCAGTAATATGTTATAATGTAGTATGAAATAATTCAACAAAACAATTAAGGCATACAAAGCTCACAGAACATTTTTACGTTTGTAAAGGAAAAAAAGAGGAGAGAGAGAAATTTAGGGAGTAAATTGATGAACATAATAAATTGAAAAGAAAAAATGGAGAGACGAAACGCATATTGAAAGAACATTACATTGAAACTGCAAACTAAAATTCGGCTCCAATAGTACTATAATACAAATGTTATCAGCTCGTGACATCATTAATGTCACAACCACTGAAAACGTTAAGAATAGCTTTGTTTGCTTCCGGTCTGTAGTTCTTTTCTATTGGCGTTCACACTTTCCGTGTGAAGATAGAGGTACATTGTTTCTCTTGTGGCCGGTTCATGCTGCTTGCCGCGCGATATCCGTGCAATATCATGCCTCGTGATATCACGCATGAGGCACAGACTTTCAATAATTCACTTGAATTGTTCTATATAAGTTATGACTAACAAAACTGCTCGCCACTGAAGACCATTTCCTCTAAGAACACTCAGTTCCAAAGGCGCACGTTGGATTTCCAGTTTCAATAATCGGATCGAAAGATAGGAGGCGTATTGATTGATTGATTGATTGACTGTTTAGTGATTCCGAGCACGACAACTACCAAGCTCATTGGTTCCGTAAGTGTTTGCATGTTGCATGTTTGTTTGCTCGGGAGTTGGCGGTAATCTTTTTCCCACTGTATAGCGAAATCTGGCGCCGACCTACCATCGGCTATCAGGGTTTTCCCCAACCATGTACCTCCCACCAGCAGGGCACAGCCCCAGACGGGACCACACTAAGCTCCTGACGGGTCTCTCGACGTGTGTGGTAGTGAAGAGCATATACGTGTGTGTGTGTGTGTGTGTAAGTAAGAGCCAGGACACGCCAAAAAATGGAAAGGAAATATTGTGAGCGGTCTTTGGCCCCTTTGCTAGAGTACTTCGGCTTGTTCGGCTTCGGTTTGTTAGCGTACTACTCAACTCCGGCATTCACTTGGAGTTGATCGGACAAAAATAAATACGAAAAACTACCAATCAGAGCAGCCAACCACGAGAAGTTGCTTCCTGACAGCGACTGAATTCCACCTACCTAACAACCTAGTGTCCAAAATCCTGCCGCCCTCGTGATTCGAATCTAGGACCTTCCGGTCTGAGAGATTGCAGTCACATCAGTTCATACCCTGAGCCATCTCTCCCAGTACGACGGGTATTGTGTCGTGGAGTTTTGGTTTCTTCTTCCTCATTCGCCAATGTCTCCACTGGTCTGCTGTTTGGTTGTATTCTCTACCAGGATAGTAGATGATAACATTGGTTGAATTAAAAATTGGTTTTCTTCAGTTATTTGCACCTCAGAGGTGGGGAGGTCAAATACGCATAAGATTAGATATTATTATCCCTAAGGAATGTTTGTAATCGAATCGGATAAAACGTTTGGCGCCAACTTTAAGAAATGATTATTTTCTATTAACATTCATTTGTCGCATTCATCACAGATGAACTTCCTTCTTCCTGGAGCAGAGTAGCACACTTTATGGCACCTCAAGAAGCGAATGTTGCAGACCACTCTGCTCGCCCGTGCTCACAGAAGTTCTTATTATATGACCTGCATTCTACTTCTTTATCCTCACCATTGTCGGTTGAGGATTAAAGGATGTCACCCTGATCTTCCTTTCCACTTGTTGAAGAGTCATCGCTCGTATTCTTATTATATACTTCTTGATGGTTGTAGCTCATCATCATTTCTTTTAAGAGCAAACTTTTCCAGGAAATAAGCCTTATTGGTTTGAACTTTTCATTTTTGTCTTTTCTACCTCCTCTTATTTGATCAATTGTTGCCAAAGTAGCAAAGCATATTTAAATATTATAGAATTATCAAAATTATAGTTGTTTGGGGTTTTTTAAAAGTATATTGGTTGATAGTACATAAGAGCCAATATTGTAGCTTTCCAAACAGGGAACGGACATTTTAATTTTACCGCATCCAACATGGCGCTACATTTCGCTAACAACACAACCGAAGAACGTCAAGCGCAGTTAAAAAAGTAAGAGTGAAATACGGTCAACAAATAAATATTACAAAAATTAATTCCACATACCTTCGCAAAACATGATAAAGTTTTGATGTCAGGAGAAATTTAGAGCGCAACTTTAAAAAAAACTATGCAAATATCGTCCAAACGGGTGACAGGAACTTGACAAAAGCACTGCCAAGGCTATACTGGTTTGATGCGGGGACTCAAGGGGATTCAAGAGTACGGATTAAGGGAGTGGGACAGGTATAGGACACTTTACCTTATTACGAAAATACCTATACTACTCATATACATGCGTTACACAAGTTTGGTTTTGCTTATGACCAATTTGCGCTGTTTCTCCGTCCATATGACGGAAATTCTCTTTACGGAAAAACACTCGGTCTCAAGAAATGCATGAACATTATTCAGAGTTTTCACTGTATTTGTTAAATTTTGTTTTTCATATTATTTATTTCTATATTTTATTCTCCGTAGCAATTACGCCATTTATTCCAAGTGTTAAGCATAGCACACGGTATTAAGTAGTTAGGCCAAGGGCTTCTGAATTGGCACAACTTTCATGTGTCTTGGATGTTATGTAGTATATCATGTATATACAAATTTACATGCTAAATGACGATGTTCGTTTCTTGAAAGTATTACATTACTTTAGGACAATGGTAAATAAAATGTAACGCGGTCAATGAATGACATAAGGGAAGAAGGCGTTTTGGTCTCAAATGTGTATCATGAAATGTTGAAAAGATTGAACTCCAGTTATTCGGATATCCGGAGAATACATGTTTAGACTGGTGAATGGGAAATCTCACTGTCGGACCTTTTCGACTGTCAATGTCCAGCACACTTATCGTATCACGGCACATGTAGATGACGCCCTCGTCGTAAAGAATATGTCGTATATTTACGTATTCATTCTCAATTGACGAATTATAAAATTCTAAATTATCAGAGTTCACCTCTTTTCTTTGTTACCGTCACTGTTTTGTAGAAAACATTTTTTTGTTGATACATGTTTCCGAGGTTTTACACAAAGAGCTGACAACATTGTGAAGGGACAAGAGAGGATCGTAGGCTGAACTTTTTACATGGAAAACAATAAGAATTTTCGTTTATAAAAAAGGTTTGTTTTCTTTGCAACAAAATTTCTTATATCTGCTCTGTATGAGAGGTCATGATTCTCAGATGTGCTCTCGGTTTCTATTATTAACTGGTTTTAAAGAATAAACTCTAAATTTTAATAAAATCGCATAAATTTGTAATACATTTCTATCTACCGTCATTGGTTCATTAGGTCTTTTGGTTCTGACAAAATCTTCTAAAATGTCTTGGTTAAACTTGACCAAACGTCTGTGAGTTTCAGGTTATGCTTTTAGATGTCGAAGCAAATACTGTTAGGTTTTCAAGATCGAAGGTTGCATTTATACAAGGTACATACTCAACGTCTACACACATGTATATATTCTCAACATCTATACAAACACTGAATGTCCCGGGATAGTTTCTTTCTACACGGTTCTTTTCTAAAATATTAAGTAATTAGTATGTTTTAACTTTTGTGCAGTACTTTGTTTTGTTCGATGTAATCGTAGTTTTCAGCTAACAGTATATTATGAAAGGATGATGATACATCATATTCATAAACGAGTTTGAAGCATATATTGTAACTCTCACGTGGCCAAGTTCAATTCATTCTCCAACTTATCTCCCTATCTTTGATGGAAATCTTACCCAGCTGCTCCGTAAATTAAGGGAGGGGGAGGGGTCGTCATGCGAAAAAATACTCTGCAGTATGATTGAGAAAAAAATACGATGTGACGTGGATTTACTCTCTCTCTCTCTCTCTCTTCTCTCTCTCTCTTTCTCTTTCTTTCCCTCTCTCTGTAAAATAAGTTTACAAAGAAGTGATGAGAGATGGGGGTGATCAACTCACGGAGAGCGAAATGATGTCTCGCGCGCTTTAAAACTTAATCTTAGTTCTTAAAAAGTAATCTTAATTCTAATTCACAACGTCGCTGCAGCGGCATCCTTCTCGGCTCCAGGTGCGACCTGCGATCAGGGTCACGGCGTGCGGGAGATACCAGGAGGCATACACTTAGCACATTCCAAGTGCAAAGGATCTATGCACTACTGAAGTTTGGACAGTTTTATTAAAAAAGTCATCAAAGTCTTTGTTTGTTTTTCCACTTTGATGAGCTTAATATCAGATTCGCTGCTGATAGTGGGACTTCCAATATTAATCTGATTTTTGGAAACAGGGGAGGAAATGAGCGGTACATTGTCAACACCTTGCGGTCGAGTGACCACAGTCCAACTCTTCATTTAATACAACGAACTATGCTTAATCACGTTATAAGATTTGATTCAGAAACATTGTTCTAATTTGTCTTTATTCTGTACCAAAATGAATTTGCACCGTAATAAATATCTGTACAATACGAGTTGTAGGGAACAAAACTTTTCAATGAAAGTAAAAAATGTTAGGAATAAGTATTTATTATAAAATTATCTACCTGACTCCTGAAGGTATGTTGTATTTTTATGGAAATGTAATTTTATAAATACAAAAGACATATTGATACATGATGAATACATGATGATAATTGATACAATAAATGTTTATTGTACAGCTAAAAATTCAAACCGACCGTAAAATTTACCATCCCCTTCGCATTCCTGCGGTTAATAAGTCATATGTTTCTAGATTTTATGTCCAAGTCACAACATGCAGATAAAAATAGGGATTTATTCTGTCTGTTTGCACTCTCGCGAACATTCATGTAATTATTCATTCCGGGCACCGCTTTACACCTGTCATCTGCTCCCACGACTCTACTTCATCTCATCACCCCATTCTTTCCCCCTCCACCCCACCAATACCTCACTTCTCCCCCCCCTCCCGAATGCATATGCATGGACTTCTGTCACTTGCTCGCTAATAAAATTGTCGTTTGCCATCAGGCTACATTCATTCATGTCCATTTACATTTTTTTGCCCTTGTTCATTTGTCGTCCTCTGTGTTTAATTTTATTCTAATATCGTTTGTATCCTCCCCACCCCGCCTCTCACTTTGTCCACCGTCTCGCGTAGTACTCGCAAAATTGCACTCGGCCGGTGCCGTACCCTCAAGCCCCCGCTTTGCTTTTTGCGAAAGCCAGCCGCGAGAAGCGGGGCGAGAGCCCAGAAAGAAGCCCGGTCTATGGCGTTAATTAATTAAAAATGCTTGACTTAATTAATACACGGGTATTTGACTTGCATGAGAGCGGAGGAGGGCACCGGCTGGCTTCATTACCCTGCCGCGCGCTGCCTGTGGCGCTGGTGCGCCGTCGGTGGCCGCGGCGGCGTTTGAGCTAAGCCGCTCTCCTCGGGCGCGACCCGGTTGCCGACGACCTGGTTGGGATTTCGCCGAAAAAACCACGCTCTGGCAGCAGCGTTGCCGGCGGCTCCTCGGGCCGCGCTTTGAGACGCGCTGCCGGCCGATTTATTATTTCGGGGAAAATTACCACGTAACTAGATTGGATCGGCGAGAAGGGTGGCGCCCTGTGGAATTAAGGAAAATATGAAGTCGTTAACTAGTTGAAGAGTGAATGAACATCGTTGTCAGGGAAAGGGGATGTTTCAGATATGATTTCCTTTTCACCTTGATGGTAATGATAATACTCCTGCGGGTCCTTCATACTTATTTATATATGTTGATATTTATTTTGCTGATTACGCTCTTCTCGTTATAGGAGTAACAATAGTAACGTGTACCAGCAGTCAGCGATTAAAAAAGTTTACTTTCTGAATAAATGCATTTTTTCGTTTATATAATCGTTATAGAAACATTATGGGTACGTCAAACATTACACGTAATCATATGTGTCTGTAATGAAGAAGCTTATTTATTGAAGTTCATTGAGACTTACGGACGTTCAGTCAATATATTTTGTTGGCGTTCAACCTGGGAGAGGCAGCTTCGGACATCGACTGATGTCGCTGCAGTTCCTCCGACCGGGAGTTCCTAGGTTCGGGTCCCGACGTTGGCAGGAGTTTCGACACGAGCTTCTAAACTAGGTCGAATTCAGGCGCTGTCTGGAGGAGAATTCTAGTGACCAGATGCTCTGATTGAAAGTTTTCTGCGGTTTCTCCTATCAACACCAGATGAATTTCGGAGCAGTACCCTAACAATCGTGCCACAGATCGCGCGCGATCTTTCCTTCCTCTTCCTTGTCCTATCCTCATACCCTTACCCACACTAACAACAACATGCACGGCACTACCGCACATGACCTGCTTGTCCCTGCTGAGGCGATACCCCCGCTGGTGGGAGATACCTAGATGTGGGAAAACCCCGCTAGCCGACGATAGGTCGGCGCTTGATCTCGCCATACGATAGAGAAAACCACCGCCACAGTAAACAACATGCAATACACTTAAGAGACTAATGTCCTTGGTAGTTGACACGCCCGGAATTACTAACAATCAATCAATCAATTAATCAATATGCGTATATGCGTATGTATGCATACCTCGAGAACTCACAGAGTAAACCGTTTCATTTGTACCATTTGTTTTAACAGCTTCTGATAGAATGCCCAAAGACAACAGCGTATCAATTAAAGGAGTTAATAAAGGAACGTTAAGCATATTATTTATTGTAAAAAACTGTTATGTGACTTACAGTTTGAGGGAGTTTGCTAAAAATTAAATTGTCGAAATATAAATATTAGAAAAGTAACTCTCATAAAACATTCTTATTGTATAATCTTATACAATATTTGTCCATTTTACTTTGTCGTATTCAACGGCTAGAGAATGTTCGTAACACGGTGAAAACTCGATATCGATATTTCGATGGAAATACTATACGTTTGAAGACCCCTTACATTAAAAGAAGTGTTTTTTTTAGTGTTCGTCCATCTATGAACAACACTAACACTTAAATCGTTACCTAGAATATTTACTAAAATGGAGATTCCTCGATAAAACTGACTATTGTCTTGGCTCCTTAATTTGAAACTGATATTTAGTTGGGTGGGATACTATATATGAAGTCCCAACATTTTGAATTTTTTTTTCAATATTAGCACGGATTTTTTCCCTTAGTTTTCGCTCTAATAGAACAAACACGTACATAAATATTAAGTAGAAAAGGTTTCTAGATTGACTACTTATGAAATTTCAAAAATTTCAAAAGATAAAATATATTTGTTTGTATCTCCATAAAACTACATAATTCAAAATGTAAAATTGTTTTTAATTAAATCTGTTCTTCAAAAGTAGATGACTAAATTATGACATGTTCAGATTTTTTAAAAAATATTCGTAGTTTTTTTCTGTAATTGAGAACAAAATTTGTTTCAATTATTACCATTATAGATATTTTTGTATGAACAGTTTAGCACTTTATAAAACTCAACTTCCAAACCAGATAGGTCGATCTTCTACCTTCGCATAACATGAACGCGTGAACATTATCATAAAAATGTATTACCTGAATGGAAAACTTCGAAAATGATGAAAAGTTTTCTTAGAGAAATTCTGTGAATTGTATGTTTCTTGTAAATCCAATACGGACAATACTGTACCATATACAAAATCAGTTTTTGTTGTTAAAAATATTTTGAAATTCCAAAAATACTGTGAATAATTGTTTTGTTTGTAATCATCTTTTTAAAACATCTCTACGAACCACTTTTATTTGGAAACCTTTTATATACAAGTATATATTACAATATGATGTAGGATGTTTGGGTTAATAGAAATATTTTGTTGAGTCTCTTGATATTGTTTGCTTTAAAAATTCTGCAGTAATTAAGAATACCTGTGCTAATTAAGCAACATGTAAATGATATTGTCCTTTTAAACTATATTCAAATATTAAACAAGGAAAGTAGCATATGTTGACCTTTCTCTTTCTTTTGTAAGACAAAACGTTAATGCACATCCTCAAAATCTAAGCTTGTTATGATTTAGCCTCTGGACATTATTCATTTCTCATTTTCATTTTTAAAACACCATCCCATTCAGCGTAAAAATTCGGAATGAGTTATAACTTGCAATGTTTTCGATGAATCTCAAAGAACAATTAACGTCACGCTTACAAAAATATAAATAGATGTGTCAAAATGCCTTTACAAAGCACGTGGAATGACAACATATGCGCCATCATATCCGTGTAAAGCTGAATATTTAAAACTCTGTCCCATTCCTTTGAAATAAATTCTTTTGAATACAATAGATATTCGCGTTTCACTTTTTAGCGTCACATATTACATTTTCTACGGCGGTATATTCATCTTTACATCCCTTTGCGCACATGAAATAAAACACATTCAGAAACGACGAAAAAATGTAAAAAAGTGAACACAAACGTTTCCGTATTTGTGCGTCGTTCTGCAGCATGATTTCATGCTCGCGCATTATAATAAACGACTCAGCTTGTCTTACAAGCTCGGCTGCGTTGTCGTTCCATCTTGTCGCAAAGGCAAAAAACCGTCGGTGCTGACGAGGTTCGCGAAACAAAATTCCGGATCACAATGGCTGCGGCGTTTCCCGCCCCCTTCCCACCCGCAACACGCAAAGAGGTGAAGTAGAAAAAGGGAGAGAGAGAGCGGGAGAGGAGGGGAAGGGAAAAGAGGGAGGAGGAGATAAAATCGCGCGCGTCGCTTCGCGAAAGAGAACTCGTTAGCGAAGGCAACGCCTACAATCGCGGTGAACGAATCCCTTTGTCGCCGCCGTTCTTCTCGCGGGTCGCGACTCACTCCTGAAGGGCGGAAGGGCGCCCGCAAACCGTTCAACGCCCTTTGGCCGCCGCGCGTGTGTCGCGTTTCCAAAGGCGACGCTGGGACGCCTTGCGCGAGGCGTCGCCGACACGAACCATAACAGCAACGACTGAGAGCCTGTTGCGTTTCACCTCTTGGCCGTGCGCCGACCGCACAGTGTATTAGGGTTTTTTTTTCGGGAGTGGGGGAAAGTCGCGAATGAGGTCTCGATGATGTGTTGCGTGTGACGGTGGGTGGTTTTGACAGATGAATAACTGCGAGCGCACTGCACAAAGGTATTTGTGAGAGGAAGCTCATTCGTCATACTCTCCAGTCGTAAGACCCTCTTTTACTTTTTGCGGTAAATGGAAACTAATCTAAAAGGAATATTTTGCATATTGCCTTAATCTTTCCACAGCTAGAAAGGTAATAATTGAACAAAATGTGGGTTGAAAACGAAAGATTCCACAAAGGTCTGTTGTCTGCATTAGGGAGAAATGAACATTTTATATAGGGCATTTTATAAAAAAAACACGCATGCCCAAAATATGTCATAAAATTTGTAAGAAAATATCCCTTGTAAGTCGTTTCAGTTCAGAGATTGGGATACTTTAGTGGGTAGTAGTAAAAAGTCTGTAGTATTATGGTAATGTACTAAACCACTCTTCCATGACCGTCTTTCTAGTTATGATTCGATTGATTCTTTATGAGTATCTACTCGTACAATAATTATGAATCATTACATTTCAACTAAATATCCTAGTTGTATGAAAAAAATATGTGCACTTGCTAATTAATGGCTTCTTCTAAAACAACATTTCAAAAACTGGAACAATATGATGACAGAAAAAAATAGCTTGTCGTCATCTGTAACGAACACTCTGTACTCTGGCATTAATTACTGTGAATCTCAAAGGAAATATGTTATGAAGTTATTAAATTTTTAATTTTTCCCCTTTAAAGTTGATTTACTGGCCTGTAATGTTCAGTACTCAATTGTAGCATAATACTGCATATCAGTAAAGGAATACATAGTCATATTCTGAGGAAATTCAGTCATTTAGTAATGTCATATACTAAAGTGAATGCAAAAAAGCAATGCAGAATGATGAAATACCGAAGTTATACTCGTGTGGAAAACGCTGGACATAAAACCCATTGCGAAACCGTGAACATAATGACAGAAGTGTAATAATCTCGTGAAAGCGACGAATTAAAATTATTGTGCTCGTCGCGACCACTTCCCCCTGATTTCATGGGTCCCGGAATGAGATAAACCAAACACAGCCGCATGGCTGCATATGGCGTTAAAAATGAAAGCCAACAATTTACTAGTCCCAGTGCAATCAAATGATAGCGCTCTCTTAAACAAGCAAAAACAGAGCATAAAACAAGCAAGCAGAGGGTTGCGACTGTTGAAAGTAGGCTGCTCATTAGCTACCAGAAGGTCTGCACTGATCGAAATTGGCAAACGTGACCTATCAATTGTCCCTGTTTTCATTGTTATGTGAAGAGCTATGGAAAATATTCCCCCGCCCTGCAATGACATATTTTAAAGGCACACTGAATTTGTCCTCAAAGCTTAAGAAATACACAGCACTTATCCTGTAGTTGTTTTTAAAAGTCATTTAGCAATAAAATTTCAGTTTGGGTAAATAGACGTAGTTTAATTAAAGGTATCATTGCAAAATATTATTTCATTTAAGTGTTGCATAATTGCAAATATATATTAATAAAACTGAATTCAACGATTTGTAACCAACAACGATATCACAAAATGTAGTGTATACATAGATACGAAATGTTTAAATGCTTTTCTTTAGAATTATCGCAGTGTTATTGCAAATTTTGATAAATATTAATTTAATAAAAATGCGTAAAATAAATAACTTAAATAATATCTTGTTAGCTGCAGCATGACCATTATTTTTTTGGTTCTCGCTAATAGCACGTGTTTCCTAATACATTCCACAAAAAAGTTCATAGAATGTAAGATAAACAAGTTTCAATCTAATAGCAAGGTTCTCTAAAATATTTTTTAAATGTAGTATTGTATTTTATTAAACTTTGAACCAATTACTTTGAAAATAATAATCTTAAACACCATTGTTTATATAAAATTGATACTTCCCTCTTTCACCATGACTGGATGTAAAGAAAGCCCGGGTAACGCCGGGTCAACTTTTCTGTTGACTCTTATGCACATCAGAGATATTCTTGTTCATTGCAGATTGCGCCGTGAGAGAATGAGAGATAACAATAGCGGCGGCGATGGTGTAACGGTTAGCGTACTGGACTGTTGTACCCAAGTTGGCGGGTTCAAACCCGATCGAAGCCGTGGATTTTTAAGGGCGAAAAAATCCTTCGTACGCCTGCCTTCGGAGGGGAATCCTAAAAGTTAAGCCGGCTGTCCCATGTTCGTAGATTTACTTTCATGTAAAAGATCCTCAAGCATAAATGACGCCTCTGAGCTAAATTCAAAATCGCCTGTTTCTTGCCCAAGAAATACCTCCTTTCTCTCCTAGTTGGTGAAAGGAGCGTAGCGGAATTTGCGTGGTCAGACGGAAGAGCGGGCCTGATGGCCCGAGTCTCGCCACGTAAAATAAGGGAAATTCGATTCAACAGTATCGCTTTTTCCTGCGGATAAGAATGTGGGCTTATTGGGGAAGTAAGGATCGCGAGCTTGACAATCTGTTATTTAACTACCTACAGCTTAGGCATCCGCCTTGAATTCACAGTAGGAAATGAACTGTAAGAACAGTTGGACTTTATTACCGTTGTCTACTTGCCAGCTATTTAACTCATTGTCAAGGCTTGAACCCAGAATACCACAGTGTGTGAAGTTTAAAGTTTTGCGTTCTCCAAACCACAAATATTAAACCCTCCGGAATTTATTAAAAGACTATGTAGAATTACATTATTAGATTATATTCGTCAGGGAACATTAATATATCGTTGATGCACAAGAAAAAGTGGGAAAGTTCAAAACACGCCATTTTCTAGATAAGAGAAAAAGTGTGCTTAAAAATGTGTATATTTTTCTAAATTTCGTTTTAATAAATTATATTGAAAATACATATTGTGCAGAGTAAATCTCCTTGCACGAAATAAACTTACTTGCTCAGGATGAAACATACATTGTTGAAAATGACAATTTCTGAGGTACGTCACTTTCCTTGTGCTCCTAAGAAGTGCGAAATGGAATGTAATGGGTAAGTTTCCACTTTCGAAATGCCCCGTTCGCGCTGCGCGTAATTTATCTCTTGAGGTTAGACCTCCGGGAGCAGCGTCTTGGAACCTCGTGGGTGAAGCTGCGGCGCAAGTGCAGCGGAGAAACACAAGAGCAGCGGAAACCGAGGGGGGGGGGGGAAGGCGGGCGGTGACAGCGGCAGGCCGTCGCTGCCACGCTCCGCCCCCGCCCCGCCCCCGCCGTAGTTGGACCAAGGAGCAGTTAGTTGGCAACTCCGCTGTCCGCCGTCTGTTTCCCGCGGAGAGAGGTGCTCTGTCGCGGGGGCTCGGGTGAGCGGTCGGGGGAGGTGAGTGAAGGAGGTAAGGCGCGCCTTGGCAGGTGAAGCCCCGCCACCCGGTGGCCTCGGGAAGGCCTGACGCGAGAAGACTGAAGACGAGCGGTGAGAGGTAGCAGGGAAACGCCTGCCGAGTCTGGCGTGGACGTGACAATGGCGAAAGTGACAAAGAAGCAAACTAACGAACAAACCGAAATGCTCAATAAGAAACATACGAAAAGTTTCTCAAAAGAGAGAATTATCTTTATTCTTTGGGAAAAACGTATTGACATTTCTGAAAATCATTTTGAGCGAGTTTTGTGTTTCCGAACGTGTTAGCTATTTTAGTCAATCTGTGTATGTAGTGTGTGTCACACCCATGAGAGAGTGGTATTCCTTCCATGCTGAAACATGAGATCTGATTTTTACATGTCAGCTTGCGGGGTTTTCGACTACAAGTATCTTCCCTGGTTGGACGTCTAACTAGCTCGGAAAATGTCGAAGCATCCAATTGTTGTATTTTGTGATATATTTGGCAGTGTATTGCTTGTAAATCTATGTAAGAATGTTTACAGGGAGAGCAAGAATGAGGGCGGCAATATTGTGGGTGGTACATGGCCGGATAGCTAGGGTAGAGATCTGATATTCTTATTATAACTTGATCGACGAAGCCAGAGAAAACTACCGAACAGATCAAGCGTTCACTACAATTCTCTTTCAGACAGCGGCTGAATTCAATCTAGCTATATAGCTGGTGACAAAAATCCTGCTACGGTTGGGACTCGGAAATTATTTTGAGATGTAAACGTTCATTGAACGGAATTTGTTCGCGTCTGACGCAACTGATGTTCAGAGCTCGGGAAGTCATAGATTTGAGTCTCAACAGTGACAGAATTTCAATACTAGCAAAATAGCTGGGTTTTAGCCGAACGGTGCCTGTATGAGAACTGTAGTTGGCAACTACTCTGTTCAGTCATTCCCAAAGTTTCCACCGACCAATTCGAGATGGGGTAGAATTGGTTCCGGATCAGTGCCGAAGCTGAATGTCTTAAAGAACGGGCCATGCAACGCCAGGGATCTTTCCTCCCCATACACCTCCGCACTTCTGGCCATCCTCAGAACTCTCAACATCACTTGCAAAAATAAAATAGAAAAAAACGAATAATTAGTAAAAAAAATTGTTTCAATGGTATTTCACAAAATTAAAAAACGAATATTGATATAACTAATTTTATATTTTTTTAATGATATCGTAAGTTTAACTGTTTAATACCGAATTTTAACTGTTTAATACCGCTTTTCATTCGGTATTAAACAGTTAAACTTACGATATTATCACGGAGTGTCCCAAGGGAGATGCTCTTATGAGGCACCAATGAGACAGGTAGATGTGTGCGGGAGGGGGAAGGCTTGTAAACTTTGTATCTCTAGGAATAGTTAATAGTGGTTCCACATTTAATTAAAAATTCCTACTTTGCCAACGTTTCGGAACTTTACTGTTCCCACCTCAGTTCGCAAACTTGTTTTTTAATTACATATCCAACAATCATTAACTGTTCCTAGAGTTAATAGTGTGGTCATGAATTCAAGAGTTATTAAATCTGCAACTTCTGAGGAAACGTGAGAGAGTGTGTGGGAAGGGACAACCTGATCAGGTGTCACTGTTGTGTCTCTTTCTTTTTGCTCCTATGATAGTTTGATAGTCCATTGGTAAAGTGTTATTACTTTCTCGAATACTACTTACGTATATTAGAGAACATTTTGGAATCCTGAAAAAAACCTGCAATGTTTTGAAAGAAAAACTGTTTGTGGGTCCCTTATACCAAAATACTGAATAATTCTCGTTCATATTTACATTAAATATCTTCTTCAAATATGTTCTCTTGTCGTAATCAACATTTTATGGATCATTGATACTGAACATGTGGTTTGCATCAAAATGGCTGCCCGTTTGTTTGTGAACAACACTAGGGCAAAAATGCAGGCAAGATTTTTACGTACATTGATATTTTCCAACATTGTAGCTGATATCTTCTTAAATTTGAAACGTATATTTTCTCAAAAATGATTCCAAATTTGTTCTTTATTTTTGTTTTAGTTAGGGCAAAATAAACTTATCCAAATGGCGCAGGTCACATTTTCGTTGAATTATCTCAATTTCCGAAATCGTAATAATTCTAATTTTTCAGCGTCTTTCCACTACTAAAATATTGAAGAAAGATATTGCTTCTCAAAGCAATCTGTTTTCCAAAGTTACATTTTAAAAAGATATCGTGAACATCTTCAAAATACGATAACGGTATCTGTTTGTGCCTAATTTTGAGTGAAATGAAGCCAAATTTATAGTAAGATTTTCTCAAAAACCATTCCAAATGTTTTCTTCCTTGTTTTTCTCGGATATTGCAGTCTCTATTTCGTTAAACTGTCTTAATTTTCAAAAATTGCTTAAAATACAATAATACGAGAAAGTATGCGGAGTAACACGACTAAATTTTTTTATAATTTTCACATACCAAAATTTAAAAATTATGCAATCAAATTAATTTTGATTGCATAACAGGGCCGACTCTTTATGTTTTTTCATGGTCTCCCTGAGAATTCAGCATCCCTCGTTTCCGCGAAATCTGATGTGTCCCATTGACGTCCTCGAGCGCAGTGGGCGAGGCTGGTTGGTGGGCGAGAGTCAGTTGAGAGCGTTAGGCGAAACCCGTACGTGACCGTAATTAGAAAGAGCGGTGGCCGTGGGCGGTTGGTAAGAGGATGAGTGAGGACGGTGGATGAGGGCAGAGCGGGATGGGTGAGGCTGAGGAGTGGGGCGAGAGTGTTACGCGAAAGCGGCGGGCAAGAACGGTAAACAATGTCAGTGAACGGGACCTGTTGCCGATAGGACGGGCGAGAATGGTGGATGAGGGCAAAGGGCGAGCAGGCTAAGCGAGAATGGCCGATGGTCGAGAGCGGGTTGCGGGTGTGATAAGCGACAGCTGCGAGCAAGACTGGTTAGCAGGATCTGCAAACGAGAGCGGAGATTGAGAATTGGGTGATCGCGTCGGGTGCGAGCGGTTGATGAGGGCAGTGGCCGAGCGGGGTAAATGAGACTTATCGACATCAGATTGCGAGAGTGATAGGTGGAACCTTTGAGGAAGACTGGTTAGAGGGGGCTGTGAACAACAGCGAAAGCTGAGTTGGGCGATCGAGACCGTTGTAAGTGGCGGATGACGGAAGCTCGCGTTTGGGGTGGGCGAGGGTAGAGAGTGGCCGAGATAGGATTGCGAGAGCGATATGCAAACGCTGCGAGTGTAACTGGTTAGCAACGTCTGTGAACGAGAGCAGAGGCTGAGGGTTGTGTGAGCGGGCGAACGGGGTGGGCGAGGGTGGCGGGGGCGGGCGCGACACAGTCGCAAGCTAGCGTCTGCGCAGGAATTTCAATTAACACGTCGGGGATCGAGCGCGGCTTAGTCTCAGCGCCCGGCGTCGCCACTGCACCGCCTTTGCCGCCGCTCTCACACGTGGCTGGGCGCCGCCGCATGCGAGGGCTCGCTCGCGCATGGAGCTCGCGGGAGTTCGCAATCCACCCGCCCGCCCACTAGTTCCGCGCTGCGTGCGCCAGTGAATGCGGGCCCCCGGCGGCCACAGTCTTCGCGACGTTCTCTCCCACTATGCAACTTCTGCTGCGATCGCTCTCGCCTACGGGTTCTTGCTGGGAATACCTGCTGCTGGTTGGCCCTTCCTGTTGAATTAGCTTCTATTAGCGCCTATTCCTCCCTCGATTCTCTTCACTGCTTTGACCTACCTCCCCTCCAACCTCATTTCTCTCGCTGATCTGGTGTCGTTTCTATCGTTATCATTGACGCTTTCTTGCCATAGTCACACTCGCAGCCTTCGATACTCTCTTTTTTCCTAGCCGCTCTTTTGCCTCGGCAGCTCTCGACCTGACCGCGCTCTCGTTGCCTGGGTCTTTCTCGTTGCGCTCGCCGGTGTCGGTGCTCTCGACGCTCTCGATTCCCTAGCCGCTCGTGTTGTTGCCCTGGTCTCTCTTGTTGCGCCCGCTGCTCTTGACGCTCTCGCTGTCCCGTAGCTTCGACACTCACCGCCCTCGTTACTCTTCTTGACCTATGCGCTCTCTTAGTTGCTCTCATTGGCAATCTCGCCTTCGTTGCTCTCGCCATCATTTCCTCTGTTTACTTTCGCCGTCTTTTTGAGGTCATCTTCTAAACAGAACATATTGAGTTTCATTTCTCCATTGCCTTGTTGCCATTCAAATGTTTGTATCTCGAGGCTCTGTTTCTAGCTATGTTTAAAATTCGTTTTTTCGCCATAGAGACCAAATTTGTCACCATTTGTTTACCAAACTACGTTTTTTACAAACTATTGAGTTTGGATCCCTTATTAACTACCTAATTTTTTCCAATTGGTCACTAAAGCATCTTAACTGATCAACACTTTTATTTTTTATACAAAGGTGGGTTGTTTGCATTTGGTGTAATTCGAAGTTTCTAAATAAATCATAATTCACTTATTATAATATGTAATTGAGTTTATTTATAATGACCCCCATTGAAAAAACAGAAATTATATAAATGTACGCAGTATTTAAAAAATAAGTCGATGAGTTTTGAACGAATGCATTCTATATCTAAATGTGATAAAAATACATTCTCTAAATATATCTCTTCATACTTCATACGATATTTTAATTTGACGAACATTTTGGAAGTTACTTTATTGCTATAATGGAACTGACTGTGATAATGATTCTGAGTGTAATGGTTCTGATTCTGAGTCGACTGAAGAAAATTTTCTTGCAAGTTGCGATCGGTTCGGTTATCGAAAAGAAAGCCCTTATTGTGCAGTAGTCTTACATATTTACCTTTTTCAAATAAAAATATTTCAAAATAAAATAATCTATTACTTTGAAGAACTTACTACAGAAGTATTGCAAATTTCAAGGACATCTAGAACGTTTCTTTATTTAGAAACTACTTACGTGACTTGGAAACTAAGTAGATATGTAAAGTGAAACATTCGCAAATTGACAGATGGTGAATTGAACATCTGGATTCCTTGTTATTTAATGTGAGTAAACTTAATGCAACTTTGCGAATATATTTTATCACGATTTGCGTTTTAATACAACGTCATAAATGTATGTTTGTGACATATTAGTGATAAAAACAAATGAATAGTGAAGGAAACAAATAATGAACGCTGAATTTAAATATTATTGAATTTAGAAGCTCGGAGTGAAACATAAAAGGTCTTTCAGCTTTGCAAATTATTACTCTACTGAACGAATATTCATGATTACCTATATACATACGTACACACAACATGCGCAATTGATCTAGTATGCAAGTTAATGGTCAGGGTTTCGTCCTCACGTTAACTGCTCTTAAACAGTAATTCCAGAAACGCTTTATCTCTATCATGTTATCTCCTAAATCTGTGTAAACGCTTCCGTACTCAAATTTCCAAACCGATAGGTCGTGATCCTCGACTGGCAAACTACGGGCAAGCGAAAAGCTCATATCCTCTTTGACCTCATAATCGCTTTTAACACCTCACTCCAAATGCAACGTTGAAGCGTAGTAATGTGCTTAGCTAGCTACCTGCCCACCAATCCCGGCCCGACAATCCATACTCGTGTACCTTCAGATACCGAATATCTCACAACGTAGACTGGCAAATCTCTGGGCCAACTTGGTTTACGGGTATTATGCTTTGTATTTCAAACGTTACGCATTAAAAACAATTAATGTGACACTTTTTTCTTAAAAATATGACTCATTTCCATAAACATTTTTATGAATTCCAAATAAAAAGATATCATCAAGTGATTGCGTCATTAAAACTTGAAAACCTATATCAAAACTATTTAAATCAATTTTACACTTCCCATAGTTTCCTTTCCACTTAGAGTCCCTTCAATTAGTTACAAAAGCACATTCAATATATTCAAAATAAATTATGCACAAAACATATTTCAAGGCTAGACTGAACGAAAATTATTCTTCGTGATTACGTTACTCTGATATTTAGTCGCTCGTCCGCCAGCAATCATGACAAGAAGTGGGTGACATGCGAAAGTTTTCTTGAAAATTGGAAATGAAAAAACTATTTCAAACTATATGCTTTGGGTGCAATTTTAATTTTAGAAACTTAAAAAGTAACTGTTATAATAAAATGCACGTCAAAAATTTTAGGAATACGTTTCTAGTTATTATAGAAAACTTGTTTACTTCTTTCAGTGTTGGTGCACCAAAACAAGTAAATATATGTATAACTTTGACGGTTGCGAAACGTTGACTTTTTGTGTAGGTTTAAAATCAGGCATGCTTATTTATTTGACTAATAGCCTACATAAGCTTCTGAACTGAACCTCGCAAACTACTTTTCAAAAAGTAGCGAGCACACTGTTCAAGAACAAGAAATAGCATGCTGTCTTATGACACGGCAAATCATAAAATATTATAAAAGTATTTCCGAATAGTATACAAAGTTTTCACATCGAACTTAATATAGGCTGCTACAACAGTTCTTTTTATACCAAAAAAATTAAATAAAATATAGTAGTAGATACTGAGAAGATAACAACAGCACATACTATCTTGCGTTATTGAAAACAGATACGTAATATTGAAATACTGTTGTTTTTTATGCGCTACTAGCACCTAAGCCACCACTATTGCCAAAGCAGCGTTGTCAAAACTATGTGCATTTGCTTGACTAATAGTATTATTACAGTAATTAGAATATTCTTTACACCAATTTACATCAAAATAATTACGAATGGCTAACTGCAAGCGTAGTTTGATAATAGATTATCGCATTCAAATATTTAGATTTTTTAGTCATAACTATTTCTTTGTTTTGGCTAGTGGCCTGTAGTAGCAAAAAATGCCGCTGAACAAAACCACACAAACGTTTTACCAAAAAGTAGTGCACATGCTGCTTCAGAACAACAAATAAGACTTGCGTAGGTTATTGCAAATAATAAAATGTTTTTGTGAAAACAGTCTTTAATAATACTGCCCTGTCCTTTGGCACGACAGGCCGCTATGGGTCTTGGCCGACCGGCGGTGACCCAGCCTCGGCCTTGGGATAAGGAGTTCCTGTAGTTAGCTTGAAGACATCTCTTCGCCGTATATACTGATCTTCATAAACCCACGGTGGGGTTTCTCATCGTCACATCGCATTAGATAATAGGGTATTTGTAATGGAAGTGTGCAGTTATACTTTTGCCCCTGCCGGGAATCGAACCCAGGATTGCGCCTGAAAAAGCGAGCACGCTATCCAACGAGTCACCGAGTGTGGTTTTCATTAATACTACAATGACATAAAATAATATTTATCCAATACAAACTGCTTGTATTTTATGTAAAGAACTGTACTTTACATAATGAAAATGTAATAACCTGCGGTTCCATAACGCCATTATATGAAATGAAAATATTTAATAGGAGCTTGACAGTTTCTTCTGAGCCTTCTGTCACATAGGTTCGTAGGCTTCCGCGCCGCGAGTCAATGTATTCTTGGCCAATCCGGGATGAGCCGCGTCTCAGTTAATTGGACTGCGTTTCGCCATCTTGCTGTGCGCCTTCTTCAGAGCTATACTGCCCAGCAGTCACATGATGCCAGCTGTGTGGTTAAGAAGGTAGGAATATTTAGGAGCAATTTGAATAAAATTGGAGCGTCTGCCTGTGATTTGAAAATAATTTACTTTTTATATCATATTATGCTCTTTTTCTACATTATATAAAGAACCATTCGGTAGTTTTCACGAGTTTTGATTTTTCCTCCGTTCATTTAATATCTCTCAAGCGACATTAATGTTGTTTTCATTGATAGATAATATGTATCGGTAATAACGTTGGCTACATTTAAGAAAACTATTTTATCTTATATAAATAAGGTTTCTTGTTTTTTCAACAAATCTATACTTTTATTTCGATTTTAAACAAATGTTGTACGCATGATTTTGTACCGAGAGAAAAGTCGCTGAATTTATAAGATTTCTAAACATCACTCTTATTCTCATTTCCTCTCGCTTAGAGCAACATTGAAGACAAAACTCTATTTTTTGCAAATATCTAAAAAAAATGAAGATTAAATTTACCAAAGAGAAAAATGTTTTTGAAAGCTCATAAAACTTCCTTGTGAGTGCATTCTAATTTTTTCCAATATCGCAATTAGGTTCAGAGTAAATGAATGCCAAAATTGTTATTGGAGGTTTGCCGAGAATATACAACAATGGATCTTTTTACAGCTTCCTACATCAACGATGGTGGTAGCAACGGTGTTCGTAACAAACTTGGCAGGGTGGAATGAGGCAGGGCATGTTAGGTGAGGTATGATGATGGTTTAATAAGTACCCGTCACAGCCAGGCACTTCAGCTAGTGTTAGACCTAACACGAAAATGAAATATTATTTTATTTTGAAACACTTTGGAGAGAAATGCAAAAAGTTGGATACAATCGATCGGATTGTTAACTATGTGGATTAAATTAATAACTTAATATTCATACCCTGTCTGGTTAAAACGTTGTTTCCATACAGCGTCTATCAATATAGAGCAATCTATGGAGGAGGAGGGGCTCTCAATCAAGGGCTGCCGTGAATTGGGGAGCTCCTGTGACCAAGAGGAGCTTACCACATCTGAAGAGGCTTAATCAAGCACGCCAGGTGAGGGGGATGGGAGAGAAGTCAACCGATTAGTGATTAGAGCATCGTGCTCGCGGGGAGTATGTGTCAGTTTCAGTTTTGAGGGATATTCATTAATTACCCCTGCAATCTATGAGCAGGGAGTTTCTGAAATTTTACAAACCACTGTACAGCGTACGAGATTTACCTTCATGTAGTTACTTATAAAATTTATATACCTGTTATTGAGATCTTCCTCTAAGTTTGTCCTGTAGTGTTTTGTGGGGGGAAGTTCACTTTCATAGATCTCTCAACATACACAATTTTTACCCGGACAGTTGTAATAATAATTGCTAATTGCGAATCATATCAATTAAATCTATTGTTTTAACCAGAGCAAAAAACCCTGAGCAAAAAAATCGAATAGATATTTTACAATCTTGCTCTTCAAAGTCTAAATTCAATTAATTGTATTAATCTCTCGGGATAAAAGGTGAAGTTTAATCAGTGTTCGTGCATTTTTCTTTCCACCAAAGATCATGTCCAGTTTCCAGTCTATTGTGGGTATCCTGGCCTTCCTACAATTCTGTATTAACAATCTTGTCTTCAAATTTAATTGCATCCAGCAACGTTAAATATCA
The DNA here is from genome assembly GCA_017312745.1 of Gryllus bimaculatus. Classification (NCBI taxonomy): domain Eukaryota; kingdom Metazoa; phylum Arthropoda; class Insecta; order Orthoptera; family Gryllidae; genus Gryllus; species Gryllus bimaculatus. The sequence continues at coordinate 11,210,441 of BOPP01000001.1, forward strand.
TGTAATAAGCAGAGAGAGAGAAATGATTTTTGCTGAAAATAAAGGTATCAAAACCAACAAACTAAAAGCAATATTAGTGTGTGTAACCAGAATATAAATAGTGGGCTATGACTTAAATACACTGTTTGAAACGCTATAAATTCTCATGTGATGCAAGTCGCAATGATCCTCGGTACGGATGAGATGCATTGCACATTAGAAGTGAAACGCATTCAGCACACACATTTAATGAAATGAAGCGAATACACTAGTATCTTAGTTGGAAAGGTAGTTAAATACATCCGTGAATGTATCATGATGCGCCGCCTGGAAGAAAAAAGACAAAGAAGCAAACGAGCCATTAATATTAAAATAGAGCATCATGTTCATCTACCTACGTAACGTTGGTTACGTGTAGAAGGCTTGCAGTCACTACGTAGTGTTCCTCAGTTTGCCCGAATTGTCCGGTGAAACACAGCGCATGATGTGTGTGCGAGAGTGTGCTGTTGTTTATTTTTATGAGTATGTGGCATGGAGTAGACATGTGACAGCATAAGTTCACGTTTATCATTACCCACACACAAAAAACAGTTCTTCTGATTATTGATGGAACAGTTAAAATGTGCAATGTGTGCCGAAGCGTTGGCGCGCTGCGTAATCTTAACATTTGCGAGAGGGACCTGCAACTTGCAGTGAGGAGCCGCTTCCTAAACGTGTTAATGTATTTTAAGGAGACTTGAATTTGCACATCGTTCATAAACAATTTATTGAGGCGAGTACTGGACGGCAGTGCTTCATAGTTTAGTTACAAACTATCAATAGCGCGCTTGCGCACATACGTTTACTAGATCACTTCAATACTTCAGTACGCCTCGGAGCTGAATATTCAGCTGAATGTTAACGCAAACGGCAGTTGAAAACAGAGTTACCGGCGAAGTGGAGGAGACAGTTAAGACATAGAGAATATTTGGCTTAGAGTGCGCATCTGAGACCAATCAAAAGCAGTTACTTTGTCTGATACAAATCGTGGACAAAGGGGAAGAGTGGGGAATTTTTGGAAAGAGCGAGGGTTGCGTTGTTGGCGTCATGAGCTGACGCTAGGGTCCGATCGAGAAAGGCGATCAGTCGCGCCACCTCGAGGCGAGAAGCACAGATTCAGCCCGGTTTGACACATAGAGAGAAAAAACATCAATTGCAAACCCGCGCGCTTGCCCGTTTAAGATTATAATGTGTGTAAAGCATCTAGAGCCTATGGAATACCGAAAGAAAGAAAAAAAATCGAAGATCAAAACGGGTAAATTAATTAAACCTGTTATGGATCAGCAACTTTAATGTCGTCAATTGCAGTGCTGAATACAATGAATATTTCAAAATTGATTTTTCACAGCCCTGGGAAATTTTAATATACGAGTACCTGACGTATCACACGCAACTATTAAAACAACATGCTTTGTGGGAATTCGGATATGGTATTGTTGACGTAATTACATGAAGAAATAAAAGAAGTCTTCTCCGTCAACTTAATGTTTATTTAGTTGCATGTATGCAAAGCGGCTCAACTTACTCTTTTCTACTTTATGTAATATAATTTGCTCTTTATTTTAAATATTATTACTACCCGTCTTCTTTTGTTGTATCTTTTACATTTTAATAATGTGCATTTAATTATTTATATTTATTATTTGATTATTTAAATTTTTAATACTTTCTATTAATTACAATTTCAAATGTTACTATAATTTATATTAATCCTCCCTATTGTATTTCAAATTTTATGTAATTTTTTTTTCTACTGGTCTCTTTATAAATACTCCCTTTGCATTTCATACTTTGTAATTTTATTTGTTAATTATTATAACTATAAATGTTTCTATTATTTGTATAAATTTCCCCACATTGTCTTGTTTTGTATTTACTTGGTATTTTATTAATTTATTTTATATTTTGTTGACTGTTGATGACGGCAAAGCCGTTGAAAGACGCATCTGTAAATAAACATTAAATTGTCAAATTGTCGGAGATGACTTCTTTTATTTATTTACTGCATGCTTTGTAAAACTCTGGCCACAGAAGAAAGGGCACACGTGGATATTGTAAACACTCAATACCAAAGAGTTATTACATACTTAATAATACTTATATATCAAGTACAAAAGTCTAATATAAAAGTCCTGTTATATATTCTATTATATATAGTTTATATTTTATTCTTATATATAATATAAAAGTTTGTACGAGTTGCGTGAAACAAGTTCGAAATATTGATGTTTACAAGCGATTGTGAAATCTAATTTCAGAAACTTCTTACGCATAATGAGCTTACCTAAAAAAATGAAAAAGATATTTTACTGGGAACTTCAGTTTATAAAC
>BOPP01000001.1:11221309-11233469 GCA_017312745.1 Gryllus bimaculatus
TTTTATTTATTTATTTATTTTTATTTATTTATTTATGTATTATTTATTTTTTATTTATTTTTTATTTATTTATTTATTTATTTATTATTTAGTTATTATTTTATTTATTTATTATTATTTATTTATTTATTTATTTTATTTTATTTAGTTATTATTTATTTATATTTTATTATTATTATTATATATATATATATATATATATATAATTAAATTTGATTATTGTTTCGCGAGTATGCAACTTGCGTCTGTTATGTCTTCTGGTTTGTAACTCATATGCAGATATGCACGAGGTGCAAGTGTTCCTTTCGGCGCCGACGTTACAACATTGGTTTGAGATGTTTCTTCTGCACGTTTCTCGTGACGGGGAGGCTCCCCGAATTCCTAAATGGGTCCTGCTGACGTGTGTGGAAGTTACAGGAAGCTCGTGCAGCTTCTGAGAGTAAGTGAAATCTTAGGTGTTAGCTACAGTATTTCAGCTTTACAAGATGCTTGGGTCTCACCCTAGCCGACGTCAGTCTACTCTAGTCTTTAGTACTTTACGTACTTAAATTTTGCCACATTAACGTAAGTTAAAACACAGATGCCATCTCGTAGATAAATGCAAGGAAATTTAACGTATGTGCTCGCTTCCAACTTGATTTTCGTATTGCGGACAGGAATTGCAGTGAGTGTATATGAAGAGCCTTAGAGTGCCCTGAAACTGAAAGGAATGAATAGTCTTGAGAAAAAAACACACGATTGTTTGCTCAAGATATAATCCTAGGACTATTTTTAGAAAGGCAAAACGTTATTGAATATATCTGCTTTTACATGGTTATACTTTTAATAAAAAATCCATGCTATCACGTAGCAGAGATCGGTTAGAGATTAACTAGCTATATCAGAAGTCCAATATCGGCATTGTAAAACAATATCCCATTTTAAATATTTACTGAAGTAATCTCAGGGAAAACGGAGAAGACCTAAAATATTCATACTCACTGTTACACCGAATATTATAACCATACAATTTTATTCAAATATTAGGGAGTATACTCTAGTTTGTAATAGGAGTTATATTCTATTTTATGTTCAAAAAAGTACTTGGCTGAGAGCATTTATAGGTGATAGGTGGAGTGGGTGGAGATGGGGACGGAGAGGGCTAAGGAGGCGGCGGGGCCGACGGGAGGCGCACTGCGGGAGCGGCGAGGGCAGTGGTGTAGGTGGGGACCGCGAAGACGGCGCCGTGGGGGAACGGAAGGCACAGGATGGGGCGGTGGAGGGCACGGCGGAGGCGGCGAGAGCAGCTCAGCGGTTCGCCTTCTTCCATAATGAGCTCCATTGTCGGCGGCATCCGCGCCCGTCAGTCTGTTGTGTTTGCGGCCGCCCTCCGGCTGTGGCGCCCAGCTCCGCCCGCGCACTGCCCCCGCCCCCACCTTCTCAGCTCTAACGAAGGGCAACCTCAGCGCCCTACGTCGCTCTCCCGCGCGTAGGTGGCTCCGCCTGGTGGTCGTTAGAACCGTGGTGGGTCGACGCCTTCGGTATCGCTTGCGCCAGACGCAAAGGAGACGGAGTATCGTAGTTCCAGCTCGAGCTGGGACCGCAACCTGTGAGATAGTGCGTTTTGTGATGCATGTTGTGACCACCTGATGCAGATACTCTGAAAATTTAAGGCGTTGGTTTATAGGTAGAGCGTTGGCGTGGATTTAGAGGTAGATGTTGTACATACGGGTTACTTTACCAATCTAAACACGGTTGTTTGTGGACTCCAGGCAATACCACCAAATATATTCAAACCTTTATTCACTTCTATTAATGTCCCTCATGATCAACTGACTTCGTTTAGTTTAAATCTGTTCCTTCCACATACAAGACCTGCTCTATTGCTTTCTGAATTACTTATTATCTTATTTTATTTTGTATCTGATTTTTCAGACTTGTCTTGCTCATTTTTCTCTTCTTTTTATTTCCTTGTAATGCTCTTCTCTTTATTGTGTTTTTGGTTGGTCGGCTTTAATCTTCTGCGGTATTTTTTTTCGACTAACTAGTACGCATTGCTTAAAAACTGACTCATGTCTTTCTGATAAGCTTCAATTTTCTACACTTCTTAATGATTTTCATTATTTATCATTTAGGATAAACCTAATATGGAATATAGCAAATGTATCTAAAAATAAATATACCATGTAATAAAATCAGAAGATAATCTTTTCATATATCCTTTAATGTACAAAATACTGATTAATAAGTCTAATGCGAGAAAATACCCTTACAGGCTATACAAATAGTCAATAACGTTATAATAAATAAAATAGTTATTAACGTCGTTTGGCAAGTAAGTTCTGCGGTTGGAGTTTTCTAATCGAGGCGGTAACAAAGTTCATAATCCAACTTGTCTTCATTTATTATATAATTCAATATTTTTAGTAATACTATTTTCTTATAAAAATATGGTAAACAAGAAATTCATTTTCTTGGAATTTGAGTGCTTATCCCCGCCTTTAGCTGCTACTCATTTACATCAATTGTTTGTAACCGTAAAATCCTTATAGGAAGCCGGCTGTTACGAGAGACTTTTCGTTTCTCTGTGCGGTTGTGTTAAATCAATATCTCAGAACTGTATTACGAAAGCCAACAAGACCTAGTTGCCATCACTAGGAGATGTATAACGATAAAATTACGATCAATACGAACTTGAAATTGATTTTTTAAATTACATAATTTTTATCTAATTAAAGAATAATATCAATGCCAAAAATGCAACTGTAATAGACTTCAATAATATTAAAACTTGCCCATACCTACTTTACACTGAGTCAAATACGATTGACCAAATATGCTGTAAGTCAAATTCTAATTATCGCCTAATTTGGACTGTTAAAGAGTAATTCCAACCAAAATTTTAAAAAATGTTCATTTAGGAATGTAGAAAAGACAAAAACACTATATTTGTTTATCATTTGGGTTATTACTTCACAGTATGAATAAGTTTTAATTCGTTTTTTATTCATTTCTCTACATAAATTACACTATATAGCTCTTGCAAGCTAATGTGAAGTTTATTCATAGAAATGTATGTCACGCGTGCGACTTTCTTCTTTTTCTCTTTTGGAGATAATTTCTCCTTTTGTACATTGCGTGACACGCAAAAGCCTTGAACTGTTATCAAAACGTTCAATCTAATGCCCTTTAGTGTGCGTTTTATGAGGTTTGTTAACGTTCGCGACCCAAGTACCAGGTTTTTTCGTTAGAATGTGCAGAGGCATTTAGTACTTGAGCATTCATTTCTTTTTTGTTGTTGTTGTTGTTGAAAATGACCTCTTTCAGCTGGCTCTACATTAGTGTTGAAAGTATGATATCTTTAAATATATTAATATTATTATTACAAACATATTCATTGTAATTTAATATTAAAAACAGAAATGCGTAATACTTCTTATTATTTTGTGGAGTTTGTAGCACAAAGCAGAATTTCAAAAAAATACTACCTAATTTTTTTTCGTCATAATTTTATTTTCAAAAAATTGTCGTATATTATTTTTTTTTGTATTGTAGGTCGCATTAGCTTCTTGGTCATTAGCGACCACTATTGGTTGAAACAGTATGGTAACTGTGAGGATGACACGATATGATGATAGGGGTGAAAAATTGAACACAATACAACCATGCCTGAGACGGGACTCGAACCCGCGATCCTGCCTCAGGGACCCTCGCTGCCTTGATCCCACCATGCGGCAGCAATGGTGTAATGGTTAGTGCTCTGGACTGTTGTACCTAAGTTGGCGGGTTCAAACCCGGTCGAACACGTGGATTTTTAAGGGCGACAAAATCCTTCATATGCCTTCCTTTGGAGGGGAAGTAAAGCCGGCAGTCCCATGTTCGTAGATTTACTTGCATCTAAAAGATCCTCAAGCGTAAATGACGCTTCTGAGCTAAATTCAAATCGGCTGTGTCTTGCCCAAGAAATACCTTCTTTCTCTGTTAGATGAAAGGGGCGTAGCGAAATTTGCGTGGTCAGACGGAAGAGCGGGCCTGATGGCCCGCGTAAAATAAGGCAAATTCAATTCAATCCTTCGGTCCGAGATCGCTACTGCACTACTGCCTTAGCGATCTCGGCCACCGGATCGGCATTAATGTTATTGTTGTGCATCCTAATTTTTAATTTTCATTTCTATTTCAATACACAATCGCTCGATTTCGAAGAGGATGTCTGTTCTTTAAGATATTATTGAATATTTTTGGTCTTTAACAAACCGTATGAAAAATTCAGATATACATAATAAATATTTTGATTTTTTTCATTTACAGTATTTATCAATATTTCAATATTTCTTTTAATACTGTTTTACTACTGAATTAATTTTTTTACAGAACGTACCACGACCCACTTATCTCTTATATGGATATCTCATTTACACTCTCAGACGTGTTCCCTTCTGCTTCCTCAGTGCTGTTCCATCTACAAAACAAATTAAAAGTCAATAGGTGTTTAGGACGTCGTCGCCCACTGCCATTTTACACGCGGCCGTCTCCTCGCGCGCATGTGTACGTAAGTAATTCGCGAGAGCCTCATAAGGGGAATAGCATTTCATCTCGATATCAGGCGGTCGCGCGGAGCGTCGAAAACGCACACTAATTAAATTTGATATCGGCCCCGGAATTTCCCGGCTCGGCGTCTGATGCCTGCTGGCGCTCGTTATGTTTGGGGAAGTTGGCCTTTGCTACAGGCGTGGAGCGAGGGTGGAGCGGTGCGGGGGCGGGGGCGGGGGCCGGAGCGGCACGGAGGAGGGAAGGGCCCCGGCCCTGACGGCTCGTTTGAAAGGATCATCCGGTAGGGCGCGGAAGGGCGAGGCGCCAGCCCTTGGCAGGACGACCGAAGCGCGGGGCGACCAAGGCGACGCGGGCCCACTCCTTTCCTCGCAGTGGCTGAATGTGCCTGGCCAGCGGGACAAATTACTTGCTCTGGGGAAGTGGCAATAGCTGAAATGGAATGAAAAGTGTTTTTATGGCTATGGAAACGAACTTTACTTCTTGGATTAGAAGATAAAAAAAAGGAAATTTCATACAGTAAAAAGTGTGTATTAGACGATTTTTTTCGCTGCTTTTAGCTATGTTCACATGAAGATAATGAAGGAAACAAGAGCAAAGATATGAGATGTCATCCAATATCCTAGTTTACAGGAGAAATCCAACTATAGTAAAGTAATTGTCGGTCTGTTTTCGTTTGTATTTGCTTCTACTGAAGCTGTACAACATTCATGCATTTTGCTTCCTTCTTTGCTTAATATTTAACACGTACTTAGGTACACTCAAAATAGAAATTGCAGAGAGAAGGATATTGCTTCTTTAACTTCTCAATGTTCTTCTCAATTGATTTTGTAGACAATCTGTAGTCTAAGCCGTCGCTAACAACTCCAATTGCATATCAGTTTCCCATAGAAACGTATTTATGTTTCAGCAGACATCTAAATTCAATTTGTGACTCTTCTGCATATTTATCTAATATACAAGTACGTGCCTGGCGGGAATTATAAATTTGCACAAGTAATTATGTAGCTTACAATATTACAGTACATTTGTTATTTCCGTCTTTCCTCTTTCTAACACTTTTCAAAATGCTCATTGCAAATTTCGTTATTATTAGAATAATTACGAATATAACTGTAACAATACATGGATGGGGACGAAACTGGTACATTCGAAGTTTCAAAAAATAGATACAACCTTGCACGATACTCGTACCATAATAGCTTACGAGACTTGATGATAACTTTTACCGAGTCCAAGCGGTGGGATAAAAGACGTCCGGCACCGCAAACGAAATCGGCATTTCGGGCTGTGTGTTGCGCTTTCTCCCGGCATCTGGCGCGCGGCTCCGCCGGTGGCGCGGCTGTTAACAAACCAATTAGGCGCTAATTGGAGGCGCGGTCTGCATCGGAGCCGCACACTCGTAAATAACCTCTCGCAGAAGGGGCGCCGCCCCCGCGCCGCCCCCGCGCCGCCCCCGCGCCGCCCCCGCGCCGCCCCCTGCGCCGCCCCCGCGCCCGCCCCCGCGCCGCCCGCGTCGCCCCAGCGTCGCCCCGCGCCGCCCCTCGCGCCGCCACCGCGCCGCCCCGCGTCGCCACCCGGCCGCCCCGCGTCCGCCCCGCGCCGCCCCCGCGCCCCCCCTGCGCCGCCCCCGCGCGCCCCGCGCCCCCATGCGCCCGCCCCGCGCCGCCCCGCGCCGCCCCCGCGCCGCCCGCGCCGCCCCCGCGCCGCCTCGCCGCGCCGCCCCCGGGCCGGCCCTGGGCCGCCCGCGGCGCCGCCCCCGCCGCCGCCCCGGCCGCCCCCGCGCCGACCCAAGCGCCGCCGCCCGCGCCGCCCCGCGCGCGTCCCGCGCCGCGCTCGCGCGCCCCCGCGCCGCCCCGCGCCGACCCCGGCGCGCCCGCGCCGACCCCCCGCCGGCCGCCCCGCGCCGCCCCGCCCGCGCCGCCCCCCGCGGCCGCCCCCGCGCCGCCCCGCGCCGCCCCCGCGCCGCCCACCGCGCCGCCCCCCGTGCGCCGCCCCGCGCCGCCCCGCGGATAAGATCCGACGCGGCGCCGCCCACCGGCGCGGCCCCCGCGCCGCCCCGCGCGCCGCCCGCGCCGCCCCGCGTCGCCCCCGCGCCGCCCCCGGCGCCGCCCTCGCGCCGCCTCGCGCCGCCCGCCGCGCGCCCCCGGCGCGCCCGCCGCCCTGCGTCCCCGCGCCGCCCCCGCGCCGCCCGCGCCGGCCCTCCGCGCCGCCCCCGCGCCGGCCCCCGCGCCGCCCCGCGCCGCCCCGCGCGCCCCGCGCCGCCCCGCGCCGACCCCCGCGCCGCCACCCCGCGCCGCCCCCGCGCCGCTCCCGCGCCCCCCCCTGCGTCGCCCTCCGGCCGCCCCCCGCGCCGCCCCCGCGCCGCCCGCGCCGCCCCGCGCCGCCCCCGCGCCGCCCCGCGCCCGCCCCGCGCCGCCCCGCGCCGCCCCCGTCGGCCGCCCCCGCGCCGCCCCAGCCGCCGCCCCTGCGCCGCCCCCGCGTCGCCCCCGCGCCGCCCCCCCCTACGGTCAGCGCGCCCGCCCTGAGAGGGCGCGCCCTCGCGCCGCCCCCGCGCCGCCCCCGCGCCGCCACCCGCGTCGCCCTCCGCGCCGCCCCGCGTTCGCCACCGGCGCCGCCGCCCGCGCCGCCCCGCGGCCGCCCCCGCGCCGCCCCCGCGCCGGCCCCCGCGCCGCCCCCCGCGCCGCCCCGCGCCGCCCCCGCGCCGCCCCGCGCCGCCCCGCGCCGCCCCGCGCCGCCCCGCGCCGCCCCGCGCCGCCCACGCGCCCGCGACGCGGGCCGCGCCCAACAGGCGCCCGCCCACGCGCCGCCCGTCCGCGCCGGCGCCCCGCGCCGGCCCCGCGCCGCCTCGCCCCCCGACGCCAAGTCCGCCCTCTTCTGATGCGTAAGGGTGGGTGACGCGGTGCGAGGTAGCGAGTGTGGGGATGTCTCTTGTTGTATATGTAAGGAGCGAGTCTGTGGTGTTGGGTGGCATGTCTGTATGTATTCTTGACGGCGTGTTTTGAGTCATCTGTATGTCAGCGTATTTTCATGACAGTATGTGTGTATGTGTATGTATTTTCGTGTGTTTCTGTAATATGTAGGTATATGAGAGTGTACATACGCGTGTGTGGGTTTTGTGTGTGAGGGTTTGGGTGCATATATAAGAGTGCATCTTAGAGAACCGTGCTTGTAAACTTGTATTGTTCAATGTACGTTCCATGCGTGGTGCGACCAAATTTATAAAAAAAACATATTTACCGAACACATTTTTATAATTATTCAAATGTTTTCAAATTGCCCACTGCTCCATCGATTCACTTTCGGAAGCTGTGTTTCCTGACCTTGAAGACCTTCTCTGAGATGTCTTTTGACTCAATCTAACATGATCCTGGATGGTTTCCATCATGTCTCAATGTTTTCCTCGACCAAAAAGTGCAGAAACGAGGTCAGGACTGAATGGAGGTTGAGGGAGTGTTGGGGTATGGATTCTGGCTAGAAAATCGTTGGCAACGAAAGCGCTATGGCTTAACGCGTTATCGTGGTGAAGTTTCCACGCAACCTTGACGTCGCTTCGACAGCGCTCAACCTTTAGTTTCAGACTGTTGGGCTCTTATAAAACGAAAAATGTGTTCACAGTGGTCCCGACAGTTCAGTTCGATATCGTAATGGACAATGGCTCTGACCTCAAAGAAGACAATGAGAATGGTTTTGATCATTGATCTGCTCATGCGTGCCTACGTGGTGAGGGATGACGCTGGGGTGTGACACTGAACTCTACCTTTCTGTCTCCGACTCGTATTCAAACGTTCATGATCATCACTGGTGATAACGTAGTTAAAATAATGGTCATGTTTACACATGTTGAAACGTTCTTGGTTCAGAGCACTTTCATGTCCTTTTCTTCATTGGTCAACACATTGAGAACATATTGCCGCATAGTTTTTTCATGTTCGAGTCGTGGAGTCTAATACAAACAACAAGTTATATACAAGTTGTTTATTTCACGTTTAGAATTTTTGATATCAATTGAAGGTTCAATCGTCAATCAGAGCTCAAACAATCACGCACACAAGTCACATTTTTGTCGATTGGAGAGGGTGATGAACATCCACACAATGACTCGTCTGTGTCATTGTCTCAGCCTTCCTTGAATGACTTGTGGCATCGGGTAACTTGTGATTTGGACAAGAAATAACTTCCAAAGACTTTCTGAATTAATGGAAATATTTCCGTGTCTAGAGGTATTTTTCCCAACTAAGTATCTCCTACCGGCGTGACACCGCTCCAGCCGGGACAAGCTCTAACCTCCCAACTGGACTCCCAATAAATGTAGTGGTGTAGAGCAACTGAATGTAACAGTGTGTAAGTAAGGGGGTGTGCACAGAACAAAGGATAGGAAGAAAAGATCGCGCGTTGTCCGGGTCCCTTTGTTCGGGTACTGCCCCTACATTCGCCTAGTGTTGATAGGCGAAACCATAGAAAACTGCCGATCAGAGCAATCAGCCGCTGGAATTCTCCTTCAGGTAGCGGCTAAACTTGATCTAGCCATCTAGCCCAGACTTGCAGAGCATTTTGCACTTTCGCTGACCTCGGGATCCGCGCCCGAGCCACACAAGTACAAATCCAGAAAGCTGAGAAAAGTGAAGATGAGACCCATTCTAGGAGTGACGATCACCATTGATAATGCGCAATTCGAACCCAAGCTCGTAAATTGAAATAGAAATCGGCAAGAAGATGACGGACTGTTACAGTTCATGAAATACAGTTCGTGTAATATTTCCTTTTGCGTTATATTGGAAATGTTTGTTGACAATAGATGATAATGTGAAATATGTGCCTAAAACGAATTAGACATACCTACATACCTGGTTTGGACACCTAGTCCTGTAATTGCGTGAATAATTCACATGTATTGCTAATATTCATTTTTCTACGATGTAATCACAAATGCGTTATTCACAAAATTGTAATGAATTGTTTTTATTTGTCGAAGACAGTAGTAAACTAATTTTTCATTAACTATTTTTTACTGAATAAGACAGTTATATGAAATCAAAAATATATTTCGTAAAAACATGATTACTCTCTGCTCTAAATTTTGACAAGAGTACATAATAAATTTCTAATATAATATCCACAAACACTATTTCACACCACACATAGTCATAATCATTAACTACATTGAAATTGTTTCGACACGTCCGCTCTGAGAACGAAGTTGATTTCGCTACGCTCCAAGGCTGGCAAATTGCACCGTTAGGGGATCCGCGGCACGTAACAAGGGTGAATGTCTTAGAATTAAAGGATCGTAACGACTCATAAAACGCTTTCGTCAAGTATACTAACATAATTTCTTTCGTTTTGCTATCATTTGGAGTTTATAACTTTCCTGGTGAAAAATCAATTATTAAATTGTAATTTAATGTTAGAATCAAATAATGTATATTTTAAAAAAGGCAACTGCTTTAAAGTAATGTTAAAGAGCCCTAATGAGCATATTCTAAAAAAACGAAAATACGTCGATACATAACAGTGCAAAGAACATACACAGTTATTACGTACAGCTGCAAATATTGAACATTACGTATTTAAAAAAGCGAGCAAATAATTTCACAGCATGGATCATTGCATTAGAAGCACAGACAGAAGCAATCTATGCGCCGTTCTCACTGTTCAATAGTAAGCTGCTCCCCTCCCCAAAAAAGCTCCTTACCCACACTACTAACACTTGCACAGCTCGGCTCTCAAGTGCAGAATGCCCGCGGGAGCAGGCGTTGGACAGTTCTGATAAAGCCAGTGGCGAAAATCATAAGAGAATGCAGAAGAATAAGGTTGAGTAGTAGACGAAGGAAGGGAAGAATTGAATCAACAAGCCTCTCCCACTAACATCGATGAGAAGACGTTGGAGGAAACAGAAGAAATAAAATAAAATCGTAAGAGTGATATTGTGATATCGTAAAAAAGTAGGATTAGGGATATTGATATGATATAAGACTAGGTATAAGTGGATTTTAATTGGAGTGTGGTGAGGGCTCTAATAATCGAGTGGCGACAGAAGCCCAAATATCTTTGACTCGAGTACTCTCTGGCAACTGAGATCATTAGATCTAGTTAATGCCCATCGGGTATTGAAGATCGTATTTGTTACCTAATTTTAATTTTTCATATTAACAAGATATGAAGTTGACTCGGTTTGTGTTTTCGTGATTTCCTCTGATATTTTCCTTTTATAATTCCTTATATAAGGGAACATGTAGCATAATTTAACTTTTCTCATATTTCTCTGATATCCACAATCCTCTCAATACCGATTAGTTTTTCTGTGTATATCAAGCTTTTTGTTGAAGGCAATAACGTGTTAGTAAAAAGTAAATATATTTTTGAAGTAGTTAAAATTAAGAATCTATTTTTTGTTTAAAACCTGTGAGAGGGAACAAAAAATCAGCATATTCATGAAACTTTATGGATAATTCATAAGAAATTACCCGTAAACATGAATTGCTGAAAAACACACGTTCGATTCCTGAATGCCCGAGTAACGTATGGCAACATTTCTGGCGTCCGATTCTTGTTCCTCTGAGATGAAGGATCATGTCGCGAGCCACGAAGAGTGTCCAAAGAGAACAACTCCCGGTCGCGGCGGCGCAGGCAGCGTTTCCGCCGAATCCTCCGAAGCGAAGCGCGCTATGTCCGCCGGACCCCGACGCTGTCCGCTGGTCAGAGGCGGGTCGAAAGAAACCTGCGCGTGAAGCTCCGGCCCCGACGGCGCGGCGCCCTTAAAGTCTGCTCCCCACATTTGGCATTCGCCGAGCAGCGAGCTCCTGCTCGCCCAATCCCGAACAGCAGATGTGGCGACTGTTCGGCGACTGTTTGTTGCCTTTGGGGTGCCCTAAAGTACCGAATGTTCGGCGCTCGGCCAATCGCAAACAACCCGTCCACACTACTCGGGATTCGGCGCGCGGTTGCTTGGGATTCACCGAATGCCGAATGTGTGGAGCCGCCTTAATGCGAATTTTGGGAGAGGCGGTCGATACGGCGGAAGACGCTAAAGGGGGGCACGCGATTCTTGCGTGGAGACAGCGATTTGCCCCCTTCACCCAGGGCCCTTCAGCTCGTTTTTTTCTTCTTAGTAGTCCCGCCCCTCAACTTCTGACCACCCGCCCCTCCACTCTCTGTCCCCCTCGGTTTCCTTCAGCTCTTTCCTGACCCTCCATCTCCATTCCCTTTGGTTCAACACCCTTCACTCTCTCCGCTTTATTTCATGACTTCCCGCATCTCCATTCTTATCTTCCGCTGGACCCGTGCGACCAGATTCTCCGTCCGCTCTCCCTGCGTTCTGCCTGCTCCTTTGCCACACACACTCCCACACCCATATCTGCCCCCTTTCCCCGTTCCACCATGCCAACACCGCCACATCCGCAACTCCCCGTTATCCCTTACCGTCTTTTATCTCTGCCCCAACTTCTCTTCTCCGCTGCTACTTCCACTACCGCTACCCCCCATCGCTTTCCAACACACCCTCCACCGCCTCTTGTCCATTCCCTAGCCCAGCATCCCATCGTCACGGCCTCTCCGCTTCCTCTGCCTCTCCTGGCTCCCCTTCACTCCCTTCTTCTTTAACCTCTCTCTCTCTCTCTCTCTCTCCCTCCCT
>BOPP01000001.1:11241325-11259738 GCA_017312745.1 Gryllus bimaculatus
TCTCACTGTTCAATAGTAGCTGCTCCCCGCTCCCCAAAAGCTCTTACCCACGACTACTAACACTTGCAGCAGCCTCGCCTTTCGAAGTGCAGAATGCCGCGGGGAGGCGTTGGACAGGTCTGATAAAGCCAGTGGCGAAAAATCAATAAAGAATGCAGAAGAATAAGGTTGAGTAGTAGACGAAGGAAGGGAAGAATTGAATCAACAAGCTCTCCCACTAACATCGATGAGAAACGTTGGAGAAAAGAAAAATAAAATAAAATCGTAAGAGTGATATTGGTGATATCGTAAAAAAGTAGGATTAGGATATTATATATATAAGACTAGTATAAGTGGATTTTAATTGAGTGTGGTGAGGGCTCTAATAATCGAGGGCGACAAAGCCCAAATATTGTAACTCGAGTACTTTCTGGCAACTGAGATCATTTAATAGTTATGCAAATAGAACATAGTTAATGCCAATCGGTATTGAAGATCGTCTTTGTTACGCTATTTTCAATTTTCATATTAAAAGATTAGATGAACTTGACTCGTTTGTTTCGTGATTCCTGATATTTTCCTTTATAATTCCTTATATAAGGGAACATGTTAGCCATAATTTAAACTTTTTCTATATTTCTCTGATATCCACAATCCTCTCAATTACCGATTAGTTTTTTCTGTGTATATAAGCTTTTTGTTTGAAGGCAATAACGTTTTAGTAAAAATGAAATATATTTTTTGAAGTAGTTTAAATTAAGAATCTATTTTTGTTTAAAAACTGTGAGAGGAACAAAAATCAAGCATATGCATGAAAAATTTTTGGATATTTATAATAAATTACCCTGGTAAGATAAAATTGCTGAAAAAACACACGTTCGATTCTGAATGACCGAGTAACATGGCATACATTTCTAGCGTCGAGATTCTTGTTCCTCTGAGATGGAAGGATCGTGTCGCGAGCACGAGAGTGTCCAAGAAGAACAAACTCCCGGGCCGGCGGGCGCAGCAGCGTTTCCGCCGAATCCTTCCGAAGCGAAGCGCACCTATGTCCGCCGGACCCGCGACGTGTCGCATGGTCAGAGCGGTCGAAAACACCTGCGCTTGAAGCTCCGGCCGACGGCGCGGCGCCCTTAAAGTCTGCTCCCACATTTGCATTCGACGAAGCAGCGGAGCTCCTCTCGCCAATCCCGAACAGCAGATGTGGCGAACTGTTCGTGCGACTGTTTGTTGCCTTTTGGGGTGCCCTAAGTACCGAATGTTCGCGCCTCCCAATCGCAAACAACCCTCCACACTACTCGGGATGGCGCGCGGTTGCTGGGATTCAACCGAATGCCGGAATGTTTTTGGGGTGGAGCCGCCTTAATGGAATTTTGGGGAGGCGGTCGATTACGGCGGAAAGAGCGCTAAAGGGGGCACGCGATTCTTGGCGTGGAGACAGCGATTGCCCTTCACCTAGGGCCGCTTCAGCTCGTTTTTTCTTCTTAGTAGTCCCGCCCTCAACTTCTGACCACGCCCGCCCCTCCATCTCTGCTGTCCCTCTCGGTTTTCCTTCAGTTCTTTTCCTACCTCATCTTCCATTCCTCTTGGTTCACACCTTCACTCTCTCGCTTATTTCATTACTTCCGCTCTCCATTCTTATCTTCCGCTTGGACCGTGCGACAGATTTCCGTCCGCTCTCCTGCGTTCTGCCTGCCGCTCTTGGCCACACCAACACTCCCACACCATATCTGCCCCTTTCCCGTTTCATCATGCCAACACCGCCACATCCGCAACTCCCGTTAATCCCTTACCGTCTTTATCTTCCCAACTTCTCTTCTCCGCTGCTACTTCCACTACCGCTACCCTCATTCGCTTTCACACACCTCCACACCGCCATCTTTGCATTCCCTAGCCAGCATCCATCGTACGGCGCTCTCCCTTCCTCTGCCTCTCCTGGCTCCCTCCTCCTTCTTTTGAGCTTTCTCTGTCTCCTCTCTCTTCCTCCTCCCTCCTCTTCTCTCTCTCTCTCTCTCTCTCCTCTCCCTCTCCTCTCTCTCTCTTCTCGTCTCTCTCTCCTGCTTTCAGGACGATCTCTACTCCACACAGCGCCATTACGCATTGTTCTCCATTACCGTCTAACTGTACTCCCACTCTCTGACTCTCTTGCCGACTCTCGCCTATACTCGCCCCAATTGTCTTCTGCGCTGCTCATCCTCCGACTCGACCTTCGCTCGCTTACCCCCATCTCCGCAGTTACCTAATCCCCACTTTCGTTCCTCTTTCGTCACTCCCCGCTTTCCGTCTTCCTGCCTTTTAACTCGCGGCGACCGCTCTCCGAGGTCCGTAATAACGCGCCTATGAGTTTTTCACCAGATAGCGTTTATTTTATTTAATTATGGTCATTCAATTAAGATCGGTGGCGGTGTTTATGTGGCGACAATTCCGCGTATCGGTGCGAATTTTCCACCGATGGAATTCCGCGCAGAGGGTATGTGGAATGGGCTCTGAGGTCGACCTAGCAGTCAGGCTCGTTGGTCCAGCAGTCAACACTGCGCGACATTTACGTGCAGACACTGTCATGTATCTCGTTACACTCTCGTTTTTCTCGAGCTGAGTCCCGTCTTATGTAAAGATTACAATAATGTTAAATAGTTTCGCAAAGAATTTATTTATGTGAGTCATAATGAGTGGAAACATTTATACGTTTAGATGAACATTTACAACACTTTTGTACATATATAGGCGTTCTTACAATATACCTGATGGTAATTTACGTAAATGATAACATGGCATGAAGATGAACTGAGTTATTAATAGGTTCTCGAAAACGAAAGAAGTCTGCACTCAGAAGATACCATTCTTCTTAACTCATCATATTTATAAACTGTACAAAAATAATTTTAGAATATATTTAATCAATTACTTCAACTACATTAAGCTTGAGTAAGTTCTTTTATTATTTTTATATACCATTTAGTTCCTTACTAATTATAGAACGTATTGCACTTCCCTTATTGTGTATCCTTTTATGTAAATGAAATATTAAGTACATACAATTGAAAGTAAAGGACGTGTTTGACTTTTTTACTTTGAAACCTATTTTTGTCTGTTCCTGGAATTGAATATCTCGATTGCGCTAAGTTTTGTAACCACAATGCGCAAAATTACAGTTGTATGGAATTCTTTACCCAGATCTTTAACATTCTAATGATGAATATGTATCGTCTGACTGTGGTATCGTTAATTATGAATCCAAAGGGATTTTAAAAAATCAAATAATTATCTATTATTACTCCAGTTTACTTCATTATTATTACTACGTCGAGTTATTTGCAGGAAACCAAGGCGGATTTCATTTTCTATTTTCAATCTGTGCTCTTTTCATACAGCTGAAATATACACATTGCGCGTTTCTTCCTTTCAGTAGAATAACGAACTTCCACAAAAAACAACCAGAAACATTGTCTGCCCTCCCACTAGATAGTCATATTTCAAGGGTTTCAAAACTTTCGTCACTATAACATTTTCTATTTCTGTGATATAAGTTGTCGGAATAATGTTTGCGTTTCGAAAACTGGAGGAAGATCCATCGTAATTCTTTATATGAAAATTAGAACAAGACTTTCCTGAAGTGAATGAATCTGCTAATGAGAAAGTTTTCAAACGAGCCGGAGTGTCATAGATGTGAGATTTTTTGTTTAACATTTATAGTTTACATCGTTCATGAAATAGTTTTGAAATATGAATACGCGAAAGCGACACATTTCTTTAAGGTAACTAGTTTCTTTTCATATGAGCATTTTATGAATGGGATTTTGGGATATCTCCTTCACATTTCATAAATTGTATTAACATCCGTTGATTTAGTGTAATCATACACAGATATCAATATTTTAAAACGTAACCTTATTATTTATAAAAATATCGTTTATTGAAATACGTATTTTATCATTTATTTACAAAAACCTTTCTATATCTTTTTCGAAAGCGTAGTAGGAATTAAATACGTTTATTGTGAGCAGTTTGCAGACTTTCGTACTGTTAATTAGCGTGAGAAAACGGTATCTCCTTTCAACGTCCACCGCTGGATCGACTGCGCGTCATGAGTATATACCGAGCCATTATTCCGAGTGGCACTGTATTCATTTTAAACGAGAAAACATCACAGCGCGTATTTTTATCCTCCATACTAAACCAACCATATCGCTCTCGATATTCCCAGGCTGCCCGCCACACTCCGTCCCGCTAGCACCCCGCGCCGCTCAGGCACCCGACGGCCAACGGGCCCAGCGCAAACGCTGTCGCCTCCGCCATTTAACGAGGGGTGAACAGGGCAAGGAGGGGGGGTTGAAAAGAAGGACGTTCCCGTCCCGCCCCGCCCCTGCTTGCGCTGACGCCCACGTCGCCGATCTGCCACTGCCGCCGCCTCTGGCTTACCCCGCAACATCCTTGCTCTCTTTCCTGCCCCTTTCTCCCCCTCCGTCTCACTCTCCCTCGTACTTATCATCTTCCTCTCGACCGTCTCTTTCTTCTCCTATTCTCGCTCTCTTTACCTCGTCCCTTGCTTTCTTCACACCCGTTCTCGCTCTCTTTCTCCAACTTATTCGTGCTCAATTTATCGTGCTATCATTTTATTCGTTCTTTTGGCTGTCTTTAACTATCCGTTCACGTTCTCTCTCTCGCTTTCTTCTTCACATCTTCGTCTCGTTCTCTTTCTCTTACTTGTTGTCGCTCTCTGCCTCTTATTCGTTCTTCCTCTGCTTTTCATTTTCGTCGTTCTTCGCGTCTTCCTCGATCTCGCCTTATTTCTATATCCTCTCTTTCGCCCTCTTCCTCTCCTCTTTCTCGCTCTCTCTCTCACACACCCTATGTATCGCCCTCTCCTTCTATTTCCGCCCCTATCCTTTTCTTGTCACGACCCTCTTTCTCCTCCAACTCCCATTTCACCCTGTTCCATCAGGCCTGCCACCCTTCTCCTTCCATTCTCCTTCTCGTCTTCGCTCCTTCCCCTACGCGAAGTCCAACGCAGCAGGTTATCGTCTTCTTCGCTGATGTTTCCGCCCAATGTTAGAGAGTGGATCTAATGTATCATGTTTCTTCCCCTCGGCATGTCGAATGTGTGTGTATTGTGGTGTGGGTGTGTGAAAAAAATACATTCTCGTTTCAAAAAGCATTTTGTTGTTTTCTTAACCATTGTTGAACGAAAAAAATATGTTTGAATATTTTTCAAATGTTTATGTTAATATCACCAACTGTCATTGTCTGCTCGCTCATTTTTCACTTCGTCTACTGCACGTGCAATATTTAAACATATTTTATTTAATTTCTTCTGTGTATGGCATTTCAAGTCAAGAAAAAGTTAATCGCAATTATTGTACTAATGGATTAAAAAAAACGTAATTTCGATACATTTCAACAGCTAGCGAGTGGAGTAACTCTACAATTACTACACAAAATGAAGTCTGTTTCCAACTCTGTTCCAAACCCTTCATTATCATATTCGAATTTCTACAGTTGCAAAAACACAGAGAAAATGAACATAAGAAAACGAGATTTTGAATAATAATCACGAAAATGAAATGAAAAACATGTTGAAGGTGTTTATCTTTCACAGAAAACGTCGTGAATTGCCGTATCACACCAAAAGAGACTGAATGCGCTCCACTTAGTAAGCTCTCCCTTCCCCTTCCCTCCCTCCAACCGCCGCCTACCCCGCCCGCCCGGGAGTGGCGCTCGCGTGAAGCACCGCGGAACGCGTCTCGACGGCCGGCGCAAACAGTTCCTCTTTTTTTTTAATATCAAATTAAATTTCGCCGGCTACAAGCAACGAGTAGAATTTCCACAGTTGATTCTGTCCACCGAAGTAAATCACTGACGCGTCCCGAAAGCGGAACAGTTGCATCGCGCGCCGCGGACGTCTCTATCGGGAAATCGGCGCGCGGTTTGCGCGCGGCGCGAGTGCGTGGAGAGGTGCAGGATCAGCGGACGGCGTGGATGCATGTCGCCCGCTGATCTTCGCATCTTCCACTCCCTCCACTCGGCTCTAATCGGCGAAACGCGAAATCTGGATTAGATCCAACGAGGAGCAGGCAGTGAAGTAGTTAACAAGTTTCCCCGAACTCTACTTACTGTCAATTTTTACATACTCAGTGTAGAAAGCAGATTATCAAAAATATATGCCAGTAGAAGCGCATGCTGGATGAGTGACAGTTTAGGCTTAACTTCTTATAAATTCATTATATTGTTTCATTTTCCTGCAGAAATTAATAAAGACAATATCATTACAGAAACGTATAACTTATCAGATGTACATCACTAAATTATCATGGTTTGGCAAAATGAGATGTGTCATTTCGTTTTGTAAGTAAAACTATATAATTAGTGTGTGTTGAAAAGTGCTTGGTACTAGGTAACAATATATATAAATTGACATCATTCCACAGATATTATCAAACCAATATGGCAAACTTGATGGTTTACAGCTAATTGCTCACAGACTTTATGTGTTAGTTTCTCTATTTCCTTTATTGGTTGGTTTAGCTACTCGAATTGCACATACTCTGCCAACTGCCATCTTATCGCACCTCAACACTATCTCTGTATCCCTTTCTTACTATCATTATCACTTCTTACCCGCCTGTCAACGGCCACTTCCTCCTCTCCTCCTTTCATCGGCTGCTCTCTGCTCCCACCCTCACTAGGCCATGTTGCCCTCACGCGCTCTGCTTCCACCCCATCACCACAGTCGCAACACGGAATTCTGCGGGATTCTCCCGAAATTCGATGGCCTTCACCCCTGCGCACGAGCTCTCGTCCGCGCTCTCCGCTGCCATACTCACCATCTACCTGCATCTTGTTATCCTACCCCATTGCACCCTCACTAGCTCCGCCACGCGTGGTTGCACATATGCTCTCCTTCCACTCCCGCCCCGATCTGTCCGTACACATATCTCCCCTTCTCCTTGTGACCCGGCTCGTCACGTCTCAGCCCTCCCGTCTGTCCATTCCGTCCCCCATCCCAACCTATCCGCGACCGTCTTTTCTCGTTCTTCACGTTTCTCCTCGTCACATCCAGATACATACGAATACCCGACGCATCCGTCCATCCTCCTCGTCTGGACTCGTTCCTCCCCGCCCCGCCACCCCCACTGCTCCGCTCCGCCTCGATCTCCTCTCTCTCTCTCTCTCTCTCTCTCTCTCTCTCTCTCTCTCTCTCTCTCTCTCTGGGGAGCCACCGAGCGAGAGAGCTCCGCTCCCGTCGCCCGCCCCGCCCCGCCCAGCCCGCAGCGCCAGTGGCTGCATCGACGCAGCGCGGTTTAACGCGAGCAAGGTACGGCGCACGTGATCGCCAAAGACGAACACCGCACTAATTGAATTCTGAAACGTCGCCACCCGCGCCCGCCCCCGCGAGTCCAAACTTAATATCTGCCCAGCGAGCGCCCGGAAGTGGATGGATCCGGGAACGACCGCGCTGTGTGTCTCATCGCTGATTTTTCCGCGGCCGCGCGCGCTACCGCCGGATGGCGTGATCGTTGACGGATGAGCGTCTTCGCCAAACGCGTGTGGGCAGTCTCGAAACCTCTCTTCAGTGATAGAATCTAAATGTTTGAACGTTGCGCGTATTTCTCTTGAGTTGTGTGATCACTTTAGCCGTATGTTTCAATTGGAAACTTATCCCAAGTGGATTTTCAGTTTTAAAGCTTGGAACGCCGGGCCTACATCCCTGAGCTGACAAGAAAATATTTTTTAGTCACCATTTTAGAATTATAAGTTAAAGATATATTAATAAGGTTTACGAAGAAGGTTTACGAATATGTTTATTAAAAAATACCACATTACATAGTAGTTAAATTACGGCTAACAGCTTATCGCAAATAATAAACTGTTAATTTTTTACTGACACGTCATTACTTGTTTTTCCTTCACTACAGAGCTCGATATTCACTGCATACGTGACTGGATGAGAGGATCGTAGTTACGAGTAAAATATGAAAACCGTTGAATGTTGCTACATGTTCTCTACCGGAGAGAATTATGTAAGGAAATCATGGAATGAAATGTGAAATGACAAACTGACTGAAATATTGGCTGGTTAATTAGTAAAAAGTAAATATCAATCATTAAAATTTGCTAAAAAATAAAAAATCTATAGAACTACGGGCGAATAATGGACCTTGTTGCTTTTTGTCGCGACTGATAATTTAAACCCATATAACGCCCTTGGTGCATAAATAAATATTCATCAGTTTTTAAATGTCCTCTTGATTTCTTCAAACGAATGCTCCATAGGAGAGTCAGTTTCATATTTACATTCATATCTTCAATGTCAGGTTGTTGTAAAAAAAACCACAACTTTCTATAGTTACCATTCCGTACGGTCTTTGCCTGTCGTGTTTCGTACTCCCCATAGACACTGAGAGCATTGGACACTCGCTTCAGGCACAACCATTGTGCAGCCCTGAATACGCGCTCCCGCCTCGCACGTGAGCGGTCTGCTTGCGGGCGTGCGGGCGGTTCCGTGGCTTTTCGCCTAATGGATTCACCCTCGCCCGGGCCCTGCCCGCTTCCGCCTGGAGCCGTCCGACTATAAAATCCAGCCACAGCGGCTGTAGCAGCGCGCCGATCCCGATCACCAATTACCAATTAACGCACCGTGCGTGCAGCGTGAAGTTAGGTGGGCGCGGGGGCGGCGGAGGGCGGCGCGGGGCGCGCGGCGGGCGGGGCTCGCCGGGCTGGCCGCGGGGGCTGCGCGGGGGCGGCGCGGGGCGGCGCGGGCGGCGCGGGCGCCGCGGGGGCGACGTGCGGCGCGGCGGGCGGCGGCGGGGGGCGCGAGGCAGCGCGGGGGCAGCGCGGGGCGTCGATAAGTCAACGCGGGCGGCAATAGGGCGGGGCGCAGAACGCTATCGCGGCCGTCCAAATTAACGCTGCTGCCATCGGGAAGCATTCGCAGTTTCTCGGCGCGGCGGTCCAATTAATCCACAGCAGCCTGCCTACGCCCGGCCGCTCGCGCTCTCCGCCGAGATCAGTTCGATCCCATGGGCTCCCCGGGACGCGGGCGGACTCCGTTGCTCAGTCTCGCTCACAGGGGTTCACCTCTGATGGGATCAGACGACAGGGTTTTTGATCTGCTCATTGAGCGCGACAGGTATTGTTTGTCGTCTTTGAGTCGATTCTTTAGCAGCAAATTATATTACAGTTCGGATGTTTTTCTGGAAAAACTTTGGGCTGGTTCCCTTTATTTTGATGATTTCTGTGCTAGGTTTATGTACCTCTTCCCTTTTGCTTTACTGTCATTTTTATTTTTCCCCAATTATCAATTACCCTGTCTTGTTACCGAAATTACCGTTAAAATTCTTCACGATTCACTCGCGGCTGTTAATTGCGTTGGCGTCTTCCATACCTTATTTCGTTCTTCTTTATTTAACTCAAGTATTTTTGTTATCTCGTCTTGAAGTACTTTAAATATCGTTTTGTCACAGATTTAGATACATTCTCAGTATCATAATAACGAGCACTTTGCCCTTTCATTTTCTATTTATAATCTCTTTGAAGGTTAATATACGGGTATTGAATTTATTACCTTTCCTAAACATTTTTTTCCGTATTGCTTTTCCACTTCAGTGATTGTGGGTAGTTCTCTTTTTGTCTTTCAAGGTGACTCTCTGTGACTACTCACATTACTTGTAAAGTATTTCATGCCCACATAAGATCTGTACCGCACCCAACAATTTATATTGGCTGCCTGCGATGCTAAAATTTTATCTGGTGTAAGTTTCTTGTTGTAAAATCCTCCTGTAATCTAACTAAGAAAGTATTCAGACTTGGGCAAAACACGTTTAAATGAACGTACGTCACTTGATAAAAGTTAATAAGATAATGTAGATGACATTTCCTTATTTCAGTTTTTCGGTTTTAATATTTATTGTTACATGTTAGTGACTTGGTTTATTCACACTCAGTGCAATTACCGTTAGTGCACAAGAAGGCATTGGACTATTACAACCCAGGAAAATTACAAACCAATTTATGCAAGTAGTCCTTCACATGACATTCTCTCACTGTCAACTCATTGAAATGTTGAATCACTGACTGAGTCACCAACTGTCGTAGTTCGAAGCACTCCTAACCCAGCGATGATTATCCGTCGGTTTCTCTGTATGCCTGGCAGTGCGTACCAAACTTCGTTTGCAAAGCGACAGAAACCGGCATGAATACTTAAAAAAGTCGTCGAGTTGTCTTGTGTGATAAAAACCTGTATCGTGTGTGACATGTTTGGAGATGAAGTATTTTTACATCATTTTATTTTTAAGAACCACTTTATACCCCTGAAGAAGTAAATGCAAGAAATCAAAATATTATTCGGCCCGAAATAAAGGGAACCTCTGGAAAAGATGGTAACATGTCCCTTTAAATCAAATCACCTATGAGTATTTACACCATAACTCTAACATAATTTGTGAAATATTTAAGAAATATTGTTTCACCACTCACACCTCTTCACAGCCAAAAATGCCAAAACATTACATATTTTTTTCAATTCAACGTAAATTCAAACCAACTTAACACTATTTAATCTGATTCAAAACTCATGGAAAACAAAAAATTAACGTACGCAATCAAAAATGTTTATTATATTTTCTCAGCACAAAATTCAAACACAAAATATAAAATTAAAACACTGAAACAGCATCGAAAATTCAAAAACCGTTCCTCTTACATCGCAATTTTTTGAGAATTTTTTCATATTTTTTCGACTTCTGGGCTGCAGTTACAAAAGATAAAAACAATTTTTACTATTTTCCCACCTTTAAATTACCTTGACTTATGTATACTTTGAAAAATCTTCAACAGTTCTGTTAATTTATTTTAGTATTTATTATACATTTGTGTACATTATTGTAGCACACAGTAATATTTTGATATTTTGATTATTTTATCCTTCCATATTTTTCTAGAGTGACCTCGTGAAATTGTTTTTATCAAAGAAAGTTGTTTCTGGTTTCAATTTTATAATCCGTCGTTAGTCGATTGGGGATCGCCGCAATCATTTCTGATTTCAATTATTTCTATCGCATGTTATTACAACAATAGATTTTTGAAACTCTGTCCGGCTCACTGGCATTGTATTACGAGTTCAGCAGCGAAATATCGCGAGCATCTGCACATTCAGTTTCCAGCGAGTCGTTGTTTCTCTTAGCGATTGAGTAAAAGTGAGCGTTACGTTTACCGTCCACCATCTATTAGTAATTTATTCTTGCATTTCTGTTTTTAGTTTAATTAATCAGCAGTGATCGTAAAAAATCTCTATATTTTTTTTCGTTATTAATGAATCTTAGTTGCTCTTTTGAGGGTTATTCTTCATGCTTACTCCTCCATTTTCTGTTTTTGATAAAACTAAAAATTATTTCCAACACTGGAAAAGGTGTAATTGCTAATCCACTTGCATACGGTAAATTGTAGTAAAAGAGAGCTTTGGTTTTGGAGGGCATAGAATACCTGAAGTGCGTAACCTTCGCAATCAATCATTAAACTATATTTTAAAATCAAACAATCTACATTGTACGGCTCTGAAGCGAAAATTATTGTTTATACAACCCGCTCATTAGGAAGTAATTTCACACCAAATGTTACTCAGTGTCACAAATCAGAGTTGCAGTGCATAAGTCTTCAAAGAAGATCGCGACGAAAACTTAAGAGAATCCCCGTTTTGGGAGTTTGTCAGAGTAGTAATTTAGTCAAATGTGGGAGTAGGACAGGTTATTGTTCATTTTTGATTTTTTAATATGTCTCAAGTTCTTAAAACCAAGATAAAACAATCACAACCAATACAAAAGAATGTATTATTGGTAAGTATTTTGCAGAAGGAGAAGAAGTGGAAGAAGAAGTGGAAGGTGAAGTGGAAGAGGTGGAAAGAGATGTAGAAGAAGTAAAAGTAGATGGAGAAGGAGAAGAAGAAGATGAAGAAGGAGAAGGAGAGGAAAAAGAAGGAGAAGAAGAAGAAGAAGAAGAAGAAGGAGAAGAAGAAGGAGAAGAAGAAGAAGGAGGAGGAGGAGGAGGAGGAGGAGGAGAGCGGGAAAGCCACAATGCAATAATGGAGAAGATTTTATGTCGAAAGATTTATTCTTTGACCATTGCCTAGTCATTATAAATAAAATATTTGAATAGTTTTATGAACTCAAAAAGTATTCAAACACATACATCACAATTTTGGTGTTTTTTTAATTTCCATTTTAATAATTTTGTATTTATGTTAAAAAAATATTGTAATTTGTAGAAATGCACATTAGAAAGAAAACAAACTTTGAAAAAATGTGTCACTTTATGTGAAGATTTAGGATGAGTCCGCCGCTCACCGCCGACCAATGGCGTCTGCCTGAGGGTGGGTTGGACAGCCGATGGTCAGCATCATTGTTACCGCGAAACAGGAAAATAGAAAAAAAAATTGGGTGATACATCATTGTTTTGAACGCCAACGGCATTATACCCAACTTCCATTACGGCTCCGATGACAGAAGCCGATTTCTGTGGGACGGGAAATTAGAAACAAAAAACGCTTCCTCATTTCTCCTTTACTCTGAGTTGAATACAAAAGATGGGAATAATCGATGAGAGAGCACAAAAAACTGTTTATGTAATGGTGTTGCTGTGTTTTTTTGTTGAATTACTCATTACAGCTAGTAATTTCAACTTTAGTTGCACTGAATAATTACGGGCCGTCGGAATGCATTGTCGGGAGCCCTGACCGTCGGGCTGCTGTCCTATTTAACTTTGTGTGTTGTAGGGGCTTCGTGCACGACGTACTCTATGCTCAATAGCGCGGTGCAAAATTACGTGCAATTGGAATAGCTTGATGAAAAACGAAAAGTGAAACGAGCGTGGAATCGTAATCCAAATGAAGTACATTAGGTCGTTGTTAAAATTGCAGAGCTGCGTGTGTTGTGTTTGGTTAAGTTATGAGGTATCGATTCTTCTAGTCATGAGAGAAAAATATTTATATTTCGTAATTGTACTTTTAGTTTTTGTATTTTGAAACTGCTTGTATAAACTTTGTTACCTAGCAACGTCAAGTATAATACGAGGCCATGTAGTGGGAGCAAAAATGATATTTTTTGCCAGGGAATAGTAGTGGGAAATTTCATATTACGAAGCTAGACATGTCATAGTCACCCATGTAAGACAAACTCACTTGTTCAACAGCTTTATGAAAACTCCCTCACAACGTCAGAACGTGACCTGCGCAATACCTGTGCATTAAGAACAGCCTAACAATCAGGAGCAAATATCTAAAGAGCGGGGTTAAGGGTAGGGTAAATGATAACCTAAAACTATAGAATTACTCAATATAAGAGGGAAATTACCTATATAATGACTTAAAATAAGAAGGAAATAATCTAATTTGTTAAAGTACGCTCAAAATTGTTTATAAAATGTTTATGCAATGATTTTAAAACTTCAAAATTTATAAGAAATTATATTTGATATAACGTATTTATTTTGGGATGAAATGTAATCCTTAGCTGCGATCTTCCAACGGTCAGTTTTAAAATGTCAAGAATGTGACCGAAGATCAGTGTGTTCCGATCCGAAGAATTTTGCGAGTGCGAAAATCAGAGTCTACTGCAGTAGTGAATTTTGACATGAACTGATGATGAAATAAAAATTTTGTTTAGTGTGTCATTGTAAATTCGTGAAACATTCACTAACAAACGTGCACATTGTTGTTCGTTTCGTGTAAATTCGTGAAACATTCACTAATTCACGAAAGAGAAACAAAATGCATAAAAACGACACAAATACGGAAAGGACTGATGAAATGATCTGAAAATTGAATAATGGCAAAACTTTACCCTTGAACTATTTATTTATATCAACTATATGTTTGATAAACAATCATTTACGTGCTAGATAGTCTAGAATGCACCAATGAAAAGAAGACACGTCATCAAAATCCGAGCCCTGCTGATGAGTGTACTTCGATTAAAATAATTAAGCCCGTTGACACGTTATCACCTGTGAAACTTTCAACCAATCGGGAGCTTGAACGTCACTACACTGACGTCACTATAGTGACGTTCAAGCTCCCGATTGGATGACAATGTCACTGCTGATCACGTGCCAACAGTGATTTAATAGAATTACCTGAAATTTCGCACTACATCTTCAGTGGCAAAAAGAGACTAGTTGCGATCTTACCGAAACGATTCTAACACTTATTCTGATATACTCTGTTTAAGTCAAGGCTATATGGTAATAGACACTTATGTATATTTTGTGTATCTACAATTAATCGAAGTCTTTACGGAATAACAATTTGTTACCCAACAGGAAAACATGTGTAGTATATATGGCCATTGCTGACGACACCCGCTTAAACGGAGATTGACATTGCCAGGGAGTTATGGATTTGTAGTTCGAATAAAAGTTGGTTGCTATTGATACACAATGCTGCAGTACTCCACTTCATTAAATAAAAATCAAACTATTTTTTTTCCATTCCACTTGGTTTGTTAAACCCAAATTAACTTTTTATCCCTACAAAATATATGAGTAAAACTCAGAGTGTGCATATATTCGGATGAGCGATTCAGTCACGCACAGCTAAACTACTTCCCGTACACCAATCGAGACGTATGAGGTGTCTTCTGATGGGGAACTGATAACTTGTTTTTGGATCCGGACAGAATGTCCAAAGAAATTTTAAAAAACGGGTTTTGGCGCTGCGATTTTAGTGATAATGCCAGGAATTAAACCAATATCTCCTAAATAGATCTATGTATTCATTAAATTTTAGTACCCAAAGGTGTTTTTCACTCAATAGGCCATAATTTTCTTTCCCGGTGTTGCAACACTTATGATGATATCTTTAAGCGAACCATTACCAAGAAAATCGCTCTGCAGATTTAATTTCAATTACGATTTGAATTACAATATTTTTAAAAAAAATTGCGAAAACCGACTAACAGTATTTCGTCGAAACTTATTAAACTTAAAGAATTGCAAATGACTTCCGATAAAACAAAACTTTGAGTAATTCTAAAGAATGAACTCGTATGTTCGAGTTCTCACTTTTACATTTTTACATTACATACAAATCACATAAGTGCAAGTACCGATTTTCATGTGATTGTGACACACAACGTATTCTTATTCACATAAACATACAAAACAGTCGTCTCTAAACAAATATTAGTAGCAACGCGTTCAAAATGCGTACAAAACGATTAATAGAGCAAATACAGAAGTAGAAGTAAACACAAATTAGACGGAGTTTTTTTTAATCTCTTCAAAAATTAGGGGACAAAAGTACGGAAGTGTTAAGAAAATCTGGAGATGAATCAAATGTAGTTGTAAAAGATGTTACGACAGAATTTTCGGAACTAATTGGGAATGATTATCATTTTTGCATTCAGCATTTGCGCTAATGCAAATGTGCTATGTGCATTTTTGTTCATATTAGCCAAAAACCTTAAATATGTGACTGTACTAAAATGTAACTATTATCATTGTCAAAACATGCAAATATTCGTTAAGACGATTATAATTTTAAAATTGCCACAAGGCCAGTTTATATCCCGTATGGAGGTAACATACAAGGCCATTCAGTGTTGTGAACTTTGAACGGGTGTCTAACATTATCAGCAACTACGATTCATTATTAACTTCAATGCCAGATACTGAATGAACATATTTGAACAAAACTCGGCAAGAAAGACATTTTCAGCATATGAATAACTTTTTAAAACAGTTTACAGCGTCGGTCACGCCATATTTTATTATTCAGTTGTAGTTTACATTATCTAAGCGATATAATTTACTTAAAAAATAGAATGTCCGTTCATAAAAGAAACGAACTTTGTGCTTGAAACTTTGCATTCATAAAGGTGTTTAATTTTATTCTAAAATAAGCTTATAATTCGTTGATTTTATATCTATATTTGTATAATTTATCTTTTCAGTGACCACTTTAATTTCAAAGTACATACTATAGCATTTATGTAGTATATGTACTTTATATATGCATCTTTGTGGCTGTGCATAGGTTTGACGGTTGATCATCAAAATTAGTTAATTAAATAAAAATTACAAGGACGAGAAAATTTAAGTTCACTACGAAAAGAAAAAAAAAATATTCCTTCAGTCAGATAAAATTGAAAAATATTCGTGGTGTTTGTCGCTGGTTAGTTTATTTTAATGTGCCTTTTCACTGACAAAAATAAAACGTCAGATGTTTAATTAAACAGATGTGCCACTGACATCAATTCGATAATCAATAGTCATACTTTAATATCTCAATATACACCAGCTCGGAGTCCCATCCTCCAACATTGAGAGAAATATTCAATTTGCCCCAGAATAAAAGGACAATTAACAGTTCACAGCAACAAGGAGTTCTTTTGCTCCGTGAAAAGATGTATCATGGGCTTTATGAAAACGGCGTTAATGCAAATACGTTGAAGGACTTAATTTATGGATATCGCAGAAGAAATATTTCCGGAGGAAAACCGCACCGTTTATATTATTCAACGCGGCCTTCCCTGCACCCTCCCCCTTCTGCTCCATATGCCGTGCACACCCGTCGCCTGCCCCACCTCTCTCTCTCTCTGCCACTTAATTGTGGTGAAGGAAAGAACTCATCGTGCTGTAAATGTTTTTCATTACAACTTCCGAACGTAATGTTTCGACTACATTTCACGAGGGGGACGTTCAATACAGAGAGGAAAATACCGATATAAAGCAGCTGTCTGATTGTATTTTTTTGTTTTGTTTTGTTTTGCTTATCGTTACCGTGTCTCGGTCTCATAACCTACGGCCAAACTAGGGTAATTGACGTCCTCTACTGTAATTTGAAACGGTGTTGGTATCGACACCTCCGTATACAGTTGCGCATAAATACAAAACAACAACGGTAATGGAAAGTAAACTAAAGCAACGACCCAACGACTGGGTAATGCCGGGTGGAGAGTACTGAATGCGGGAGTCACAGTGCACAATTATGTCAAACGGTACAGAAAACTCTTTGCAGTAACACACGCCTATTGAATCAATTGATACGGTAGAATGAGGATATATATTATTAACTAAGTTTCGAAACAATTGTACGTTAAGTTGCATTTTCCATTGTTATAATATTATTGGTAATATTAAATTAAGTTTTCTTTGAAATCAGGGATGTATGACGGTATGTTTGTTCAGGATATAAAAATTACCAATTAGGACAACTTAATCTAATATCCCATTCAACAACTTCATAGACGTAAGTAAACATGTATACTAAGCCGTCTCGCAATCCACATTTTGTAAAACCAGTAAACAAAGATTGATAATATGAATAGGGTAAAAATTTGTAGATATTTAGTTGGTCGCAAGTAACTTTCAGAAGGTATTATGCAAAATTTGTACGTAATTCATTGGAAATTAAAATGATGTTTTAAGTGCCGTTCTAAATGTACATTTACTATTGTATAATAAAACAATACTCAATATTATATGTGATATTACGAGTATCCGAAGGACGATTTTAAAAATAAAATAATGTTTGAGAGTGGAATAAAAATACATTTATCTGCCTCTGACCGGGAGGTTCTAGGGTACCGTTCCCGACTGTGGCAGGATTTTCGGCACAAGCTACATAGCTAGGTCGGATTTAGAAGAGAAGAATTATAACAGACAACTGCTCTTATCTGTAGTTTTCCGTGGTTTCTTCTATCGACATCAAGTGAATGCCGGAGCAGTACTCTATCAATTAGGCCACTGACTCAGCGCAATATCTCGTTCTTCTTCTTCTTCTTCTTTTTCTTCTTCTTTTTCTTCTTCTTTTTCTTCTTCTTTTTCTTCTTTTTTTTCTTCTTTTTCTTCTTCTTTTTTTCTTCTTTTTCTTCTTCTTCTTTTTTCTTCTTCTTTTTTCTTCTTCTTTTTTCTTCTTATCCTTCTTCTACTTCTTCTTTTCCTTCTCCTGGCCTCTCCATTGGCCTGGTATTGATCGGAGAAAACACAGAAGCCTACCGACCAGAGCAGCCGGCCGCCAAATGCTACTCGAGTCTGGGAGTGAATTTGACTTAGCTCAAGAGTTCGTGTCAAAAACCCGGTACTGTCGTTACTTGAATCCTAGAACCTCCCGATCAGAGACACTGCAATGACAACCGAAGTTGCCCTGAACTATTCAGCACTTGCATGGTAATGCGATAGTGAGAAAACGTGGCATTTAGGGGGCGGGAGGAAGGCAGGGGGCAGGGCGGAAGCTAGTAGCGAAGCGGCAGGACCGGGGGAGAGGGAAGATGAGGCGGTGGCGGGATATGGGGTGGAGGAGAATTCACAGTGCGGGTACGAGCGGGAAGTGAGGACAGGGACGAGAATCGGAGACTGGGACGACGGCGGGAACGTGTCGGAGGCGGGGTCGGTGGGTTGAAAGGGTTCGAGGTCGGGGCCGGGGCTGGGGCGTGGCTTCGGCGGGG
>BOPP01000001.1:11260260-11336483 GCA_017312745.1 Gryllus bimaculatus
CTCCCCGCCAACCCCACCGCCCCGACACACCGCACCGCACCCCGCCCACCCCACCTGCCACCGCCACCCCACCCCCCTCACCGCCCACCGCCACCCACCCCACCCCGCCCACCCCCACCCCACCTGCCCACCGCCAACCGCCACCCACTCTTTCCGGACACATCCCGCTTTCCCTGGCGACAGTTGCTACGCCACCCACTCGTACTCCATCTGTGCAGGTATTCACCTTCTTTATTGACTGCCACCTCGAGTGTGTTTAACCGACCTCTCATCTCACATCTTCCACGCTTGCAACCACATTAACATCAAACAGTATACTATCACACTAAATACAACAGGCAGCCCAATGCGCCCATCTGAATATGAAGTTGGTAAAACAATTATCCTACACCTCCTTACAATCAACTGAACCGATAACGCACATCATGAGGAGCAATCCATTTACCTAATCAATTCTCCTTACCAAAATTTCTTACAGAACAAACCCAATACGACCACAACTAAACGGCTTAAGAACTTTGTCTATATTCTCCGACAGGAGAAGAGAAAAAATAATGTAAGACAGCCAGAGTAAGTAGTACAGTTTTAACTGCTGGGTTCGAGACCTAAGCAAATATACAATTCATAATAATTAGAATTGTGAAAATTATTCTCTCATTTGCCTAATATTCTCATATCTATATTTTCATTCGCACCTTACACAGGCAGAACCTTCACAAATTGCTCATAGCCTATCTCCAAATTTAATTAACACAAATTCTTCCAAACTTTATTTATGATGCTCACACATATCTGTTAAATTGTTAAATTATTTATTCGATACAGAGACATAAACATGCAGTACTGCTAGCGTAGATATCTAACAAAAAATTTCATGCAATATATCCTTCTGGGTTCACAAAACCAATAGATTTCATTAATATACTGACGCATAACCAATTAATTCATATTTGCAACGAATAATTTATTCCGTCCTAACCATATTAATAGCCATACGAGATTACACAGCCTTTTTGTTTACACAGCCACGCGTTTTTTGCACCTTCAATTAGATTTTTCCCATTATCTTTGCCTCACCCGAATATTAATTTTTTTCACATTACTTTTACCTTCCATCAAAGCACTACCTTCAGATCCAACATACAACACCACCAGCTTTCTATTGCTAGAACTCTCCTACTTTATATATTTCATCTTTGATAGTGACATTCTAACACACTCTCATGTTCATTCAAAAGCGTCTCAAGTTACATCATTTATAGTTTGGCTTATGACACCACTTAATCCATTTCAAATAACACCATCATTACTGTCTCCATAGTCGACTTTCTTTTCCACCAACCCGCTATTTCAACATTCTTTCTCTCCCTCTTCGACTCCACTATCTTCCTTCCATCTCTCACCTCCTCTGGTCTCACAGCTTATCATACCATCTTTATCTTGCAGCCGCCTTTCTCCCTCGGGCGCTATCTCCCCAACAACGCCCAAAACCCACCCACCCTTTGCGCCCCACCGAGCCTGCCCCGATCAGGCACACGCGGGAGGGTGGAGCGGCTTGTGAGGCAATCCCTTCCTCTTCCCTTTCCCTCCCACCCCTCCCATCCCGTCCCCAAGCTTCAGCCGGGTCCACAGGCCAGCCCTTCCTTAATTCACGCGCCCCGGTACACGCCCTAAGACGCGGGCTAATGGGGCCGTTATTCGCTTGTTTAAGGCGCGATCTTCATCTGCGCCCGCAGCGCTCTCGGTGGGCGGCAAGGGAATCGAGCACTGCGCGGCGCGGCGAACCGCGGCGAGGCAATCGCCCGGCCGGCCGGCAGTCGCGGGAGGCGAACCTGCTCGTGTCCGACAAAACTGCGATTCGAAACTTTTGCTCCACCCGATTTTTTTGGCGTGTGTGTGTGTGTGTGTGAGTGTGTGTGTGTGCATGGGGATGAGGAAGGGATTTACATTGCTCCATTTTCGTTGATCGGGCGAATTTATTTGAAATGCTTTTTTTGTGCGGATCATTTATTCTCGATTTGTTCCAACGGACATTTGTCAAATCGTTCGATCGGTGAATTTAACCTGTAAAATAGGTTTCATGTTGAAAATTAAAGATTTAACATTATTATTTGAGAACATATATGCAAATTTTGAATTTTACGAAAATATTGTAATTTCTTATAAGAATGGGTAAAAACCCCAATGGCAGAAGTTTTATATCAGTGGCAATTTATTTTCGAGGTTTTAATGAAAAATAAATAAATAATTTCTCAGAATTCATAAAATATCTGTTATACCGTTCTGGTTTTCACCCATTCATATATTTTAAAAATAACGTGATTGTCTAGCAACACTCATTAAAACTACATTCGTACATTGCAAGTTAACTTAACAATGTTTGAAAAACATTGGCAGTAAATTTTGTACATTTTTATTTCTGTAATTTTATTGTACACTGTCTTAAACTACCAAATTTTGATTTGGAAATTCCTAACAACGGATGCATCTGTTAGATAACATTACCATTGCAATATGAGAAAAAATATGCTCTTTTATTGTCGATGGAAGCGACGTCATGCATAATTACATCACGGAGAATTATAACACTACTAAAAGCGTTTTTAATGAAACAAAAAGTCTAAATATAATTACATAATATCACCATGTTGCATTCTTAACGCACATCAATTAGCTCACCTCAAACATAAAATATAATAATTTCTCTTTCAATCAATTACTAGATTTGCGAATGTGAAGAAGACTTTTAATAGACATTCTCCTAATAATCACTGGAAAATAATATGTGATTTAATAATAATTTACTCATATATTAAAGACAACAGTTCCATATGTCTATTATGACAAGGTAGTACATGTTGAACACTGATATTTATGAAAATTCGGAAATTATGTCATAGAGTTAATGAGAGTAAAATCTAAAGGATTAATTTTAAATGTATAACCAAATGTTCAAAAAAGTAACAAATAAAATAAAAGAAATACAGTCAAATGCTTCCTCTTTCTGTGTGCTTATTAATTTCTTATCAACAACATTTATCATTTTATTTCACTTTTTTCCAACCTCTAATCTTCTACCAAATATTTTAGATGGAAATTAAAAACACAACATTTGCACAATACATTTCTAAAAGAAACAAAACTCACACATCAAAATAGCATCTACTTATTATCGTACGCAGTACGTATTATCTGCAGCCGTCACACGAAATTATCTCTTTCACTGCGGAGTTTGATCGTAGCAAGTATCGTGCTCAAAGGTCCATAATAACATTTTCACAATAACAATATTAACATTTTCAAGTTTGTCTTAGAATGTTTTCCTTTGAACAACCGTTTTCCATCTATAGATATATTTTTCTAAGCAATAGGAAGGATAACACGAGACTGATTATCTTGGTTCGTCGTTGCTTAGCATGTGTACGACAAATTTAAAGAGCTGTATCTCAAATTTTGAAGTGTGTCTTGTGATTTTCTTTGTCTGAGCCATTTTTATTGAAATTATTTGACACAAGAAGTTCAATCATGACTAAAAGAACTTGGTCATGACGATCGAGTTCCGACGTACAAGATGTGGTGTGAGGGACTCGCATTGGTGAGACAAAGAAAGTCGATCTTCAGCATGAATGCATCATATTCAGAGAAACCTTTTTAAATCTGTTGCGTTCAAGTGACGTAAACACTAACGACGTGTCCCCTTCGGCAAAGCAAAAGGAGATCGCTTTTTTTGAGAAGAGGTATCAAAGAAGACATTGCACTTATTGACGGCGAAGAGGCAAGAAAGACGCATGCAGGAAACCATTGGCTCCTTTCCGGGATCGAACCTGCGAACACACAATCACCGCAAAACTGGATCCACATGGGGATGTCTTAGCTTTCATAACTATCAGTGTCGGTAAATCTCCTGATAACCAAACATCTTAAAGTCTTGGAATCGAACGCATCTTCCATTCACATTCCAGTCACGACGAAAGTCGGCTCTGAGTGATGGCTTTCCGTGGTTTCTACGAACTGCATGACGTAAAACCTTGCCTACTTTTGTCGAGAGATCAGTTTGAAGCGGTGTACCATTGACGGAAATACATGGAGAGAGGCTCGATAGATCTGCTCCATCGGGCTAGGAACACCGCCACGTTCCAGGATGTAACATGCACCTTCCACGAATGGGATTAATAACCGAAGTAGTGGACGGGTCCGGAAACAAAGTAACCGATTCATCATTGACAAAACGAACTCAATATAAAGGCGTGTGTAAATGGGTCGCGGCAGCAACGAACGAAAGCGTGAACGAAGTACACGCAGCAGCTCGAACTTGACCCGTCTCCCACCATCTGGACCGGCGTCCGCGAAGGAATCTGCTCCGAACGCCCCCTCCGCGCGGGTGGCCGGGCGGCTTACGGCGCCAGTACAGAGGCGGTGTTTCGCCATCACTCTCCAGCTGAGGAGCTGGTAGCGGGGGCGCATCCTGGCGGGTGAGCTGACTCTGCAGCCCAGGATGATGGTCTCGCATCGCACGCTGCTGACGGCAGGCGATATCGACCGAGCGAAGGATGCCCTCCCCCCGCCCCGGCGGCTTCTTTTACGGAAACCTCGGCCGACGAAGTGCATGTTGGGGCGGTGCGGGCCTTGAATCACATCATTAGGCTTTCTTCTAATGTAAGGGAGCATAGGTTATAACTAAAATTGTTAAATACAAAAATCTCAACATACTATTATTACTACTATTATTATTATTATTATTATTATTATTATTATCATTGTTGTTGTTGTTGTTAAGAAAGTATGATAAAATTAGAAATATTGTTCACAATGACCCGCTAAAACTGTATCCAAATGTTCACATTGAAACAACAAAATGATACCGTTTGCTCATGTTTTAAAAGTGATTAAATCCTTGAAAACTATATCAACCATAAAAGTAGTTTTTAGTCAAAATAATCACTGATCTTTTCGTGATTCCGATCGTAAATTAGCAATGATCGCTATTTCATTACCCGCGAAACTTATCTACGAATAGTTTGCTATTGAGAATGGACTGGAAACCATATTTTTCAGGCCACTGCAGACTTATTGAGAAATTCGATGCCCGTAGATATGAATGAGTACAATTCAATTTATTGTCAAAAATATTAATACACACTATTAGTAACAGAAAGATATGAAATATAGAAAATAAAAAAAAGGATTTGAAAGAAATAAATTACTAATATTCTAAAAAATTCAAACAGAATACATAGACATAATTGAATAACTTTTTCAAAACGAAATTTTAAAAAAATATACATTTACCCTTTTTCCGCTACACTTCTCCTTCTCTCTCAAACAAAAATATTATTATTCAATTATGATTTTTTTCAATGTGCACTGTCCACGCATTTTATGTCATTTCTTTCTTTTTGTTTCATTCTTCTATTCGATTGAATGTTCTGATACAATTGTAACAGCATGTCGATATCATAGGTTTTGAGCCCCGCACCTAACTCCCAATACTGCATGATTCCCAAGTAAAATAAAACGCGAGGCCCTGTTTTAAGTCGCGTTCTAGTTTGTCTTTGGGCACAACGGAATAGCGTAACCTTCCTCCACCACTCTCTCTGAGCCCGCTCATCCCCATATCTCCGCTTGCATCAACCCCACCACGCCCCGCCATCCTCTAAGCTTCCTACTGCGCGACCGTCCTCACTCGGTCCGCGTCAGGTGCCCCTCCCCCTCCCTCCACCCGACCCCACCCGCGCCAANNTCTCGACCCCCCACCCCTTACCCCACCTCGCCGCGCCCCGCCCCCTGGCGGCACACGCAGCTGCGCCCACTGAAATATCCGCGCCGGCGCCCGCGCCGCTGTCACTCGCAATACACTCGTCGAGCGCTCGCCCATCCCGCCCGCGCACCACCTCCGGACTCAGTGGGCTGCGCCCTCACTCGCACTGTGCGTCGCTCACCGGGCCAGGGGAGGGGTACAGGGCGCGGATTTTCGGCACTCGCACCGGCAAAGGTGGCTCACGGCATCAACTAATGCCACTGCAGTGCCTCTGTCCGGGAGGATCTAGTGGTAGAGTCCCGACGGTGCAGGATTTTCGGCAAGAGCTAGATAGCTGGGTCGCGTTTTGTCGCTGTCTGGAGGAGAATTCTAGCGGCCAGCTGCTCTGATCGGTAGTTTCACGTGATTTCTACAATGAATTAAACACAAATGCCGGGGCAGTACCGTAATAGAATACAGACGGCACGCGTTGTTTCCTTCCTCTTCGTGTCCTTTCCTCATCCCTAACACGCACTTACACTTTCCAGCATTACACTCCCTCATATATCGGGGAAGCAAACGTTAACATATCATCATCTTCGCTGGTTGGGAGTTCTCCTGCAAAATGTATCTGGAGGGAACTCTTCACCCGGAATCAACGCCGGATCACGTGCTCCAGCGGGGACGGAAAACCCGCTGCAATATTTTATTGTTTTTAATAAAAAATTGACTTATAAATGTAAACGTTCTTTGATGATCTACAAATAGTGGGAAACGTTAACGCCGTTCTATTAAATCAGCTGGTCAATAACTATGCAGGTCGCGATGAATTGATCATTAGTCAAAGATCAATTCTTACGCGAATCTCCAAGTTTTTCGCGAGGTTTCCGCCAATAGTCCGCTAGTTTTCTTACAAAATCATGGCTCTGATGCAACATTTCACATTCGTTTTCATTTTTTAACAATTTTTCGTTAGTAATTTTGCTATTCGCTGAAACTCATTTCAATATAGTTAATTAACTTGACTCGTCGCTAAGGCTTTTTCTAAAATCTATCAGAATTAGCAGTTTATTGTATTTTGTGAGGTGACGCTTCCAAAATAAAAATAAAAAAAATTCTATAAATGTCCACTTTCTAAATTACAGCTATATTTATTTCGTTCTAGGAATCTACAATGTTTATTGTTTATTTTTTCCTTTCACATTTCCACGTTCTACTATTTACAACACACTATTTGCATCTATCACGTCCATGTCCAATGTGGCTACCCAACGTCCTCCTTGAAAATGCAGCTTACTACTCTTTTACTTTCGTTACCGGGCACCAATACTTCGAAATGAGTCACTATTCCACATTATTTTCCTCAATAATTATCTTGAGATGTGAGTATGTCTCACTACAAATCGATTTAATATTTTCTTATTTATTTACTTTCTGTGTTACGAAACATATTTGTTATTATGGGTCCGAGTCGTCTGAGATATTACTGAAATGAAACCTGTTATTATACTATTTTATCACGCGTATATTTTCTTATTAATTTAAGTTCTTATTTTTTGTAATTATTTCATTTTTATAATTTCCTAGTTCATTTTAATGTTAATTGTTTTGAGTTCAGTATTTTCAGTTCCGTACCTCAATTTGCGTAATATTTTATATTTCGTTTCAAACTACTTTTAACATGATGTCACCTGCTTTATAGACCACCCTCAAGACGCTCTCGTCATGTGTTTTTTTCGAATTGTTCTTCATGAAAATTAGAGACACTATAAGTTTCCATCCAGTCATTTGACTTTTTCTCGCGCCATAGTTATATCTTTCATATTCGCGGTACGTAGCTGGATTGTTGGTACTTACAAAATGTACCTATATGTGAGTACATTGCATCCAGTAGGCCGAAGATGTAAGCTCATCATAATCAACATTTTTATTTGTATATTTGCGTTAAAATAATGAATCACTAATCTAATATTTTAGATATTTTATTCTATTTCATGTAAATTACAATACTGTGATCAAGAGTCGCGTAGAACTAAAATTAAAATTAAAATATGTCGTAAAATATTAGTTTATTTATTTTCTCGCTTTCAGTTTTCACTATCATGCCACCGAAATTTGTTTGAAATAATTTCAATTGCAATGACAAAAATGTTGTTGAAAATAAACGTAAAATATGACGACTCAACGTTTGAGGCTTTATAACGGATGATAGTAACAATATGATGTAGACATTGCATTTTTAACGTCGTCCTCATGCCGTCCACATACAGCTTTCCACTCCTAGACGATTTTGCTCAGCTCGTCCCCTCTCCCTTTAAAGCGCATTTCTGCTAGCAATTCGCCAACTGCGCCTATTACCATCCGCTTTGCATAAGTGGGAAAGGCATTTGAATTCTCGCCCACTTACCTCAAGTACTTTCTAATTACTTGCCATTAAGTGGATTAGACGATCCGTCTGAACCCTCTGTCTTCAGATCAGGCGAGGAAGGTTTATCTTCTGCGAGGAGTGGGAGTGAAATGCCGCCTGCTGACGGTTTAGGTTCCAGGGTGAGTCGAAGGATTGCGATTTTCCTTCGAAAGTGGCGCCGAGTCCAGGTACTTTTGGGTTTAGAGAAAAGTGGCGTAGAAGGCGCGGGTGGAAGACAAATCCGGGATTGGAAAATGTGACGGTTCAGATGTTCGCTCACGCGTTCTTTCCTGCGATGTAAGAGCATAGCTTAGCAGAAGTAGAAGAGTAATTCAGAAAGACATTTCTACCCCTGTGTTTTGGATTTAAGTTTTAAAGTGTTTATATATTACCGTTCCAAAGATAAATATTATATGTAACAGAGTTCCCTTTTTAATGATTGATAACTGGAATTAATCTTCTTCCTAAAAAAATATTTCTTAAAAAATGCATAATTTTTATTATTTTATTTTATTGATTATTAATTTATTGACCTTTTCCTAAAGCAGTAAAAACTAAACAAACAACGGCAGTTTCTTTAAGTGATGTCAATAAAAGTGAGTCTGTTTTTCACGAAATAAAAAATGAAAAAGAAATGTCTGATTTTCAAATTTGCAAATCAATAAACACGCTGTATTAAATTACAAAACTGTTATCGTATGTTACAAAATCGTTGACTGGGTATGTTATTACATATATATATAATATATTAATGTATTTATTAATCTGTTAATTGATTACTTTAACGGAGGGTTTTAAATAGCTGGATATGAAAAGAAACTTTGTAAAAAAGTTAATATAATATAAGGCAATGATAGTGTTTAACTAGTTACATTTCTTCGGAAAGTATTAAAATGGTTTCTTTTCGCTCATACTTTATGAAGAAACATTAAAAAACACCCCCTGAATTTGGTAAATGAAAGAAAAAGTATGTTTTGTAGCTTTCAAAGTATTAAATTAGAACAAACTATTAAATTTTACTCTAAACATGCAGACAATGTTTCTTCTACTACCGGCAGAAGTGTTTTCATGACTTTTTTAAGCTAACTATTCTGTCAGCCGTTGCCCGGGACTTTAGGATCTTGTTAACGTCCGTGTCACCGCACATACATAAACTGGTAAATAAATAAAAGACCGCTTACGCTGTTTTTAAAAGTTCTCTAGTAAACAAAAGTGTAAAAAATTAGATGCAGCAGATGAAAGACTTTCTCATTATAAAGTTTATTGAATACAGGTGGCACCTTCTCATTGCATTTGCATTGCACAGTTGAATTGTTATTTTGTTCTCGCTGAGTTTTGATATCATTAGATGAAACACGCTAAACAAAAGTTGTTACTGTCAAAACTAGTATTCGTCTTCTGGATATCTGTCTTCCTAAGATGACCGTTATTCCCGCTATTCTTTGTGAGATTTATGCGCAGGAGAAATAGTGGATAGATGTTGCAATACTATCATATTGCAATCCGCGCTAAAACGATGTCATCTGTTTTATTGCATGACTTTATTACAACCGCGTTGCAGTCTAAACACCCTCATAAACATTTCCTGATTAATTTTTAATTTAAAGGTGATGATCTAAAGGAGAAAAAATTACACTAGCACACCAACATTTTATTTGCATTATTACATATTTCACTCGTACATACTTAACCAGATATTGCTTGAATATAAACATCGTGTTCTAGATAAAAAATGCATACCTGTCACTAGGTCAATTTCGTTGTTGTTGAAATCGATTTAATCATTCTCAGAATAAGTTAATTTTTTTCAGCCTCGCCATCATAAAACATAGAAATGACTATTAATTATGATTTGCGTGTCAAATTTAATGGTGTTTTCTTTCAACGCATTCAAAAATGATGTTGAGAAATTAGAAGAAATGTAGTTTAGTTGATTTATCTGACGACTTATGTTATTAAGTGAAGAAGTTAAATGGCAATTTAAATTTGACATCATGAAGAGTAAACCCCCAATAAATGACACAGGCTAATGACATGCAATTAGTGAATATTATGCATAATATTGCTTCTTTCGGTAAAACATTTTATTTTTTAAATGAAAGCGTGAAATGTAATATAATTATAACCTGTCAAGTTATTCATATATTCAAATGAAAATACTTTCCAGCGTAGAATAATAAATTCGAACTCGCTTTATTGTCACCGAAATTGGAAGGTCTGAAACTTTCATGAGTTCTGTATTGGCACCTAAAGAGAAAGAGACATGAACTATGCTGAAGAATCTTTAGTGGTACTCCAGCAGATGGTTTAAACTCAAAGTAGCATTTGTGATGGCTTTCCTTTGATCTTCAGAAGAGCACCATAGTCCTTGAAAGTAACTTGTAGTTGCATTTCGCAAAACATTCATTGAGACCCTCGTGACACTCGTATTAGTGGGGTGACAGGCTGGCAGCTTATTTTGAAAGTACGGAGTTGGTGAGAAAAGCTGTACCACAGCTTGGAGGACAAGATCTAGTTGATGAAGCTTCGAATAACTGCTTGTTACAATTCTCGGATGCATAAACATTGCAGTCTGGAGATACACTTTGGTTTGCAATTTGAAAAGAATGTTTCAAAAATTGACATTTAGAAAATTGAATTTTATTTGCGATCTCCCTAAAAATAGTAAAGAAAATGTAATACAAAGAAACAAAAAAATTAACAGAATAATGACTAAAGTGATCATTTGTTCTAAATAAATGGTCTTTTCATACATTTTAAACTGCAACTATTCCCTTTTTAAAACAACAGAATAATACTCTATAGATTTCATCAAAATACTAACTACACTTTATAACTAGGTATATCAGAATATAATTTTAGAAAATGTAAACTAAATCTTTAGTGAAAACTCCCCACATTTTCGTAGGAAAAAGTATTTTAATAGATTTTCAGAATAAAAATGTGTATTGTTCACTCAAACTGAGTATTAAATTTTATATTTTACTCTCTCGATAATAGTGATCAAGAACATTCGGTTGTTTCCTCGAAGAGGAAATATTGTTACTCGCAGTTCAAACTATGTTTTCTATTTAGCTGTATTGAAATGCGGTTCACGCGCCTGATTAGTATAAACTCAGCGTCCCATCATTTAACTACACTAGATTTAATAAAGTCCCTTCTTTACACCCTTGGTCATTTGTAAAGCTGCGAGTTACACGAGTTCTGATCGCATTAAGCCTCCTACTCATTCTACAGTTTCTGGCTAACTCTACACACGTGCACACACACAGTCTCCTCATTTGCGATTCCGCAGCACCTTTCACGGCCACCCTGCAATCAAAACCCCTCGCCGCAACCCCCTCCACCTCTGCAGACGAGACTTTCGCCCTTCGCACCAATCGGTCACGTGATAGCGCCGTTCATGCCTGCACCGCTGTGCTGTGCGGTTCGCAGCATTTTCCGGAGCCCTACCGTCATCTGTCACCCCAGTTCCAAAAAGTCCCATCCCTCAGAGATTTCCATCATACTTCTTGCTACTTGTTTTACCAATAACTACTCTCTTCTTTACGTCAGTAACAAAATTCAATATTTCGTACATTGATTTTTGAGACTCCACTTATAAGATCAAAGCCTTTTAAATTTCCTACTTCATGTCACGATCCCCCATTTCTCGCTGTTACTTCAATATCCACCTCCCTGCTTCGACTCTTAAACATC
This sequence comes from Gryllus bimaculatus, assembly GCA_017312745.1. Taxonomy (NCBI): domain Eukaryota; kingdom Metazoa; phylum Arthropoda; class Insecta; order Orthoptera; family Gryllidae; genus Gryllus; species Gryllus bimaculatus. The sequence goes on from BOPP01000001.1 coordinate 11,272,104, forward strand.
GGAATATTGGTGTTCACTATGTAGAACATACAGCCGAGATCATTAGTTTCTACTGCCTTCTTCATTTCTTCAATAGATTATAAAGCATGGCAGATAAACATATTTATCTCTTAGTAGTATTTATGTGATACTCGTATTTTCGTCTCCTCTGCTGTTTACTTTTAGTACAGGCAACTTTGTTTATTATCCTCTACAAGTTTCCCAAACTGTAATCCACAGTTCGTCGCACCACCTCCCACACATTTTCCAAATAGACTCTGCACGCAGCTCCAATTCTCTTGCGAGAGAGGATCACCGATCCAAACAACCAGCGCCCCAAGCGGGGACTTTTTTGACGCCCCCATTGGCTTGGCCCTCACGTTCTCTCGCGCCCACAATCGCCCGCCCGCTCGCTCGGCCGCTCGCGCTCGGCCGCTCGCACCCCCGCGTCCGCCCGCGACACGCGCTTTTATTCGGCGCTAATGAAGGCGCGCGTGTTAATTAACGCGGCCAGCGGCGTTTAAATGTAGTCGCTCGCCGTTGAATTTCCAGCCGGCGATTTTACGTAACAAGATTTGGGTTCGCGGCGCGATTGACTGGGGGCGGCCGAAGCGGCTCCACCGCTCGGTGCCATTGCCCGCGCAACCCCGCCCGCCCCCGCGCCGTGACATGTGACCCCCCGCCACCCCTTCCTGCCCGCCCCTCCTGGCCCGCCTCCTCTCCTGGCGGCATGCGAATGCCTGGCACGTCCTGTTTTCCGTCCTCTCCCACGTCGTCTCTTCAATTAGCCCGCATCACTCTCGCGCCATTCCTCACCTTCCCAACCCTGCCCACCTCACCACCTCTCACGTATCCCGCAGTCTTCCCCCTCCTCTGCTCATATCGGTTTCACCTCTGATGTAGAGCGAACCGTTCCTCTTCACTTGGTCCGCTCTACATCTCCTCGAGTCCCTTACCCCCCCGTCACGCGTCTCACATACCCCACGTTCCTATCGACTCGCTCCGTTCGTCTCGTCTCATTCCGCCTCATCTAGCAAAGCAATTCTCACCCGCTTTAAGCCAACTCGCGCTAACTCGTGCCACCCTTCCCCACCAATCCCCCCTCCCCTCACCCCTCTCACTATCCAAGTCCGTTCCTTCCCACCTCGCTCCTTTCTCTCTCCTTTCTCACCGGCTCCTACGAACGGAGCAACTCCTCTCTCACATCGCCCCCCCCGCCCTCTTCGCCATGCCTCGCCCCTCTCATTTCGCCGTTCCCATTCCACCTCAGTCCGGTCTCTTGTCTCACTCATCTCGTCTGGCAAAGCAACTGCCCGCACCCTCGCGCCACCCTGCACCACCCCCACCGCCCACTCGCCCACGTCGCCCCACGTCGCCCGCACGGTCGCCATGTCGCCACGTCACACTCTTCCGCCCCCACCTCGCCCATTTTTCTCCACCTCACGCTACCTTTCCCCGCCTTGCCGCACCTCGCCCCCACCTCGCCAAGCGTGTCTCTCCACCTTCCACTGCTCCCCCGTCTCGCTGCGTCCCGACGTGCCTCCACCTTTCTGAATCCGCGTCGTCTGAACATTCTCGGGTCTGTGTCGGCCCACCTCGGACCGCATCTCCCTAGACACCCCACTTCTGCATGGGTATCTCAGCTTCTCACATCTTTTCACTCCTCCCTGGCCTTTGCCTCTGCACCTCTCTCCGTTTTACTCCTTCCCGAAATTTTACTTCTCACATCTCTCCTTTTCACTCCATTCCATCTCTCCACTCCTCTCTTTTTTCACTTCCCAATTCTCTCCACTTCTCACTCAACTTACTCCTTCTCAATTCTTCCCGCTCCTTTTCGCACATTGCTGCCCTTCCCGTTTTTTCTCTGTCCATTCTGCGCGTCCCTAGCCTCCCCGATTCTCTTCGCACTTTCCGCTTCACATATCACTTTCTTCGTTATTACCTATTCCAGACCCTCCCATCGCGTCTTTTACAACACATCTCCCCTATTACCTTCGCTGCGCCCCTGGTTCCAACATTTCTCTACATACAAATAAATGAGTTTGTAGCGACTTTCACAAGGTATGCGCTTCTGTTCTGGATTTCAGTCCCCTTTAAAAACGGTTATTTTATTCCATCACTGGGTCAGTACCATAGAATTTTCATCCTTCAGAATCATCATAGTAATAGGTACTTTTGGGAGTTTTTGATATATACCTGTATTAACCCTAAACTAGTTTTGGACAACACAATAACAGCATTGAGAAATTTACACGATATTAATTTCACTTTCATGATATTAATGTATTTAAGTTTGCAAACACCCCTAGACATAATGAGGTAACAAGAGGAATGTTATGTTGAAAAGTACTGCTTTACATAGTACGAATATTAGCAAAGATAAATCTCTAAATTTTGTAGAGCTCGCAGCACTTTGTACCTCGACTTAAGCGCCCTCTGCAATCTCCAGCACCGCTACAAGCATCCGCGAGGATCAGCCGCGTCCGCGCGCTTGTATCTCGCCCCGTGATTTTGACGCGGCGAGGCGCGCGCGGCTAAACTGTAAGCGGCAAGCGTCACGGAGTGAACTCTTCCTTTCTCCGTCTCTGCGCGGACGCGTGCTGCTTCACGGCCTTTACGGGCTATTTGTTTTCATGTTTCGGAGCTCATTTTCGTCGGCACGCGAAATAATAATAATAATAACAATAACAATAGCGCCGAGTGAAACGGTCGCGGGCGCTGCAGGTCGCCTGGCGGGCGCGACCGCAGACCCTTGATCTAGGGAAGGGGGAGGGGTGAGGGGAAGGGGCGATGGAGAAGGCGCCGGCGAGGATGCCGCCTGCGTTACCGCTGGAGTCGATGGCGACCTTAAAGGTGATGGAGTCGCCGGAAAATATGAAGTGATGCAGGTGAAACGGAGACGATGAAGGAGAAGGGAACTGAGGTGACTGAAGCGGAGGAGAGAGAGGTGGAAGCGATTGAGATTGGTGGATGTAAATGGAAGAGAACGGAAATAATGGAGAGTGAATGGAATGGAGGAGGGAAGAAAATGATGAGAAAGAAGTAAACCCCTTTTAATTGATCAACAAAACAAGGGTCAACATGCTTGCAGCCATGAAGGGCCAACAACCATGCAGATAAGAAGGCAGTTTTTAAGGCAAGAAAGAAGTTGATTCCATAGCTATGATTGATGTAATCCTTCCTGAGCGTCGGCGAATACTTATTGAATTTATTCATTTATTAATATTTCCAGACGAGACAATTAGGGTCATTAATTCCTCAAATGTAGTTAATATTATATTCCGGAAGTTTGTGGAGTTCCTGCCCCGCCTGAACGTGAGATCTGGAGCTGACATATGGTTTAGCTTTTGAATAATCCCCTTTGCAGGTAGCTCCCGTATGGGGCTCATATGCCCTGTGGAAGGTTGCCGTATCAGAGTCGAAATGTCGGAAAATGTATCTAGGTTGCGGCGTCTCTTGGTCAGCCTAGTATATATTGACTTCAGTCGCGAAAGCCTGCGCTTTCGCTGTCGATATATTAAGGTACTGCTCCGTGTTTGGTCTATTAGAAGAAATGACGAAAAACTGCTGATCAGAGCACCCGGATGTTAGCATTCTTCTCCAGACAACGATTACATTTTATTTAGCTACTTATGTAATGTCTAAAATTTGCCTTCGTCGCTACTCGAAAACTAGAGATCTAGATTCCCAATCTACAATTAGGATATAGGTTATATGAGTGACTAATTGTGTAAGTATTGTTTACGAGCGTGACGACTTGGCATTACTCCATGAGTGTAGCTCAGGAGGTGGCAACAAAAAGTGAAATTAGCCACCGACCTACATGTTAGTGTGCGTGATATATACCTCTTTGAGGTAGAAGGAAAGATCATCCGCAGCTATGAGCCTTAAAGATAGATCTTGGGCAACTGCTTGGTATTGATCGAGAAAAAAAACAACGGAAAATCTACAGGTCAAATGAGCTAGCACATATAATTCTCCTCCAGACAGTCGCTGAATCCGTTTCAGCTATATTGCTATTGCCGAAAATCCGCCTGCGAAACTGCTTTGGCCCTCTCAGTCAGAAACGCTGCAGCGCAACGAATCTTGCCACTGAGATATCCCTGTCGGTGTGGTGGTATGAGAAATGAACCGCGCCGCAACCGTATGAAGAAAACCTGAAACTGGTCGCGTGTCGCAACCTTTGCTTTCCCGTAAGTGGGGGATGCTCAGAGCCCTGCGCTAGCGAGACCGATAACGCAATGATCGACTGCTAACAATTGGAAAGCGAAGGTGCGCCCGCGTTCGCAGCGGCCGATAGGACGAGCCGCAATGCCGCATTATCTCGGTACCGAAAGCACCAGCTGCAGCATCAGAGACGCTGACCATAGGTGAGAGGTCGATACAGTAATCGGACTTAAAAGCGACGTAGGGAGCGTTCCGAGAAGACGGTCGCATTGCCGCCCAGCCTCCGCCATCTCCACCGCCACCAGCCACCGCACCCTCCACCTCCACTACCTGTACACCCTGTTCCTTTTCGCTCCCCTTCCCCGCGATTCTACCACTTTTCCAGCCAGCTGCCCGCCCTTATCTCCCCGCCTCTGCCCCGCGACCTCCCCTTTTCACCGCCTCCCCCGCCACACCGCACCGCCATACTCCATCTCCACACTTCTCCCGCACCCCGCCTTTTCCCGTCTCCTCTTCGCCTCTCCTCTTCACAGGCTCCGCGCCTCCTCCACCTGCACCACCATCAGCACTTACTCCCCTCTTAACCATCTCTCTGCCTCCTCAACTCACCGACTTATCGCTTACCCGCCTCCACCAACTCTCCACCTCCCCGCCTCCCCTGATTTTCAACATCCCTGATAACAGCCTACCTACTTCCACAGTCTCCCCCTGCCCCGAACAGCCGTCTCTCCTCCGCTTCTTCCACCTTCACCGCGTCTATCACCTCCGCTTCCATTACCACCTCCCCCCCAATGACCCTGCTACCCGACCTTCCCGCCTGCACGCGGCTCCATTTCCCTTCCTGCCCGCTTCCACCACCTCCCCGCCTCTCCGGCCTTTCAACCTCCCCGACCGTCTCATGCCCTCCACCTGCCGCGTCGCCCTTTTGTCTCCGCGCTCATCTCGTTGCTGCTAAGGCGATTATGGGCCTCCCGGCCGCGCCGCCCCGCGCCGCCCCGCGCCGCCCCGCGCCGCGACCCGCTCCCGCAGCCGACACAGGGCGCCCGCCCCGGGGACACGCCCGCGAGCACGAGAACGCGTGGAGAGAGGATACAATGCGTCTGCGAGAGGTGAGGGGGGCAGCACTGGAAACGAGAGGTGTGGAATCGGCTATAGAAGAATGAAGCACCGGTGAATAAACAGGTGGGATGTAGAGTTTGTTGTTCAAGGAGACATGGCGAGATACGAATGGGCGTGTGGTGGCTACCACAAAAATGTGAATGTCGAAGGTAGTAGTACTTTTTTTGTAATTTATTTGGTACATACGATGCATGAAATGTGGATTATAACTTGTATGGTTGCTGATATCATATCTCTTCGTTATTTGTATAATGGCGCGGAAATATCAGAAGGGCTTTTGTGCGTAAACTATATTGATTGTTGATTTTAGTTAAGTATGGGCTATCAAGTTATGTAAGTTGAAAGTATGGGCTGTCGAGATGAAAATTTTTAAAGTCTCTGATTTGTTTTGAAGGATCTAATGCGTGCTTTTCTCCAATTAATTGCAGGATGATGTCTAAATATTGTCTTAAAAAGCAGAGCACGCTCCGTGCCTGATCTTGTTTTCCTCATCCTGCCTTCATTCCCACTATCAAAATCGGATAATGGACAGTCACACGGTCTCCTATAACTTTTGTAGCCTCATTTCCCATGAACTATGACACCTGTAGTACTGCAAGATGGAAGGTATCGTGTCATATCTATATCTGATATGTACTGCTACGGGTGAGAGGAACGGAGAGGAAAGCGGATAGTGAAGAGAGTTGGAGATATAATGAACAGAAGAATTCCAGTGAGTAGTGAGTAATACGTATACAGAGAGGAAAATGAAACCAGAAAATAGGACAAGATGTGACAAGAAGCACACAGTGAGATTTTGATTGATTGTTTCATGGATTTATTGTTTCCAGTCGCGTCAGTTGCTGAGGGTCGTTTTCATGAATATGACTTAAATCGCAAATTACGTAAGTTTACTTTGAGAAGTTGAAGTTGGGTTTCGAACAAATTTGATTCATAAACAAAACTTCCACAATGTAAGCTCTGGCGGATGTAGACTACGATAAATTACAATTAAAACTATTCATTTCACAGTAGGCAGAATTGTCAGCAAACATTTCATTGTTTTTGGTATTCTCAGTTGTTTCGTAAGCAGAAAGCAGACACGTGTACCTGTGATTTGGGAGTGCAGCATCTTATCCTATTTATTGCTGTCTAATTATTTATAAGAAATTAATAAATCCATTTGATTTAAATATGACCATGATTTTTACTTGTTCATTTAGTAATGAAACGATAACTATGGGGTCATTTCTTGTCAAACCACCCAGAAAGTTGTATTTTCAAACTTTTCCTCCAATTTATTTGTATCCCAATTTCTCTGTTTAGAATTTTCTGAGAAATAGGGAAATATTAATATGGGCTTTTTTCCACTTTAAGCCTCAATAACTTAAAAAATACTCCTCCCAAAAATAATTAAAAAATAATATGAACACATGTCCCCATGTTGTGTGTGATTCATTTCACATGGAATTATCCTTTAATTCAATATACAAATCAATAAGTTACCGTCAGATAGGTCAATATACATTAAGTTGTTGTTTTTTATTTTCTCCCTTTATTGCAATAAGTTCGCTCATGGCATTAAATCATATAAATCTTTGCAGTCATAGGAATTAATGAACAATATCTGCTCACTTAAAATGAAAATTTGTTAAAATTGTATAGCAGTATAATAAGAACATAACAGAGAAACAATACTTATTAGAAGGAAACATTAACATTCATATTTTTGATTATTCTACATATGGCTGGCTGCCTTACTCCTCCCAAATCGTCAGAATCAATTTGAGACAAAACCCAAGAAACAGAATGAGTTATTGCCATTGTCAAAATAATAAATTATAGGAATCAGCAAAGGAACATAACTGAACAAAATATTGACAACACAATGTTAATCATTTTTGTAAAAGTGTTATCTTACTTGTGACGTAATATCTTAGCGAAATTAAAAATTGGATTAAGGGAGAAATAAGTAATCCTCTTCGATTGTCCTTTTGCAGGTCAGTTATAAATATATCAAGTATATCAGTCTAATGCCGTGCGTTTATCAAACATGAAGCGTTTTTGAACTCGCTTTCCGTGTAAAATTAAACGGTATTTTGTGTATCACCGATAATACGGCGATGATAGGCATAGCGTACTCAAGAACTTCCTCGATATCTTCAATACCCTTCACAAACTGGACTGTAATATCCATAATAACAGCCATTCTGGGAAACATTTCATTCTAAACTTTACTTTCTAAAGTCTAAGCGCAGAAAATCTGTGGCTTATAAATTAAGTTGCTTTCTAAGTTTACTTTCCTTAACGTAACGACTAAAAACAGGAAATAGCTACTTACAAGCTTCAAAATTCAAGTCAAACCGCAAGTTTCGTTCATGATTGCAATCCTACGGTCATTAGTCACGTAAATGTAGTGCATGTTTAATCTCAGGAGGTGGCGGTGGACTTTTCTCATTGGCTGGGAAGATCCGCGCACGGGAAGATGAAATAGTGAGGCGGCGCGCGAGCAAAAACAAATTTTGCGGCGCCGAGACAGGTACACCGGGTAACACGCCAAAGGTTAACGCGCGGCGGCGGTGTCCTGTTGGCAGCGAGCGGACGCAGAGGGCGCAGGATAACGCCAGGCAACGGCACGGGGCGACGGGGGACGACAGAGGACGAAAGAGGACGACGCGGGACGAAGGCCGGCGCGCTGCCGTCGGTTCTCACGCCGCTCCGCCTCGAAATTAACGAGCGACAACATACGGAGGAGGTCGACCGGAGCGTTAAACGTGAACGCGAGGGAGGCGTCAATTTGACCCGGCTGCCTGGCACGGAGGCCAAGGATTAACCTGGGGAGTCCATGCTCCGACATGCGTCATTCGTTTACTCCGTGGCGAGGGCGGTTCACGCGTCTTTTGAAGCGCACTGTACTCTGGTTTAAGTCACAATTTATGATTTAGGTTAACAACTGTTTAATTTTGTCAGGTTTGAAAGGTTGTTGCATGCTGGAATTAAGGAATCATTGTGTTATAATTTCAAATATAATTATAAACTGGCTGCCTTCAGAGCACAAATGCTGATCGAAACCACACAAATTGGTTTTTTCAAAACGTAGGACGCGCACTGTTCATGAAGAACAAATAATATACTTTGTATTTCATTGCAACCAATTAAATATTTTAACAAAACAGACTTCACGAATATAGCTAATAACATAATAAAATACATATAAAGTACAACAGTTATTTTCATACCAAGCATATAAAAAAGTCGGTGTTTAATAACCTCACTCATGAATAGCAAATATTTAGTGGCTGGGTTGTTCCTTGGAGCGTTGGTATCGTATGACGTCATCTATGTCGTTAGTAATGAGCATTGTATATAGGAATTCATGCTCAGTGTGAAAATAGTCGATATAACACAAAATATTGCACCTCTCACTCAAATTTGAAATTGTTGAATCGTGTTTGTATTTCTACGAGTTCTTATTTTTTAGATACTATTGATTATATTCTCGCAGAACTGGAACTGTAGAGTTTTTTTTTTCAATTTCTACGCCTTTTTGGAAATTAGTAGTATAGATACCAAGTAGGTCTTCTTTGCTACAAAAATCAGTGTAACAAACGGTTCGGAGAATGCTTCTTGTGGCTATAGAGCCGGTGTTCTCCACGATAAGATAGGGAAACGCCCGGAAGATCATAAGTCCAGTCTCTCCAAAGTCGGCGTTTCAATTCCCGTGAAGTAATTGACCTCGGCGGTGTCGGATGTATGAATATCCTTTCGAATGTTGGACCTGAGCTGACATTTCCGAGATTTGTTCTATAATTCTTTGGTGAATGGTACAGCGAAAACGAAAACAATGGGCCACACACTGCAGGCTTTATTTTCCTTTTCATGCTTATTCTTATTTTGGGTGTGCGCTTTTGGGCTTACGCTGACCTCTAATGACCACAAGGGTCATCCCATGTGATCCTCAAATACTCCGGATCAATTGCGAGTTACCGAACGTCAGGTGTGACGTACTAACCATAAGCCATGCTTAGCAATAGAAGACGTTGGGGATTAGCAAACAAATAAACAGAATGCTTTAAGAGGTCGAAGTGAAAAGATCTGTTTCTCAGATCCACATTAGCTATGGTAGATAACCTGTGGACACTTTTCTGAAAACTTCCATAAGAACTCGATGTACTAGAACCGAAGTTTCTAGTTTAAAGTTTGTTTATGTTGTTGTTGTTGTTATTGTTGTTAAGAAATTAATTTCTTCAGAAGGGTTGTCTGGTGCTCAGCTGGCCCATGCTTGGTATTGCGACTCTACACAGGCTAATTTTCAGGAAGCGTTTTAACTCTAAGCAATGAAATTGAGCGTCGTCAATATTTTTTGTATCACGAAACCAAGAATATCAACAAAAAGCTACTCTTAACGGTAGGCGTGTTTAAAGGATTTAACAGCCTGCCGTCAGTAAAGAACAATCTAAACAAATTGTAGTTATATGCATGTAACTATGGATATTGCGTATAATTATCTTAATTAAATGTACTATGTAACAGGTACATATGTGTGTATATGTAGTGTGTAAGTGTATTTGAGAATATATGAAAAATTCAATTATTTATTTATTAATCATGGCTTAAATGATTTCAAGATATTCTTGGAATGGGTGCTTTTGTTCATCAAATGCCTTTAACTGGTGTGTGGGTATGTATATGTCTGTGGTGTGTGCGAGCGCGAGTGTGTAAATGTCATTTCCATAGTCTCGGTAGAAGCGAATGGTATTTAGTGTAAATTTATTTCAAATCTTTTTGTTCATGGTTTAACTCATTTTTCCGTATCCTGTCACCGAATAGCTCAACTTTAGAATAACGTTTGTAACTAAATAAATTGTACGAGTACTCTTATTGAATGAAATGGTGTTCCTTGTTCATGTCTTTTTTTTCGTGTAAGAAGATGGTATCACGAAAATATTGAAAGGTCACACTGCCGGGAACAGAAATAACAGACTCGTTTACGGTCGACTATTACAATCGTTATCGTCGACTCAGCTACTCCTTCGGTTTATAAATTTCCATCACGACTGTTTGTTGTAGAACGACCTAATGACTTTATAACCATTATTAAATCACATATCTGTGTACGACGAGCAATATTTTAGAAGTTGCCTATACCTCCGCAGGCGAGTGCCCTCCGAAGTCAGAGAGAGAGCCGCTGTGCGCAGTCGGCCGTCTTCCCGCCGTTGGGCCGGGCCGAGCCGAGCCGACGAGAGCAACGTTCCGTGTTTTCGGCGCGCAGCGCAAAACAACGAAATAAGGCCGTAATTCCCCAGCGGACGTCGCGTCGCGCGGCCGACGGCGCCGCGACCGCATGGAGGCCACGCCCCCGCCCCCGCCCCATCCCTCCCCCGCCGTCACGCGTGCGACTCGCCCCCGCTCTTACTGAGCTCATTCCGCCTCCACACTGGCATCGGAAGAGATGGCTCAGGGCATCAACTGACATCACTGCAGTCCCTCTCACAGGGAGTCCTAGGTTCGAGGTGGGATGGCGGAAGGAGTTTCGACTCTAGCTTGTTAGTTAGGTCGAATTTAGTCGCTGTCTGGATGAGAATTCTAGCTTCCAGCTGCTCTGATCGGTTTCCCGTGGTTTCTCCGATCAGCTCCAGGTGACAGCCGGAGCTGTAACCTAGCAACCTGGCAAAGAACTGCGCGCGATTTCACCTTCCACTTCGTTGCGCTATCCCCACCCCTTACACACACACACATAGTACGTGCACTCCACTAATATGCCGGGGCACCTGTCGGTGGTTTAGAGCTTGTTCAGGCTGGGGTGATGCTCCACTGGTGGGAGAATCCTGGTTGAGGAAAAAACGCGCTAGCCTATGGTAGATCGGCGCTGTATCTCTCCATTCAGCTAAGGAAAGAAGTATAATTATTTGGAGTATTTGTAGTTTTACAGTCATTACAAAAATGTTTCTAAAGACAAAGTACATCTGACCCCAGTTGCATGTTATTTTATTATATCATATTTATATGACATACATTCATTTATGCCTTTTGCACTACATAAAAATGATGAATGTTTTGTGTTATAACTAAAAAGTTGGAGATAAATTATAATTGTATTAACACAGTTACATAGTTTGTATGTAAAGAGTTGTTTCAATTATGTAACGTGTGTGCAATTTATGGTAATGTAAAGTTCGTAATACCAGTTTATTCTTCTGTGTATGTGTTGTTTTGCTCTACAATTATGTTCAATTGTTTTCACAACATATTTTATGAATACTGAAAACAATAATGTTTGTTTTTTGATCATTGCTAACCGATTCTTCCCAACCCGAAATATTTCGTTCCTTTTAAATATGAGTAAAATTAGCTGAATACATGGTATTATGTACGTTATTATATACAATGGATGTTCAAACCGTAGATCGAGTACCGTGCACCTGAACCAGCTGCTTCAACGCTTAAGTACCCATTCTGGCCACAGAGTGCAGTGTTGTCAATTAACTTCTGTACCTTATTAATGGTATCATACGAGTTTTCCCTCTTATTCTATATTCACCCATGCTATTCTTACCACACTGGAGGACAAGTCTCACTCTTTTGTAATACTCCCTGCGAATTCGCTCTTAAATTGTGTCGTTCTAGATGTTCTCACATTCTTCAATGTCCTAATATTTGTAAGTTTTATTTGGCTGAAGATCATTAATAAAATTATTATTATTATTATTATTATTATTATTATTATTATTATCCTACTTTTTATCACGCTTCAGGCATTTTTATTATTACGAAAAGAAGTACGCGCGGCTACAAACATGGTCGTCATGAATGTCGGACTAGTCACTTCATCCCAAACAGCGAGTCTTTTGCCATTGGAGGTTGTGGTCGGAGGCTCATTATCTCGCAGAACATGACCGCGTTGTGCCGCTGAATGGCAGCTCCGCGACGACGTCCCGCAGGTTCAAGCGCCTTCGCGCTACTTTTTCACTCTTCGGATCCGCGTCGCTCACTGCACCACCGCTATGCTCCGGCAGACTCCTCCTCGACCTCAAGAAGAATACCCCCTTGTTTCGAGTGGACTATTCCACTCGTGAAATTAAAACCGATAGTATTTAACTATGCATACAAAATGCCCCAATAAGGGTGGTGTATCTCAAAAAGTTTACCGCTGTTTTCTATCCGATTTTTCTTACCGCTTGTACCATCATAAACTGTGACTAGTCTTTCTTAGGTGGCAGTATACTACATCCATCGCTGTATCGCATGTGATTTTAACATAGCTTCAGTTATTTTCAAAATTTGGCGCATTTTGGAAGTCGGTTGGACATAATTTCACTCGTGGAATAGTCCTATTAAATTTCTCTCGTACTTGGAAAATTATCATGTAAACCCCCTTCTCGCTTCGCGAATCGGGAAATAATCGACAATTTCCAAAACACTCGTGAAATTACCTGCACTGATTTTCTGTTGTTTTTATTGGCGTCGCGTCCGAAGATTCTTTGGCGGATTTTAGATTCAAATTACTAACAAAATTGTAGTGGGTTATGATTTTCTGAAGAAAGATTTAGAGATCAATATTTTTGAGCTCTTTGAACATTTTTCTCAGTAGGGCACCAGGAAAAAGAAAGGGACATATTTCGCAACTTCCAAGACATTTAACATTTCAATCAAGAAAGGCGGAACGTGATGGATTTTGTCCAAATAAAATCCGGTGTTTATTCTTAGCCCAAAACTAGAGAAAAAACCAAATATCATTAAAACCATATTATATTGTGATAATCCCCCTTTTAAGTTTTCTGCTTACACATGAACATTTGCCTTCGCGAGGTCATGTGATATCGTTTCTTATTCTCATTGATACCTGTTAAATCTGAGTTTCCAGGCATCACATTTGAAATAGTCTATGGATAATACATAAAAGAACCTTTATATCATAATGCGAAATAGTATACGTCAAATACGCGTCGTCGTTTAAGGCAACGTCAATATTGCAGAATTTACTATGCGGAAGACCCATAAACGGACCCAGCGATGTTGCGCGAACGACAGGGAGGTCTGTAACTACTTCTCAAAGGGTCGACGTGTTTGGCTGCGAATAATCGTGGCAAGTGCTCCCTTGTTTCCAATTAAATCCTCCTGCTTACTCGAAGAACCCATTCAAACAGTATTACTGAAGTTCAGGTACGTCCCAATACACGTCTTACCCCTTTACAGGATTACTGGAACGGACTCCAGTTCATTTAAATGCAGACGTTATTGTCATAATGTCAGAGGTCTTGTTTACGAAATTAAAGTGATGTTTTTTTTTAATCGTCTCATTCATTTTCATTTGATATGTTTCAATAATATAAGCTGTGTTTTTTTAGAGAGTGTTATAGTAGTATTTGATTTTAAATTGATAATTACATAACAGTGGACAACGTAAAATGTTTATAACATTTTGACTATAGTGAGCGTATTTATCATTAAATAAAAATGGAATAAGTTCATTCCTGTTCCTGTTTTAGTTCTGGTTTTCGGTTTTAAAATGTTGGACATTATAGATTATTTAAATGTATGTAATGGCAAGACGATATGACAAGCAAAATGAAGGAAATATTGCGTCCAGTCGGTTATTTGGGTACTGCTCTGGCATTCTCCTGCTGATGCTTGGTGAAACCAGAGAAAACGTCCGATCCGAGCAACCGGACGCTAGAATTCTCCCCTAGACAGCGCCTGAATTCGATCTAACTAGTTTAGTAAATCCGCCACCGTCGGAACTTGGACCCCAGGACCTCCCGGTCACAGCCACCATAGCCACAATGGTTGTTATCCCTCAGCCATCTCGGCACGTCCGGGCGAGTGGCGCTGGCTGAAAATGGCGGGCGCAGGGAATGGAGAGAAGGCGCGGAAGCGGCGGGAAAAGGGGATGGGGGGGGGGTTGTCTCCGGAGACCACCCTCGCCCAAGGCCTCGCTAATTATCTTTGCTCATTGGGAGTCCGGCCGTAGTGCATTGAACGCGACATCACGGAGGTTGTTACGTTTAAATTTCTATGGCTCTGGGAGGCAATTAAACTCGCAATTTTAAACCGGTCTCCGGACGTGCTGCGGGCGATTGCGTGCCGATTTGTCTGCCGCCCGAGGGAGCGGAAGACCGGAAGCGGTGGGATGAGGACGGGGGGGGGGAAGGGAGGCGTTCGTGCCTGGCAGTAGCCTCCCGTCCTCGCTGCCCACTCCACCCTCTAAGGGTTCAGCTCTTTGACTTCTGAAAGGGTTCTCAATAAAATGCGTATAGTCTTTAATGAAATATACGTATAAAAAGACGAGAACAACTGCGGAGAATTGTATATTTTTCACGCGCACTAGATATGAACATAGATATATTTAGTGAACTGAATCTTCGCTCTGAAATATGTTCGCGCTAGGTGACGAAACGTCGGCAGCTCTTGATGAATCGAATCAAACTTGCACATCAAAAATGGTAATGAACGAATGATAGCTGATATGGTTTCGTATTATTACTTTAAAACACATTATTGAAACTGTGTGAGTGAACAGATTCATAAGACCAAGTGATAACACAACTAAGTTCCACTACTATTAATTTTTTTAAATCGCGAAATTTGGTTCAGTAAAAAACTCAAATTCCTTTCGAAACGAAATCACTTAGTGATTTAAATACACAGATAATGGTTCTTAAAATATGCTTTATCTCTCGTTTCCTCCCGTTTCAATTATAATGAAGAGACCATTATACCTTCAACACGTAAATGCTTAAGACGTCAAGTTTCTTCCACCTCTATTAGGGGGTCTCCGTGTACAGACGTCATGAGATTTTCTCTTCTGCCGTATTTGGAGATCCACCATGAGAGCGGTGACGCACGCAGCACTCTTCACTTCATCCACGTTGCCATTTTCCTAGCTCCAAACGCCTCGAACGGTTAAATTCCAATCTTGTCAAAGAAACAACGCACCTAGCTAAAACGTCTTTGTCGACATGTGTCATGCGATATTTGAGTCTGGCATCCGGCATTCGGGATTCGGAGTGAGTGAGCGAGCGAGCTAGCTCCCTTTTGAACTCATTGTGCCAGGCGCGCGCCAATTTTCCTTCTTCAATTCAGGGCAGGCCCGCACCCAGCTGGGTATCAGATAGCGAAAGTTCTTTTAGAGCTGAATACACTCTCGTGCGAAAAAAATCAACACAGCAACCGAATTGGCTTAGCGTTTTCTTCCTCAACATATCCTATGTTTTGTTCATTCACTCTAATGGAATGGTTACGTCATCAAAAAAATTACTAGTTTCATTGTCGAGAAAGGGACACATTCTGTTTATGTTACTATCATTTTTGTATTTCCTCATCATCATTTCTTCTTTGTACCTTTACTTATGCTTCACGTTTCGCTTTCGCTCTCGCTCATTTTAAGTGTAATTTCACGTAACATACTCAACAGATATTAAAGTTACTGACACAAAACAACACTTCTTGAGTACTATAAACCTAGGACATTTTGTGGAAACTGAAGGAGTAATCTTTGACACAAATAGGTCAAAAATTTGTGAATAGGATTGATGTAATTAATATGAAAAATACGTACAAGATTTAGGACAGACTTTTTCACAAAGAAAGTGTATAACCATGGACTTACAGTTATGATAATCTCATACTTCTAGTTATTATTCCATTATTTAACCCAAATATCGAAGGAAAATATATTAGTGAGTGCAAAGTATACTTACGGTTTAAACCTTGTGGCCATTTCCTATGCAATGTTTTAAATTATATATTGAAAATTTTCTCAATAGTGCAATAACAATTCTCAATATGTACCTACGAAGGAGACAGCATTGTTGATTTGTGCTCCTCAGTGTTTATTTACTTTGCTGTAACCTGTTGTTTAAATTATTATTTATTAAATGGCTAATTATTACTTATTATAATATATTATATACACCAGATATATATATATATATATATATATATTATATATATATAATATATTATATATATATATTGCAGAAGTTCTGTTAAACCCATTACAATACCTACATCATATCGCGTTCTAACCTTCCGAATTCTGGCATTCACTTCACATGGTTTCTTCATCGCAGCAAAGGCGGGGAAGAGAGACCGTAAGGCACGGCTGAGAAAAACCTTCTGAAGGGGGGAATTCTGCCGTCGGTAGAGTATATGGTAATTTACCAATCTTTTTCTAACCTTTATTTATTTCTTGGCGTGGCCGATAGTCGTCTTCTTCTAGTCTTTATCTCCTCAGTTCTTGAAATAAAACAGCGCCACAGGAGATCGCCCACACCATCGCCTCTGCGCTTACTTCTCGGACTAAAGACCTCCATTGCTCCTTAATCATTTGACGGTATACTTCTCAAACGGCCTTATTCTATACGGCCCTACTCTTGTTTTATACGGCCATGCCTTCCTAGAGGTACGCTACGCTAGTCTATTTTGCCGTATGCGTACCTCAAACTAAAAATTTCCTATCAATGAATAACAAAGTTCAGTGCACTTATTCTCATGCATGAGAGCCGAAAATGTCATTTGTTGCACAGAATGAACCTAAAAAAGGAGAATGGAAATTTGTTTTTGAACTGGAGTGTACTTCGGTGCAGTATTTTGCTGTGCAACGGCGCTTTCACTATGCGCAACTGTGTAATAAGTTGAAATAGCGTAGCTAGCAATTGGAACGAAATAATAAGTAGAAAGTTCGAGAAATGTAAAAATGTTATCACATGCTGTTAAGTTTAATTGTGCAATGAAAACAATTTCTGGTGATATCGATAGTATTCTTCAAGGGTAATGTTTTTTTCTTTGTTACTAAATGTTTATCTACGGTTGGTAGGATTGTTTCAATGAACAACAAGAATGTAGCATTACGTATTTATTTTGTTATTGTACTAGCTGACCCCGGCAGACGTTGTTCTGCCCTTCATTTCGCTTTTTCTCCTTTCGCCTCCCTCCTTTCCTCCTCCCCCCAGCGAAAATGTAATAGAATGTTCAAAATGGTCTTGTCCTGTAGATTACGGTGTGTGCATGCCTTTCGCATCAAAATTTTAGTTTTTAATGAAATGAAAAATAAAAATCTTAGTTTAGTTTGGAGTTATTTAACGATATAGATTCTAATAAATCTTCCCGAGTGTGTTGATGGTTGCAGTTGAAATTAATATTTAGTTCTGTTCAACAGCGCCATCTAGTGAATTTTTTCGACAAATCCGATGAATCCAACAAATAAAAACAATTAAATTTGGTTCAGCCATTCTTGAGTTATAAATTCTGTAACTAACTCGACTTTGTTACTTCGAGAATACTCCGAACAAACGTTACTTCTTACTATGAACGAATACTTCCAACTAACTTCGAGAATACTCCGTCCATCTCCCCATCCCTCACTATATATATATATATATATATATATATATATATATATATATATATATATATATAATGGGTACATTTATAATAAATTGTAATATTTAATCGTATAGATGACTAATTACTATTCATTTTATTTTTAAAAAATAATTTGCCTTCTATACCTCTGTCGAAATTTCATCACACCGTAATTACTTCTTAGTTTTTTTCTTCTACCCAAAGTTTTTATCCCTACTTCTTCCCACTTTGTCCATAGACTTCGAGAATTCTCCGTCCATCGCCCCATCCCTCCCTGTAAGCTGAGCGCGCCACTGCCGGTCGAGGCTCATATCGATTAAAGTCGATTCGGCGGGCGCTACCCGTCGCGCATATTGACGAGCCGATGTAAATTCCGTATGTAGGTTAGGCGCGGCATCTGCATGATATCGATATTCGCCGGCTGCCCTCGTCCAGTCTCACCACGGCCTCTCCGAGCACTTGCCGTAGCCTCTATCCCAGGGGCCCGTTCGCGGAGCAGATAATTCAGATGCTGTCGGTTTTGCAAGTTTTCTCTCAACACAGACCGTTTTGCCCTTTATTTCTTCTGTTTTTTTTTTGTTTTTTTTTCATAAAATCTTAATCCAACTCTTACAGTGTCGCAATTATTCATTAAGAATTTATTTGAATGTCGTATCCGCATTACAACGCAGCGTTTCTGACCGGAAAGTGTTAGAGTTCCAATCTCGACGTTGGTAATAATATAGTTAGAATCGTAGATGGATCTATTATAGATAGATTCGTATATAATCATATATAATAGAATGTATTATCGAATTACTCCACTGACTGGAAGAGGATTTTTGTAGCTGGCTGCTCTGATTGGTAAGTTTTGCGTGATGTCTCTAGGCAATACCAGACAAATACCAGATATGTGGCTTAACAAACGGGCCACAGGCCACGTTCGAACTTCTTCATTCGATCATTCATTAAACAAATACCAGGAAAGGCAATTGGCCGATTCTGGCAAAATTAAATCCTCTAGCAATTTAGCACCTATCCGAGTTTCGATTTGTACTACAGGATAAGTTTGCGGTTATTGTAGCTCGGCCGCGCTATCTGGTATTCTAATCAAACGTCAACATTGGCGCACTAGCGCCCCTAGGAAAAAATTGCAAACTACCTATTTATACTTGCTTAGGATAAGTCTCACAAGAAGGCGCTTGAGGCTTTTCTGAAGACTAGTTTACCCTCTAACCAACGTGTGGCAGTAAAAGAAGAGAATTACACACAAAATAATAAATCAATCAAATCTATTTGTCGTTTATTCCCCTTTGGTTGTTTTTTTCATAAGATCCAAATTCTGTCTAGATACTTATCATGTAGATACTTATCTTTCTTATAATGTGGCAATTCAGCAGCCGCTGAGTGGTGTGGCAAGGATTGTTTTCGTCCACACCGATCATTTTGTTGTTTATCCATGATGTTCTTTTATGTCCCTCAAAATATCAATTATTACGTAACTAGTAGGTGTTTTCAAACACACAGAGTACGTGCCAACGAACTGTAGCAGTTCCAAGTACAAGCCGCTTCCGTTCCTCCGCACGTGGAATCGTCATTCAATTACGCCTCATGCAAATTAGATGGAGTTCTCAATGCTGGGTAGGATGACCGTTTTGCCTACGACGTACGTACGTACCTAATAAAGGGCAAGTATTGTAGTCCAATAAAAATTGACGATATTTTGCTAGAAAAACTCTTATTGTGAATCCCTAAGTCGTTTGATAATATCACACAGGTCTCATTTTCGTTAAAGTTTTTGTATTTTGAAAGATAGCAATAATGTATGGAAGCGTGTCCAATTGAAAGACCAATAGTTTCTCTTAGCCATATTGTTCTAAAACTTAAATTGATAAATACTCATTTGAAACAATGGTTTGAAAAATACGCATGTAACTAAGTAGTTCACAATAAAATACATGAAATATGTTTTTCAGATATTGTTACATCCCTTATTATTATTATTATTACTATTATTCTTATTACTATTATTATTATTACTATTATTCTTATTACTATTATTATTATTATTAATATTATTATTACTACTATTATTATTATTACTATTATTATTATTAATAATATTATTATTTATGAATTATCTTCAGTACTGCTCTAATGAACGAATTAGTATAAAATACAAAATATGAAGATTTATTTTTTCTGATTTAGAAATGTATTTTGTTGAATGCTTAATAAAATATGGGTACAAAATAGGAAAATAGACATTGTGTTTTTCTCAACTACTTACATACTAACTTAACTCTACCTCTTTTTCTTTCAGGTGAGTGAAAAAATATATGTACGAGTTTACACAAAACGGCTATGGTGAGTAAAATTTATATTTAGTTTAACTTACATATCACATAATTGTATTTTTTATCGTGATGTATTACTATTGTTTAAAGATACGGCTTTTTAGTGATAACGCGATAATCTCTGCAAGTGTTAGAACAAAATCGATCAATTTCGTTTGACTGAGAGGACTGTTTGTTTATTTTAGATTTAATTGTTTAATCGGAAATGTTCTTATTTAAAGATGATTCTGTCAGTTTTTGTTTTCCCCATGTACATATAAAAAGTGTAAAAGCAACTTGGATATTGATTTTAAATTAACTTATGCGCAAATGTGTTAAGTACACAAGAAGTATAAAATAATTATTGAAAAAAGTAATTTTGTTGAAGAATGGGTTTAGTAGACCCCATTGCAAGGCAGGAGTAGATGGAATAATTTTCTTGTCTATTAAATCACTGACTTAAATGTAAGGAAAATATGGAGTGTTTCAACTCGTATAAGATAATTCAGAGTTTTTTATAACTCATTATAATGAACACTGTGTTATATCGCATTGCGATTTCTGCAAAAGATTGATGTTTATTTTGATTAATTTTTAGAATTCCTCATTAATAATTCACTTTTTGTAAATGTGAAGATATTTTATCATTTAACAGTTTTAAAGACAATTATTGCTAGGCTTCAAGCGATCAGTGAAACTAAATTGTGAATTTAAATGTTATCTTTAATTTAATATGATCATCATGCATAAACCGTGTATTAAGTGATAAATCAGGCGATACTAAATCAAATATAACATGATTTATTTGTACTATTTGTAACTTTTAAATATTAAACAATTTTTTAATCCACTTTGAGGAATGAAAATAAGCTTTCAAACAGTTTATATCTATTTTACAGAATAATAAGAGTAAACAACCCTTTACAGAAAGCAAAATTCTCCTCACAGTGAATTCTTGATCATGAACTTTCACTTTCATCCACTAAAACCTTCTAGTTTAGTATACGTAAAACATACTTTATCCGTCAATTTTTTTAAACTAATTTTACTCAATATAAGAATCATCACAAGGGTTTATTTATAATTATTTTCGAAAGATTTATTTACTTTAATTTTGTACAACAACAATGATTATAACTCGAATATATTTCACCTGTATGCAAACCTTAATTGCACTATTCACAAAACTCTCGTCTTTCGTTGAACGCGATAAAAAATTACATATCAATTTTTACAAAGATGTGTTGATTTTTGTCTCGATAAGCAATCATTGGACTAAATGGAAAAACTTTATTTGGGTTACAGAACATAAACAAAATGTTATTTGTCAGTTATGCGATTTAATGAATGATAATAATATTATTTTAGAGACTCGTGTATAAATTACATAACATTGATCATCATTATGACTTCAATACACATTCACAGAAAAAACGAAAGTAATTTAATTGTAAACTTCCAATGAAATCGAAGTGTAAATGGTGAATAATATTTGATTCGCAATGTATGTTTAATTATTCTAGAACGTATATTATTCTGGTGATTATTAACTATAATAGTATGTTTCTTTGAAATGTAAGCAATGGAATATTATTGAGAAAGAGTAATGATAATAATAATTATAATAATGATGATAATAATAGTAATAATAAAAAAAATCATTTTCAATTTACTGTCCACGTTGTACTTCCTACAACATTTAGTAACCCCTTGCCAACCAATTAGTAGAGGAATGATGTTTCTAATCAACATTTTATTGAAATCAATATTCATATTTTTTTAAAGACACATTGACTTACTATGAAAGATATTTATCATGGAATTATTTTTATATTCATATTTATCATTTAATTGTTAAATACTAACATTGAACCCTGTAAATCTTTCATTTTAATAACACAAAATCAGTTTACTTGCTCATGGATTTACTAAGTACACCTAATACACTAACTACACCTAATCAAATTTACCTGCGGATAATAAGCGTACCAGCGACGAAACTTCACTTTTAAATTTGTATCTTAACATTACAATAGCTTCTTTATGTTCCTTGAAACTTATAACAATATATTTTTATAGGAAATATTAGTTGTTCTTTGCAGCTTAATGTATATGTATTCATTTTGTTTTGGTACAACGTGCTTCTTTAGACATTCATGTGTGGGGAAAAAAGGTTAACGTATCTGATGCCACTGAACACACACTTCATTCGGTTCGATGTGATGTGAACTCCTGACCTTTTTATGTCCAGAAAGTGCTAGTGATGCTTTGAAGTTATTTAGTAGTAATCACATTTAAAGGGCAAAGGTCAACAAGTCTATTCATAGCCCCATTAAGCAAACATGCAAGCACCCTCTTGTTTCTGGTATCAGTATCGGCTGTGTTTATCGCTTCACTGGCTTCAGTATAAATAGTATTTCATTACATTATCTGTTAACTCGCCGTTACTACAAATGTTTAAATAATCTTATATTTCTTTAAATATTTTCTCTTTCACCAATACATTTATCACTGGCATATATCGTTGTGACGATGCCTTTTTATCTCAACTTTGTAATGTAGCTTTCCTTCGCAGTTCTGTGTGTTAAGGGATGGTGATAAGGGATTGATTGCAGTGGTGCATTCGCTCAAGCATTTTCGAACACGCGAACGCGTGTTATTTTAAGAATTGTATTGCAGCGACTCTATTTAGCCGTTTGAGTATTATTAGAGATGAATGCAATGGGGTCATGCCATGTCCATCTAGATTTTTGATAAAATTGTGTATGTCGAATCTCACATTTTTCAATTTGAACTTGTATCTTCATAGCGGAAATACGTTTTTATATATAGTGGTTTGTTTTACCCCTTATCCTGACGTTAAGACTGTCACAATTATAAGATCTTCTCTACAGGATAAGGGCATCTCAGGATGTTCTCTAGTGATTCGCTCTAAGTTGTTTATAATTTTAAGAGATATTACTTCATAACGTCTGTGATTACGGAAGAAAACTTGTGGAAATTCAATTGTCTGGGTAAAAAGAAGTAATTTTCCTCAAACATTATGGAAGATTGTGTATTTTTCCCATCAAGTTATTATTTCTTCCACATTCGGAGCATTAGTGTCTTCTGACTCATTAGAGTCCTTGAGAAAAGTAGTTTCGCTCCAGCTGTTCGAAGTTATAACTTGAGCAGCGCATATACCAAATCTTTTACATTTCCAGTACGTTTTCCTATTTATCTAGGACTGTATGTAATATAAAATCCATTTATATGCATGAACATGTGTCTGCTACGGAAAGTAATTACTTTAGCCGCCATTTAAAAGGTTAGAATGGAAATTATTGTTCTAGAAAAAAAGTTTTGCAGAACGAAGATCCGTTGGAATAAAATACTTTGGGGATTCTTTGGGGAAGGTGCGTTGGAATAAAACACTTCTCTCTTCCAACATCTTCTCCGTTCCCCTCCGAATTGCTTCTCCTCTCATGGTTCCCATCCCTCTCGAACCCCTCCATGCTCCTTCCTCTCCACTCGAACACTTTCCCACCTGGCGCTCCGCCCCCTCCGCTGCTCCGTTCGTTCTCTCCTGGCGACAGCCCCACCTACAATTCGCGCTCCCACGCCCCCTCCTTACCCCCACCCCATCACCACAACACACCCACCCCAACACCCTGACCTGCGTCTCCCTCCCAGCTCCCTCCCACACCGCATCCATCGCCCGAATGACCTCCCTGCCTGTTGGAAGGGGAGCCTAATTATCCTTCTCCAGGGCCCAGGCGATTTTCCGCGAACTCGGCGATCGATACCAGCGCAAGATTAGCTTCTGAGCTGCTCAAAAATGATTAATATGCGCTCGATCAGCGCTCGAACCCCGGCGGTCCGTCTCAATTAGGACGGACGGAAGGCTGGGAAGGATCTCTCGCGTGATTTGCGGCGACTATATACTTTTCTTCCCATCAGCGCCAAGCGAGCGTGAAGTTGAAATGGCTTCATAATAGAAATCGGCGCTTGTACTCGCTTCACGCTCAAATTCCCTTCACTGATTCTTTTCATTAATAGTTCAGTTTTTGCACGTATATTGCTTCCTAAAAAAATATTTTTATTCATCTTTTTTTTAAATCTCAATTCTTTTGTTGGATGAAACGTAACTTACTGGAAATTACCGTGAAAAATAAAGTTTTATTACAGACATATTTCAAAATATAGATAATCATTAAATAAAGAAAGGTTGGTTTTTAAATCAAATTCACATGCAACAAGATATTAAGATATTGAAATATCCTTGAAAACTAATAATAGAAGTAGAAGAAATGAGTGCATAGAGTTTAGCTATTTAACTTCTCTTCAGGAATATTGATGGTATCTTTTATTTCCTAAATGTTATAATACTTGTTTTCTTTACTGGTGTGATTTTCCTACCAGAAAAGATAAATGCATAAGCACAAATGATAGTAATGTCCTATGAACACTTTTCTGTATACATCTTTCGAATACTAGCGAACAGAAACCGCTTACCTTTATGTATCCATTTGACACTGTGTCGTTTGTTTTTCTGTCTTTCGGTTCGCTGTTCGTGACGAGTGACATGCATGAACTGGTGGTATGTAATTGTTATTTGGTCGCTTTAAAACATTCTTAGAGATTTCTGGGGAAATCTGACCATGGAGGATAGTATGGATAGGATGTCTATAGTGAAACGCTGAAAATTATTGCACTGCATTTCTCCCATAGTACGAAGCGTTACGACTAGATTCATTAGATCACGAATAGTTAAACCTGATTTTGTAATGAAAATTTTCTTTGAAGTATTTCTGTCAATTTTTCGTGTAGCTTTCTATGACAGAAGGTGGACGAGTCAGGCAACTGTGTTATTTGTAAAATTTATTTTTATTGTGAATTTTCAGAGCTTAAATATTTTTTATCATTAAAATACCCGCTGGAGGCGACACGCTAATCTACAAAACGAGTTGGCTCGCTCAGAGGCGAGGGCAAGGGGCGGGGTCAAACAAATCATGCGATGGCTTCTGGATAATACGTTCCAAACCAGTGTGAGTACATGATAAATGCACAATTTTAAAGGCAATTTTTGAGAGAATCCTTTAATGCGATTAGAACACATGATTTTGTTTTTACCTACTTTGTAACTGTAAAGGCCATTTTTATGTTTTTTATTATTTATTTATCGTCAAAAACGCTAGAAACTGAATGTGAGGTGTAGGAGACGAGTGTAGCCTCTGCGTATTTTCGCTCATGAGCTTCTAGGTAGTTTTATTTACAAAAACAAACTTGATATAAAAATAAGTAATTAAAATGTCTGCAGCTGCAGGGCATACACTTCTACCTCAATTAAACCAATTATGGAAGTCGAAAAATATTTTTTTTTTAAATTTCGGTTGAAATTATATTTGAAGTGATGCGTCCATTGCATTTTGTGGATTAATTGTTTATATAGCTTTTCGTAATAATAATTTTAAGTTGAATCTAGAGAGAATAGTAAAAATAATGAATTTGTGTAATTTGTGAATTTATAGTTAGAAAAAATAAACTGGGAATGTTTTGGTGGGTATATAACTGAAAAAATAAACTGGGTGTGTAAATAACTTGGAGTGTTTGAAAAACCAAACAACCCCCAAAAACTGATACAGGCAGTTCAGGGGATTCCCTTTGGTAGAAATAGTCTGATTTTTATTACATTCGAATTATATAACTTCTTTCATGTACCTTTGCAGGTTTTACGATAAAATACGTTAAGTGCAAGTGAGTTGAGAAGCTTTCTCAATTAAGTTCTCAGAACTTAATGAAGAAATGCGTCGTCGAAAACTTTCACGCCTTCGGTCTCATTATCTCAAGCTGAGCTCTCGCGATTCAAGTATACGAATCCCCTTGTCTCTCACCCCAGCTTGATAAGCGAACCACTAAGGCAGTCACTCAAAGGCAACCCACATTCCGTACAAATTCTCTTTCTCAGAAACGAACGTTGCTCGCAACAGCTTCTATTCGCTTACACCCGGGGCAGAGAAGAGGCGGGGACGGAGACGACATGGGGCGACGGTGAGGACGGAGGCAAGGCGGTGATAGGAGGGCGAAGAAGGACGAAAGGCGAGGCGATGACTGACGCGAGGCTGGGACGCTAGGTGAGGCAGGGAAACTGTGAGCGAGGCGGTGACGGAGGGAAGGCGGTGGACGGAGCGAGGCGGTGACGGAGGCGAAGCAGTGACGCGAGGCGAAGCGGTGACGGAGGTGACGCGCGTGACGGAGGTTGAGGCGGTGACGGATGGTTTTGCAGGCGGTGACGGAGGCGGGAGGCGGTGACGGAGGCGAGGAGCGGTGACGGAAGCGAGGGGTGACGGAGGCGAAGCCAGTGACGGAGGCGAAGCAGTGACGGAGGCCGAAGCAGTGACGGAGGCGAAGCGGTGACGGAGGTGACGCGGTGACGGAGGCGAAGCGGTGACGGAGGTCACGCGGTGTACGGAGGTGAGGCGGTGACGGAGGCGCAGGGGGGACGGAGCAGGCGGTGACGGAGGCGAAGCAGTGACGGGGCGAAGCAAGTCGACGAGCGAAGCAGTGACGGAGGCGAAGCAGTGACAGGAGGTGAAGGCGGTGAGCGGAAGGCGAGGCGGTGACGGAGGCGAGGCGGTGACGGAGGCGAGGCGGTGACGGAGGCGAGGCGTGACGGAGGCGAGGCGGTGACGGAGGCGAGGCGGTGGACGGAGGCGAGGCCGGGTACGGAGGCGAGGCGGTGGCGGAGCGAGGCGGCTGACGGAGGCGCAGGCGTGACGGAGGCGAAGCAGTGACGGAGGCGAAGCGTGACGGAGGTGCACGCGGCTGACGGAGGTGAGGCGGTGACGGAGGTGAGGCGGTGACGGAGGCGAGGGGGTGACGAGGCGAGGCGGTGACAGCAGGCGGAAGCAGTGACGGAGGCGAAGCAGTGACGGAGGTTGAGGCGGTGACGGAGGCGAGCGGTGACGAGGCGAGGCGGTGACGAGGCGAGGCGGTGACGGAGGCGAGGCGGTGACGGAGGCGAGGCGGTGACGGAGGCGAGGCGGTGACGGAGGCGAGGCGGTGACGGAGGCCGAAGCAGTGCGACGGGAGGCGAAGCGGTGACGGAGGTGACGCGGTGACGAGCGCGAAGCGGTGACGGAGGTGACGCGGTGACGGAGGTGACGCGGTGACGGAGCGCTGAGCGCGGTGACGGAGGCGAGGCGGTGACGGAGGCGAAGCAGTGACGGAGGCGAAGCAAGTGACGGAGGCGAAGCGGTGACGGAGGTGACGCGGTGACGAGGTGAGCGGTGTACGGAGGTGAAGCGGTGACGGAGGTGACGCGGTGTGACGGAGGTGAGGCGGTGACGGAGCGAGGCGGTGACGGAGGCGAGGCCGGTGACGGAGGCGAGCAGTGACGGAGGCGCAAGCAGGACGGAGGCGAAGCGGTGACGGAGGTGACGCGGTGACGGAGGTTGAAGCGGTGACGGAGGTGAAGCGGTGACGGAGGTGACGCGGTGACGGAGGTGAGGCGGTGACGGAGGTGAGGCGCGTGACGGAGCGAGGGTGGACGGAGGCGAGGCGGGGACGGAGGTGACGCGGTGACGGAGGTGAGCGTGACGGAGGCGAGGCGGTGACGAAGGCCGAGCAGTGACGGAGGCGAAGGCGGTCAATGGAAGCGAGAAAGGGACGGAGATTGAGAAGTGGAAAGAGACATGGCGTTGTCGAAAATGAGACGAGAGAGAGAGGCGGCGAGGTGCGGAGATAGAGCGGGTGGAAGAGGGTAGAGAAGGGGCGGAGACGCGGGCGAAGTGGAGGTCTACTATCCAGCGCCGCTTATGCTGTCACCGCCGCCTCCGCCATCTCCTCCTCCCCCAACACACCTCCGCCGCCACGCAGCCGCCGCCACCGCCCTCATCATCGTCATAAAGCCGGCCGGGTGCGCCAACCGCCGCTTTGAAAGCTTTCTCCTTCTTTATCCCGGTGTAATTCCCTGACGCGCCTCTATTCATATTCAATTTTGCCAGAGGCTTCCGCCTCTGCCTTCCCCACCGCCAGCTCCGAGCTCACTGGCATTGCCGTCGCTACCCGACTCCACTCCGGTCTGTTATCTCCCTCACCTTCTTCCGTAACTTCCCTACTCTCAGGCCATTCTTTGTTTTCTCACTCAGCAAAGCCATCTGTCCTCGTTTTAAACGTCACCATACTCTGTTCCCGTAATAAGTCAATCTACTTACTTTTTTATCTCTAATAACGCTATTTGGCTGGCCGGCATCCTGTTATAATGTGTATTCTTCTTTCCGTACATTATAATGGACGTTACTTTTCATATCTCTTATTTATCTTAGTAATCGCTCCTACCATGACATTCATTATATTTCAACAATTTATACCTGGACTTAACGTAAAGTTTTCTACAGACATGTGCGCCTGTCCCCTAGAACCTTTCTATATTTCCATCTTTTGCTTAGAATCAAATCAAGATTTCCGTGACCTAGTTTATCTCACGCATGCTGTTATGCTTGCAATTACTCTACACAACTCTACAACTCTACACCTTCCAAAGCATTCACTTCCATTTCCATCCCGCCTTTTTCTCCATTCCTTTATCCAACCCCCTCCGCTGACTTTTCCGCCCATGCCTCAACCCCTTTCCATTCATCCTGCCTCACTACCGCCACCGCAACCGCAATCACTTCAGTCATCCTCCACCACCTTCTCGTGCTTTCGCTTGAACCCCCCACCAACACCTTCGATTTTCCCACACTAGCTCCCCATTGCGCCTCCGCAACTGTCGCTACTGAAGGAACCTCAACCACCAAAGACACCTGCAATACCAACTTTTCCACCCCCGCCATGTTCCCAGCTCCCAACATCACCGTTGCCGCCTCCAACGCCACCGTTTCATCCACCGTCCCCGCTACTACATTCTCTCCACCTCTTTAGAGCCCCCCTCCCCTCCGCCGCTTCACCCCCTCCCGCAGCTTTTTGCTGCGAGTACCGGAGCGCCCTGACGCCGGCGCGTCTAATTACCTACCACTGCCCCCCCCTTCTCCCTCCACTCCAACCACGCCCGGCTCCGGCTCGTTACAACACGCGCAGCGACCTCCGTAAAGCAGATGGCGGTCGCCCCTGTTTTGAGATGCGCTGGCCCGATTTTTACAGGTCCTTGCCCTTTGCTTGTGTTTCTTTCAGCGACGTTTCTCGCCTGTAGATGAAGGGGAAAGTAAGGTAAATATGTAAAAAGAGAGTTTGGAGAGCCTGTAAACGAATTTTGGTATTGGAAATGGAGGTCACGATCGAACTGTTGGCAGTAAAAGAAGTTGAAAGCCATTCCATTTCTTGTAGTTCACGAATTTGATTTTTTAAAGTATTATTAAGGAAAGTTGAATAATTAGAAAAAATTAATGAAGGTAATTAAAACGAAACTCAAAACGTGTGATCGTATACAAAATATTTTTCTACAATGAATTACATTTATAATGAATGATTGCTATTAAGGATATCGGAACAAAAAGAATATCATTTTTATATTAAAGATTTTTGTAGTCCGTTGATTAAATCTAATCGATGTGAAGAAACTTTTGACACACTAGTGTACTCTCAAAAATTTTCAAACTCAAAGAAATACCTTAGTTCTTAATTCAGATTGAATTGTAGCAGGAAATGTTCCCACTGACACGTAGCATACGTACTACAGTACTAGAGTTTCGAAGGCTAACAAAGATCAGGTATTTTCTAAATCAACTTGTAGCTGGTCCAACTTGTAGCTAAATACATTAGGCTAATGTTAATTTTGTGGTTTTATTATTTGTAAATTTCGAGCATATACTTGGAAAACTTCATTGAAAGGAACGAGAAATTAACGAACAAATTAGTTTCAACTGCGTAACTACCATATCCATTACATAACGTCCATTACATAATGTATTAGGAAAAGGTGTCTCTCACTCTTACAGCCCACAGGATTCAGGTTATTTGCAAATCATTTCGGTGGGTAGATGTGTGACAAATATTGTAGCCAATATCCTCATGTACCATAAAATGGCAGTTCCTATTAATAATGTGGGTCAATCCCAAGAAAAACAGAGTATCACATTTGCATATACTATACTTGTGTAAATTAACCGTGATTTCATGCTTTCATATGAAGTTTTGTTCTCTGTTATTCACCTTGTATTAAGATTAACTACGAGAATCAGCGCTCCCAGTCCTTAACGGTCGCGCGGATCACAGTAGCGCACCTGTTTTCTCACACTTGTTTATTGATTGATTTATAAGTGATTCCGGGTGCGCCAGGAGCTAAATTTATTAGATTCGTAAGTGTAGTGCATGTTTTCGACGAGCTGGCAGTTATCTTCCCCCACTGAATGACTATAACCGGCACTAATGTACTCGTCGGCATGCGGTGTTTTCCATAACCAGGTATCTCCCATCATCGGGACACCGCCCCTATGGGGTCAAGCTCTAAGCTTCCGACATGTGTGGAAGTATAGTGTACTTATGTGTAAGTAAGGGGTAAGGATAGGACAAGGAAGGAAGAGGAAGGGAAAGTTGAGGGCGTTCCGTGGCCCGTGTATTTGGGTACTCTTTTCTGCATTCGCCTGGTCTTGATCGGAGAAACCACGGTGAACTACCAACTTAGCTGCGTCGGTAGTGTCGAAAATCGTGCCACCGACAGGACTCGAACCCTGCGACTTCCCGGTCAGAGCTATTGCAGTGACATCAATAATATTGATGCCCTGAACCACCTAAGCCGGTCGCGCGTGTTTATCAAACGGCGCGCACCGATTACTGAGAATCGCATTCACGACTCGCCACTATCCACCACGCGGGATTTCGGGGAATCGGCCACGGCGTTTACTGCCTGAGGTGGTCAGCGTTGGCAGAGTATTCCAAAATATTTCCAATACACTCATTGGATTGTGCGATTAGTCCCCATCTCTACTCACAAAGCAAAATTCACTTCATACCGCGCACGTTCTGTGTCGTACGGATGTGCCTCACGTCTGGTAAAAACCACGTGCATTCAACAACATTGAAATTCTATTTAAGGCAATCATCAGAATTGAACACCTGTGCGTGTCATCTCAAAGGTAGTATGTTCATGATAGTGTGGTAATCGCCTAAGTTCATATTGTTCTCGAACTGCGGGGTGTTACGAGTTGTAAAAGGTAAACTGTGCTGTGTAACTCTGTTCCGAGAGTGACAATATAACCTCAGTGCCCGTATGCAATCCAACTTGCGTCTCGCAAAGCGTTCTGTACGCAAATTAACTCCACTGTGCTAACCAGTAGCGTACTTCCTAATTCGTGAGCCTCATTCTCCGCAAGGTCTACCAGACTGTCATTTTCACGTGTCAAAATGGCAGTCCTGACAAGCCCATCCTTTTATTGTGTCGTAGGTGTTCTTTTGTATGAGCCGTGATGCACCGCATGTCAATAAATATTATTTCAAATTAGTTCCATATGTGCGTGTATGGTGTATGAACCGAAACCTACGTTCCATTGTAAGAGCCCAACTGAACTATTTTAGAGTTTCAGCTACATGTGCAAAATTACCTTTCCATACCCTCTTTCACGAAACATCGCACTACTCTGAACAATATTATAATAAAATGTTTCGTTTGATCTCATAAATCAAGGAGATTAATCGTTAGCGTGTAACCTTGAGATAAATTACAACGCCAATAGCTCATTTTTGACATCGAAACAAAAACTTTTGAATCACAGTTTTCAAACAAAAAAAAGAAAACCCTATCACTGTCGGATTGTTCCGCGAAACCGCGTGTTTTAATTTCGACAAAATTCTCTACAAATCGAGGTACTGTCGGTTATTGGAGTGCTTTCCTTTAACAATTCATTATCGATATCCACATTGGATGGATAGCAAACAAAGGTTTATTTTATTTTTTCCAGTGATTCAAATGTTTTGTTTATAATGTTTAAGTTAAGTTATTACCACTGATTAATAACTAAGTTTTATATGAATGTGTTAAAATTATTATTTTAACAAACCCGCCCTTCAAATTGAAGTTTTTCAACGAACAACATTTAACAGTCGCCCACCAAAGAGGTGTTCACAGCGGCTCCCAGAAAAGGTTTATTTTTTTCATTAAAATTACTGTTTAATTGCTTACTACTTTATTTACTAGAACCTTTTTAGCCCCTTAGTAATAATTCCGTCTTTCCACACTCAGAAGTTGTTTACAAAAAAATTGAAAACAATAACCTTGGACAATCTGACGTTTTCTTACATCCAAACCTGCCCGTAATCATGTTGTAAATTGTTCTTAGTACCTGTAGTTGTACCTGTTGTTGTACAATCACAGTAACAACGTGAAAGTTGAATTAGGTTTTAAAAAAGGACGTGGCGGTCTGTGTCTTGGTGATAAGGGACGCAAGTTTAGAAAATTTTCAAAATACATCCCCTTGCTTCTCATCATAATCGGAAAATAAACTAAACATAAACTTTAAAAACTAAAAAAATTAACATAAACTTTAAGAGCGTTATTGTCTTTCATTGTAAATATATGTCATTGATTGTTAAATATAAAAATATTGTTTCTTGTTACACTTGCAATGCCTCTGTTTTCCTTTCTACGGCCAGATTTAATGACCAGTCTCATTAGCAGGTCATCTTGATGACTCATCCTCACTATTGGATTATGCCGGGAGGCATCAATTTGCCTGATACTACGTAATCCTTGCTTACTTGACGCACAAAATCTATGTACATCTGCTCAAGGGTGGCAACATGCATTATAAACAGTTTTCTGGCTTTTCGATTAATGCGTCGAATTTGTTGCTCATCCCTGTCCACAAGCCCGAATTTGTACTCGACTCTGCCAAACTAACTATTGAGATATTTTATTCCTGGAGTTCAGTGCAGTGTACAGGACAAGTCTCACTCTTCTATAGTAATTCTAGTAACTTCTCCCTTTCATTGTGTCGTTCGAGATGTTCTCACATTCTTCAATACCCAGGTATTTGTATGTTTACATGGCTCAAGAATTTGAATCACTGTGTCCATATCGATTTAATGCCCTGTGATGTTGCCACTTTTCTTCTCTTTAACCTGACGGTTGCACATTTGTCAAAATCAAATTTCATGCAGATGTCAGTTGCTAAAATCATAAACTTCAGAACGCATTTGGGAGGGAATTGCTCCATTCTTAAGTAATACTTTCAGATCGTCCATGTAAAACAAATGCGATACTGATCTTTTATTTCTATCGAGCTGGAACGAAAGTCAGTGTGCGACAACTGTCCAGGTACTGAAATTAATGTAACGAAAAACACCAAAGAGACCAGCGATATCCTTGAAAAATTCCCGGTTAATCTGAATCATCTTGTTTCGTCAACTTCCTTTCCGATGTGTATTAGTAACCTAGTGTTCAACGACTTCATACTAGCCTTGTAAAACTCAATAAGTCTAGGATGAGATCGATTACCCACCAGGATCTTGAAAATCCCAACTTGTGGTATACTTTCAAAGGTCTTCTGGTAGCTTGACTTTATTTAGCAGCGAGATAGAGCCGTACGAATACATTTGACATTTTTGTGTATTTATTATTATTATTATTATTATTATTATTATTATTTAACCAACTGATTTTATAACCCATTATCTCCTTAACAGTAATGCGTCAAAATTCGCGGGAACTGCAACTCAAAATCTGCTGCGCGGTCGTTCGTCCTCTTTACCGCTCCCTCCCTCCACCCGCTTACGTGCACCTGGTTCTTGCAGAAAGGGCTGTAATGGAGACGTGTATATACGAGAGAAGCCCTCTAGACCGCTTCTCTTGTTCACATCCTGCACGAGCTCTGAAACTTGGAAATTCTCCTCGTGGATGGTTCTGAAGCAGCTGCGTAGGAGGTGCTGTAATAAAGAAGTGGAAAATTCGGAAAAAGTAGGTGCACTGGAGTCCGGGCACGTCGCAGTGAGTTTGGGAAAGTGTTTTAATTTTTTCCGAAGGCATTCAAACTTGCCTGTGCGACGTGTATCGCCGCTAATTACCATGGGAAAGGAGGCTAATTGTGAGATCTTGCTCGGTGAGTTGAAGGGTGACCGCAGGGGAGGGATTGAGCAAAAGTCCCACCTCGCCCATACACCCACCCAGCCCTACTTCCCCTCCTAACAGCCCTGCCACCAGCCGCTCTTTGTTGGTCTCGCAAAAAGCGAGTGGAGAGTTCAATTAAATTGAAAATTCTTAACGATCCTCCTCGACGCTGTCAGCCGAAAAACTCGTGATTGCCCCTCCTCGACCCGACTCACCCCTCCGCACCGCGGCGCCCCGAACCACCCCCCCCCCCCGCCCAGACGAGTCCCGTCTCTCCCTTCCGCTCTACTCCCTCTCTCCCGTTTCTCCTTTCCCATTGCCAAATTTGTCTTAATCTTTCTATCTCATATATTCTACTCTCAGATTTTTGTATTCCATCCAAAATGCATTTATTCTGATTATAATCCCATTTCCTTTTTTAAATTTCTGATTCTTTGTTTCTTTATTTATTTATAATTTTCTTCTTTTAAATCCGGATTTACTCTCTTACCTAAAATTCTCTAACTTTTTCCCTCTTTCTTTCCTTCTCGACACCCGTTTTTGTTTCCCATTTTGTTTCTTTTATATTCTCCCTATAAATTTCTTTCGTTTCATCAACGACCTCCTTCTCACGTACTACCTCATTTTTACATATTTATTTTTATCGATCTTCTTATATTCTACACATGTTGACTTATTTTACCACTTATTTTTCTGCCTCTTGCCCCTTCGCCTTTCACCCTTTCGTTTCATAATTCTCTCACTGTTTTTTTATTTACACTTATCACCACGTTGTATTCCCGTTATCTGTTGTGATCCATTTTCTCCGAATGTGTCCTCCTTTATGTATCACCTTCCAACGTCCTCTTCTAATTCCGCTACCCCAAATTCTCCGCCTCCTCCTCTTCCTCCTCGTCCTCCTCGCCCTCTCCGTGGCTGTCGTGTCCAAAGCGGCGCTCGCAAACTCCGAAGGCTTCTTCTCCGATTAATGAGTTCTTGGAAAGCCTTAATTGGAGCAGTGGCTCCGCCCTGTCCCAGCTTGGCTGCGAACTCCGGACCGACGCTGACAGCGCTGGAGCTGTTGTTATTTGCTGTCATCTTTTCTGCCGCCGCGACCTCTTTTAATTGGACGTATCACATACTCGGGCCGATGAACGCCCAAGAGGCTTGACTGGGCGGGAAGCACGTTGTGAAATAGAAGCTATCTGTAGGGTAGTTTGTTTCTCACGACGTGTGTGATAAATTAATTCTTCAGGCTGGAGATATTTGTAACTCTTTACCTACATCTGTTCGGTAGAATTTGTTCACGGGTAATTATATATTTATTATTTCTACTTAGAATTATGTATACAGAAGGTTATTCCTGATTTTATACCAGATGAGGAACTGAAAGGCATGTCTACTCATTGTTACTACGATAAATCAAAAATGATGTAAAAATTTAAAATCAGTATGAGTAAAATTGCAATGTTACTTTCACTTGCAAGAAACAGGCCAACGGGCGTTTTTGTCAATTTTTTCATTTGATTTTCCAAAGAAACACATTAATCTCATATAATATCAATTAACCAAAATGCAAATTTTCAATTCAATGATTTTAACTAAGGGGTGAAAACAGACATTTTGCCATATCTACCTGACTAAAATCGATTTATACTTTCTGAGTGGTCGAATCTCCCGTTACCACTAACTACCATTTACCATTATTTGTTGGTTCAATGAAATTTAATTATTAAAAAAAAGTTTTATAGGGGGTATTTTTTATCTGTAGAGAGCAAAAGAAGTCCTACGTACGTGACAATTGCCGCAAGACACCTTCTTTGATGCTGGTTCATTCATTTATTTCATGAAATACGAATTCCACATGTTTTACAATTATTTACTAACAAGTTAACAACTTATATACAATGAAATATTTACTGTCAGGGGTTATATAAGTTTATTTTGATAAGGTAAATTAAATTACTGTTAAGAGTCAAAGATTTTAATAAACGTAGGATGTAGGGCAAATTGGGAAAACCTGCTCGTGGTGACCGGATGCTGAAACAAGAAAACTCTGCTCTTCAATTTTTTTAAAGTTCTAATATACAAGCCAAGACACAGCAATATTAACTGAAAACCGCAGCCATCTCTTTAATGTATCACGAATCCCGCTTTTCGGACTCTTCAGAAACTGCGCGAGCTTTATTCAGACGTAACGTGAGGGCGAGACGCAAGTTACAGAAGTCTCCAAAAGTCCTCAAAGAACCCGAAATAAGCCAGGAGACCGTACCAACTCAAACTAAGCAGCGGGAGAGGAAGTACATCCTGAAATTCGAAGTTCGATGAACTTCGTCGTGCCATTAGAGGTCGCAATCGGCGTCTTCGTTATGTTTCTTGCTCGTTACGCCTGCTTATGAAACGGGCTTGCGGTGGTAGTAAAACCTCGTTGCATTCGCTCATTACTAAAACGTGCACGCTCAAACAGGTACTAGTATTAATTCAAAACTCAAAAGAGTACTGCTGAAGTGTGCATAAAACTGGGTTGATTGGGTTTCATGTTCGAGTGCAGTGTTAAACTAAATAGTCAAACTTTCCCAAAATAGAAGTTGCCATGAAAAGAAAGTCTAAAGTATATTACACCTCTTAGAAAATGTTTGGTCAAGTACAATAACCCAGAAATTTTTATTTATTTTTATTAATTTAAACATGAATTGAGTTATTGTATAAATTGATCATTAATTAATATTTTGAAGTTAATAGTCAGTATAATAATTATAACAAAAATGTAGTGACATCTCATCAAACACTTTTCAACATCACCAACTGTCACTTTTATTACAATTGTGAAAACAAAAATTAAACAAATCAAATTATTTTTTTAAATAGTGGCAATATTTTTCCAATAAATAATCTATTGACTAACGAAATAATAATAATAATAATAATAATAATAATAATATATAATAATAATTAATAATAATTAATGTTTAACATGATTCTGCACCCATAATTTCCATACGCCACCGTAATATGCTTACATCATTATTTTTATAATTCACTTGTTCAATTATATCTGTTCTCGAAACACCTAAGCTTTTTCTAAGCTCATCTCATTTGTCGATTCGAGAATTTTTTTTGCTCATGTATTATTTTTTACCCTCTATGAGCTTGTCGCATCAAAATTACTTCTGATGAAACCGACAACTTTTTTTTTGGTTTTCCAAAACGTAACCAGCTCCTGCTCAAGAACAATAAATAAATTACTCTTCAATAACATTGCATTAAATAAATTGTAAC
This sequence comes from Gryllus bimaculatus, assembly GCA_017312745.1. NCBI lineage: Eukaryota > Metazoa > Arthropoda > Insecta > Orthoptera > Gryllidae > Gryllus > Gryllus bimaculatus. The sequence goes on from BOPP01000001.1 coordinate 11,309,307, forward strand.
GAACAGTCTTCGAGAATACTGCAATAATTTAGTATAGCCCCACTGGTTTGAGATGAGCTCGAATGAGGGCGGGTTTATTTATAAGGGTTTTTTTGGCCAGGGAAATGCAAAGAGTCTTCTCTGAATTCGAAATGGCATCATGGCCTGTAGTCCGAGTACATTTATTAGCACATAAAGGAAGGCCGCTATGCGCGCGGGCGCCGCTAAGTTTCGGTGTAGTTTAGTAGCTCCTGCCAAAATGTGCGTCGATCGGAAAGCGTTGCCATCTTCTGGGATGGCCACATGAGATGTCCGAAGGACGGACGAAGGCTCGCACACCGCACGCATGCCTCCCCCCCTCGTCACGTGTTCAGCCTTGTCAGTCTGCTTCGGTCTGTGTCGATTGAAGTCGTCGTGATTAGACCGTTTGGTCTCGTGCTAGGTGAATTCGAGATTTTTTTTTCTTTTTGGGTATCTTGAGTCTTGCATCAATCTGAGTGATTCCCCTGTCCGTTTATCTTGTCAGCTAAGTGGTATCCCAAAGTATTTTGTCACCGTCACAGAAGTCCCCTATGTCGCAGTCTGTAGTTCCTGCTGGCGTGGTGTAAGCAAGTTTGGGCGAATATGGTTGTTTCATCTCAATAAGTATATCAAATATTGGGTTTAAAATTCTTTGAACATTCTTCTTCTTCTTCTTCTTCTTCTTCTTATTATTATTATTATTATTATTATTATTATTTACATTATTATTATTATTATTATTATTATTATAGCAGTTCAGTGTCATGTCTTTGCTAAAATTTAATATATGAACATATTGAAATCAAAATGTTTTTAAATGTAACTTCATCAGAACTTCTTTCAACTAGTATAAAATTAGAACAGTGATAAATAAGTCTTGACATAACTATTCCTTGGTTATTGTCTCATTTACACCAATTTAAAAATTGATTGCGTTCTTGAATTTTCCTGCAAAACACTTCTCTTTATGCATTTGTAATGAATATTGTCTGTATTCAGAGATATACCATTTACAGACTTGTAGTAGTTCAAATGACTTTTCTTTTTAATTCTTCTGAATTCCACCGTGATGCAAAATATTTCCACTTAGGCTGTGCCTTTCACTATCACTATATCCAACACAATAGCCGTCTTTGTTACTTTTTCCACCACGGCTTCTGCTTCAACCACGAAAATAAGCACAACCATATTCCCTACTAAAACCGCGAGCTTTATTCATTGTTATTTTTGTTGTATTCTATGTTATTCACCGTGCATCCACTACGAAGGAGAGACATCTGTGACTTAACATTTCACAACATGTCACTAATGATAATCTCGTACATTATTATCACTACCATCTTGAGATTTCGGTAGAAATGTTAATTGTATGAAGTGGTTCTTAAGAATGTTTGATCGAGTTTTATCACATTTTCTACAGGAGTTTCTTAAACATCACAGTCACACGTTCCATCTTCGTCTTCTACCGGCACCATCTCCTTTCATCCATTTCCTTCGATCATTTCCTCGTTTCTTCATTAACATGTTCTCCTTTTCTCTTGACTTTCCTCGTCAATACCCTTAATTACCCTCCTAAATCATCTCTTGGCACTTTCACCATACGAATAATTTCTCTCCATTAAATATTTCCTTTCTGCATTTCTATAATTTTCTCCTTCATGACTACTTCAAGCGCCACGTATTCAACCACATTCTTCTGTATAACCATCGGTATCCCATTTTTCTATCAGATACCCTTCCTGGAAGCATTCCTGAGCTTTATTCGAATTTCAGTTACCACGTCACTCCAATCGCCAATATCCCTTTTAGCGTCAACCCTGTTGCGACGCGAAGCGAGTGTCACCAACCTCCGCCAAATCCGCGCCGCATCACTCGATTTTCTCTGGAAAGGCCGCGGAGGCAACGCGCGCGGCGGGGGAAGCGGACATTCACTCAACGCAGTTAATGCAGAGATACGGCGTTGAGCCCCCGCGGGTCGGTAAATAGGTTTTTAGAATCGCGGCGTCGTCCGCCGCAAGGCTGTTTGTCTAGCGTATTCCATGGGAACAAAACCCGGCGCCGGCGCGCGTTTGTCTGACTTAACGCGGGACCGCTGCGACGGCCTTAGGCGGGAGAGCGGGGGGCGGCGCGGGGTATCGGCACGGGGCGGCACGGGGACGGCGAGGGGCGGCGCAGGGCGGGCGCATGGCGGCGCAGGGGGCGCGCAGGGCGGCGCAGCGGCGGTGCAGGTGGCGGCGCAGGCGGCGCAGGGTCGGTGCAGGAGCGGTGCAGGGGCGGAGCAGGGCGGCGGTGGCGGCTGGCCGGGGCGGCACTGGGGCGGCGCGGTGGTGCGTGCGCGTGGGCGCGGGCTGTGGGGAAGAAGCACGCAGGAACGAGGGACGCACGGCGGAATCAACGGAGCGCTCGCGAAACGAAGTTGGATATGGGATGGACTGAGAAGTAAATAAGGCCGAGGAAGGCAGAGAGCCGGTGCAGAAGTACGTTATAGAGCGAAATAATCGTATAATGAGACTATTATCGAAACCGATAAGGAATAGAAGGCCCCCACGTAGCTGAAGTGAGACGGCGCTAAGAAGCGGGATGGGGTTGAACGGGGGATGGTTCGAGAGTCGGAGTAGGGCTATAAAGACGATCGGAGAATGGAGCGGGGCGAACGAAGCGGATCGAGGTGGGACATGAGCGGATAATGCGTCACAAGCGTCGCGAGAGGGGAGAACAATAAGGAATAAAGCGGGGGCGGGAATGAGAGAGGATGTGGTTGGGAGCATATGTAGATGAAGCGGTGCAGAAGTATCGAGCGCGAATAGGTACAAACAGAATGATGTCCGTAGTTTCAGATTGCGGATGACGCAAGGTGGGAGAGGGAAGGGGTGGTAGAGGGATCTGCAAGAGAGAGGAGTATCCGGCACAGGCACGGAGTAGGGGCCGGCGCCGGAGGTGGTAAGGAGCGGCAGGCGAAGTGAGAGCGGTGGGGGCGTTGGTAATCTCCTTGCGTTTCTCGCGCAACCCGCCCGCTCCCCTCTTCCTGTCGGGCTCGCTGCACTGTGGAGACTGCTGCGTTGTTGCAGATGCTGTATTGCTGCGCGCCTCCCCCGCACATGGCCTGCGCCTGCACGTGCGCCGTCGCCCAGCTGCGCCGGGGAGCACTAACTCCCGGAGAAGCTACCGCTGGCGTTGTTCTCTCCGGTTACATCCGCACTATAATTCTTCGCACTCGCCTTCGCGCAAGGCTACACTCCCCTTTTAAACGCCTTTGAGTAACCGTCGCATTTTGACGCCATATGTTCCTTCACGTTTTTCTATCCAAATTCTATATACGAGTATGATGTTTTTATTCTCGCCGGGGTTCGATCACGTCATAGATTCACATCACAGACCTTTCATCGCACTTGCTTTATCACCGGGTCATCGTAACTACCACCAAGGTCTAGGCTAACCTGGACGACCCGCAGTCTCTTCGTGGCGGGGGTTTCGGGAAACATTTTGTGGTCTGCCTCAGATCGTACTGCTGACAGTACGCTGCGAGGAACAAAAAGTTGGCTGAAACATCAGTCACCGCAAAAGAGACGCGGCACGTCTCGGATAGACTAGACTATACAAACACCGGCAACAGAACCCTACATGCACTACACTTATGGGACTAGTTACTTTTGATGTTGACGCCTCTCCATGTTTCCAACAAGTGACCAAAGGGACTGCTTGTTATTTGTTGGAATATCGAACTTTTCGGAGGTTCAGCCGAAAAATACTGTCATTAGGAAAATGTTATGTAACCCCATTACTGCATCGTGTGATTGGTTGTTAAATTCTTTCTTTTTGTGTTTCCCTTCTGCTGGGAAATCCCACGGATTTGAACACACGCGTGTCTAATTCGATTAACATGGGTAGCCGTTGTGTCCTGGTTCACGCGTCAGCTCGCGTCATCATGATGGATCTATTGTGAGCTTTGTTTTCGCCTCGAGGAGGAGGAGGAGGAGGAGGAGAAGAGAGTTTTGTGAAAATTTGGGTCGAAATTGCATGTGAGGGCGGCGATATTTTTGTGGCAGGGCCCTCTCCATTTCGTGTCTGTCTGTTCGCACCTGCGACGCATGGTGTATTGAGAGGGGGGTGGTCATTGTGACAAATGAGAATGGGTGCAACAAGCAGCGGGATGGGCTGCAAGAATGCATCCAATTGTAATAAAGATGCAGGAGAGTTTATTAACGATAAACTGTCATTTCACGTAAAGTTTCCTTTCTTCGAGTCTTTTTAAGACTTCAAAGAAATATTTTAGGACTATATATTAACCGAAATGTTACGTGAAATGTTTGTATTTTAGTAATACAAGTATATTTTCCGATTTCTGCATTTATTCGTTGTAAACAACGTATCCATTTTCAATGTAACTTTCAAATGCCACATTTGTAAAATAAACTCGGATGGTCTTTCCCCACAAGCTCATCCCCTCCCAAGCACATTGTATGACACCATCTCAAAATCTGTCTGTTCACTCTTTATATTCACTTCATTTAACCACATCGATACAACCATTTCCCGACAACGCCGTCCATATTCTGGGAATCACATGCATCTACATTCACACTGATTTTTAGTTTTTGCGAGCGAAAACAAGGTATGCGTATTCATCTGTGTTTTCTCTGCAGCCGCTTTGAGTATTCTTTTGCAACGCCATCCGTTTCCACTACCCAAGCAGCTGCTGGCCGCGCACAACCTCGCCTCCATTAGAAAGATGCGGCGGCGCTCAAGTTTTAACGATGAAGTATTTCTTCCGTGAACTCTGTTTTATTTCGCCTCTGTTGATTAATTTATTCCCATCTCGCGGCCTATGGCTGATTAAAAGTTGCTGCTGCGGTAAAAGAGAGAGGCTGTAGAGACGAAGATGGGAACAGAATCCTCCGAAGGGTTCTGTTGTTGGAATGAAGCATTTGTGGCCACCCTTTGGGTCGGCTCTGGTGTTTTGCCGCTACGCTGTGTCACAAACCTGCAGCACGACCGTCACACATCCCACCGTCATGACATCCCGCCGTCACTACATCCCGCCGTCACTACATCCTGCCGTCACGACATCCTGCCGTCACGACATCCTGCCGTCACGACATCCCGCCGTCACGACATCTCGCCTTCACGACATTCCGCCGTCACGTCATCCCGCCGTCACGTCATCCCGCCGTTACGGCATCCCGCCGTTACGGCATCCCGCCGTCACAACATCCCGCCGTCATGACATCCCGCCGTCACGACATCTTGCCGTGACGAATTCTCACCATCACATATCCCGCCGTCATGGCATCCCGATGCAAAGGAATCCCGATGCCACGATATACCGCTGCCACGATATCACCACAACTATATCCTACTACTACTATCCTGCGCAACAATATCCCAAAGGCACGACACTCTGCCATCTTTACATCCCGCCGCCACCCTTCCTAGACTTTCTATCGACTGGCCATTTACGTACTTACCATGCGTAGTATCTTATAACTCACTCGCTGTGCTAGCGGTTCTCAGACCTAAAGCTGGCTTTACACTTGCAAGAAAATAGCGAGCAATATTATTTAGCCAGTTAAGTTGCCAATGTAAACATTGCGGCAGAAAATATTGGTTACCAACGTTCAAATTTTGATTCAGGCATAGATTCGTTCTGATAATTAATTTTTTTACATTAAAATTATTAAGATCTTAATTTAATCTAAATCAGTTTTAAGATTACTCTATAATACTTCAGTTGTAGGAAATGGGTATTTTAAAACATTTTATCGAATTAGTAATGCACTTTTCATTAAAAGAAAATTACGTTGCTCCCACGGGAATCGAAATCCACAAAATAATTTCGTTTTTTGAAAAATATTCAGATAGTTCTACCTAATTCGCACAAGTCCCCTTTTTCTTTCTTCTTCAAATTCAGTCACATGTGCGATCAACAAAGTCTTGCCGGAAAGATCTTTCTCAGATCTTTCTGACATTATATTGCCCCTCCTTGCCCTTGCTAGTTTAAAAATGACCGCAACAAGCAGAAACAAATTGATGAAAGATATTATGGATATTGCTAATGTAAGTCCAGCTTACAGTCCAGCTCTGTTTTTCCGAACGTTGCCACCACTACACGTACCACTTCGCGCATTGTGTATTCATCTTGTTCCTCTACCCCATCACCATCTCTGTCGCTTACCATTTCAACACCTCCACCTCAGATCTTGAACTTTCTACAGACGCTGGTGAGTTTTTTGCACGAGAGTTTTAATGAGAGACGGTTGCTTTCTGCGGTAGAAAGAAAGAGAGAGTAATAGGAGATTTTTCAAACGAGGCTTGCAAGAAATGAGGATTTTTTGTGATATTTGATGAAATTTTCAGTGTTTTTCCCCCGTCAGATTGTGGATAACATTTAATCTAACGGACATTATAAAATAAGTTCTTGTGCCATTTTCCGAATTTACTTTTTGTATCCCAGGGTAAATTATATTGTTTTTTTTCTATCACGCCCCCTTGTTTTACATCTGTGTTCTTTTAATCGTTACTTTCTTCACATTCGGTAATATTCGTAAAACATTGCTGTAAATTATCTCAGTAAAGTGTGTAATTTTGCATGCTGACACAATATCTCCAATCAGCAGTGACCCTCATTACTCGTAGTTACAACAATGTTGGGGAAAAAGTGTTCCTGAATCGTGCCTGAATAATGTTTTAGAATTAAATAAAATAATTACTAGTAAATACGGATATTTACATTTTATCCTTGTTAATTAGATTGTAAAACATCTATGAGTAATATATTGAACTTCGTAATGTTGATCGTACTTCAGTAAGACACCACGAAAATGGTTTGACTTACGAAAAATGTTAATGCTCTCAGTATGTTTGATTTTTGTAACTTTTCAAGAAATGTGAATTTTATTAAGAAAGTTTTCAAGAATGAATAAAAAATACTAATAGCATAACCTTATGTGAAGCAATGCATCAAAAACATTATCTTAAATTGAAATTCAAAGTATAACAGGGAGAAAAAGGAAAAAAAAATTGCATTGAAAATATATTTTAGAGTTTTCAACAAAATATAAGTTAAAATAACATAAGTGAATTTATTTTGGAAAATTACAAACTCATTGCATTTATATACTTACGAATTCTTTTTGGTCGTGTACTAACCTACTAAAACGTGGAAATCAACTTTCATTTAAACCGATGTCTAGACGATACCCGTTATTTTGAGGGGTGATCTACTTTTTATCTGAAATTCTGAACAATATATCTGGCTCAACTATAATGCGTACCGTAGCAATTATAATCCCCACATCTTAAGGGTCAGTAGCCGACTACAAAAAAATATATTCATATGGTGTAAATACTACTGTATTTACGTTATTTCATGGTTCAGTAACATTGAGCGATTAAAATTGGCCTAGCCCTTACTGTTTTAGTTGTTAAACAAATAAAACCTTGATACATTTTCATATTATGTTCACATTGGTTTGATAAAGTAGTGTTTTTCTCACAGAGGAAGGCTCTAATAGATCCGTGCAAACATGTTGCAAATGCATTCTCTGACTGGGAGGTTCTAGGGTTCGTGTTCAGTCGGAAACGGACGCTAGCTAGATAGCTAGTTCGAATTCCTCCATTGTCTAAAAGAGAATTCTAAAATCCGACTGCTCTGATCATTGGTTTTTCGTAATTTCAAAACATACGGACGAATGTCGGAGAAGTATCTTAACGAATAGGCCACGAACAGCTATCTTTCCGTCCTCATTCTTATCTCTTTCTCTCTCTTTAAACAAACACGCGCACACACACGTATATACTCTACACCATGAGGTATATTGGGAGATGAGCTGAGAGCTTAGAGGGTATCAGTGCGGTGCCACATTGGGGGGCGATACTTAAGGAGGAAAACCCTACAAATTGGAATACAGGACGGCGCCGGATCTCAGGTTCCAGCAGGAGAGGAACACGACCATAACCCGGTTATAACATACGTTATACCCAAGGAAATAATAAACACTAACAATAATAACCCCACTAGCTGCCACACGAGGAAACACGACTTACCGACTCGCCGACGAAATCTGTGACTGCTGTTCGCGGACCTCCTCAGCGTGTGTTCGCCACAGGGAGCAGCATCGGCGCGCGAGGCCCTTGTGCCTCCGCCAACAGACAATTTACCGTCCGCCGCTTCTTAACCGCGCACTTTCAAGTTACAACGATTTTACGCGGCTCCCAAATAGGCCCGTATAACTGACGCGTATTAAAAATGTAAATTCCAGAAAATTCCTCGCAGGGTGTTCCATACTCCGAGAGGACGAGGGGTGGGGGTGGTTGTGAGGCGAACAAAGAACATCAAAGAGTACGCAAGAACGCAGAAGTGGGCGCCCGTTTCCTTGACAAAGTAGGCAAGCGTAATGAAATTGCTTCGTTGCAGGAACCGCGGGTTTCCGGCGGTTCTGTCGCCCGGCCGTTCGCCCCCCCTGGTGGTCGTCGACCGCCCCCGGTCCCCTTACCCTTTGCCTTCCCTTCTGAAGAGGCTTTTCGTTCTCCTTGGCAGCTGCACACCCCCGATTACTACGTTTGTTCATGGCGTCTGCTAATGATTCTCGTTTTCGTTTATCTGTCACCATCATATGTCACGTTTTCCAGACTACACCTTATTATTTATTTATTTAATAGGTAATTATTACAAACAAATTAGATTACTTGATCATATGTGGCTAGGCCGAAAGGCCTTTAAGCCATTACAATACCTACATCCTTTCGCGTTCAATCTTTCGAATTCTGGTATTCACCCCAAATGGTCTCTCCATCGTACAAAGCCGCGGAAAGAGACCATAAGGGAAAAAAAACCTGAAGGGGAAAAACCTGCCGTCAGAAGCCGAGTACATTCTAATCTATTCCGAAGTTTATTTTAACTATTTATTTTCTGGCGCGGGCGTCTCGTCGTCTCCTTCCAGTGCTTGGCCTCCTTAGCACCTGAATACAAACGGCCAACAGAAGATCTCCGCACCAACGCCTCTGCCCTTGAAATTTTCGATCCCCCCCTTCCCTTCCCCCCTAATCTGCTTATTACTATGCCAGTTTTATTTTATTTATTATATTGACCTGTTATTTACCAATTGACTACGACTTATGACTTATTTCTTAACTGTTTACTAAACTTAACATAAAATTACTGATTAACTAACTTATTGTTAGCTTAATGACTTATTATTTCTCTCTACTACACCTTATTCTGTATCATTCACTTCTATTCGGTGACTTCCTGTTTATTTAACCCGTCTTTAGTCGAGTGACTAAAATGTCTTCAATTGTTTTTGTTTGATAGGTATTTTGTTGTTGAATGGGAGTAGACCTGCTGTTTTCGGCACCTTTCAGCGAAGGCCTTTCGGAATGATTGTGAGGCGCACTGAAGTGAGAGTGTATACTTTGATCGTATATGAAGTACTTCCTAAATGCTTGCTTTGGCCCCCAGGTTGTGATGTGACCATTTCCGAGTAATATAGTTCTCGTTCCAGTATTGCTTCTTTTTAGGAGCCCTAATTGTTTGATATCGCATTTTCTTTACAAATGTGAATGCTTCGGAGGGAGCAATAGTGAAAAATTGTGTTGATGTTCGACATAATAGTACTAAAGATGAATTTGTTGATAAAACCGACAAGGAGGGAAGAAATGAAAGCTACATGTTATGAGACGCGCCAGACAAGGTATTTGGCATTAACTTTGTTTTTTTAACGATAAATGTATCTGGACTAAGTAGCGTCGTCAACTTCCTGAAAAACACTGGAATTACTGTACGTCAAAATCGCAATATGCTAGACTTTTTTAGGAGTCTGAAAGTAAGTTTTGCTGCTTCTTACAAACTCTCATCCTAATTACATTCAAATATATATCAACTAGCAAATATCCAAGTCATCGCAAATTCGAAGTTTGCAAGCTAAAAATGGGTATTTCAAACATCTGTCGAATATTATACAAAACAGATTTAATTTTTCAATTGTTTTCTTCACGGATAATTTCTAAGCTTGGAGATTTTCCCTGTGACGCGGCTGTAAAAAGTAAATACATTCACGTGACTAACGAAGAGTTTACATATCCTATAAAGTTCTCTCTATCACTGTCAATTTTTATCAATTAGGCCCCTATTTCCCCTTTACTCGCTTGTTTCCCAAGCACCGCCCGTGTCGTCATATCCCAGTCGTGCGCTCGTTTTCCTCCATTTCCCCTTTTAGTCCTCACCCGACTCTCCAATGTCTCGCATCGTCCTACACTATCTCCGTTTGCCTCAATATTATTCTCAAATTTAAATCCTTTTCTACCACTTCCCAGTTCTTTTTATAAATCTATAGCTTTATTTTAGGAGATTCGACTATTTCTATCTTATAAGAAATATGGATGTTGACTTTTCTCGGTTAGTGCATTCAATATATAATATTTTCGCTAAGTATTCAATTCCTTCCTTGTTATCTCATTGTAAGCAGTCCTGACGATTTTTCTGTCGATACTTTTTGTCTTCCAATCACTTGTACAGCGATTCGCAGCGAAACAGCCAATAATCTGGAAGTTTCATTTTGCGTTGTGGACATAACGACTGATCTTCAGTCGCCAAAATTGGTTTTTAGATTGTCTTAGCTTATAAGTGCGTGTTCAAATCGTTCGAAGATGATAGTACCACAGAAACTTCAACCACACCAAGTTATAGCGTTCAGGCTTATTGTCAGAATGCACGGGCTTTACTTTCACGAATTTTGCGGGCATCTTTCCGAGTTTCCTGAACCAGCATAAACCAAACTCATAATGTTTAACCATCTGTCTTAAGAGACACCCTCGCCGCAGCTCCCCTTTGGCCGACTCAATTGCTCTCCCTTTCTCTGCATCAACACCGGCATCGTTTTCCCCTCGCCACCCCATCGCAAACACCCCTCGCCGCCGCTCTTCCCCCTCCGAGTCTCGCCCTCCCTCAGCATCCGTCGACTTCCCTTCCCCGCGTCTCGCTAACGTTCAATTACTACGGAGCCGGAAATAGTTGTTGTGTATATGAGGGAAATTGGATTTCTAACCATCAAAAGCGTTGAAATATTTTCAGAATGCAACTTCAATCTATATTCTCCATGAATTCTAAAGCCAGTTTAATATTTAAAGATGAAAGCAGTGAACTCTCGGATCATCCTGTTGTAGGATTTCTCCTTTAAAATGTTGCTTCTAAAGAAATGTGCGTGGATAGGATATCTTTGATACGGTTGTGACTGAACACTTCGGCCCAAGAGCTAACTTCTGTAGAAGAGAAGTCAGAGCCAAGTCTTTTGGAAGGCGCAAGAAACGGGAAACGAGAGATTAAGAGGATGAAAGAAAAAGGGCAAACTCTCTTTAGTCATTATACCTTTAGATTTTAATGACCAAAGGGAAAAAAGGATTACTGCACCTTTAGATGGAATATTTCTATCTCCTGTATATTTGATTTCCCTTTGTTAAAACCATGAATATTTTTAGAGTGTTTCCGGAAAAAAACATGTAAAGTTTCTTTATAATTTAATAATATTTAATTGTAGTATTTTTCTATCTTATTTACAGAACTGGGGAATGAAGATTCTAAGATCCATTTAATAGCTTAAAAGTTGTATTGTGGAACCAAACAATTTTCTTATTAATTAGTTCAATTAATGAATTAATCTTCCTACATGCATATGCGAGAAGAAATTTAATATCATAGGAACATAAGAGAACAATATACAATTGAAAATAATAATAGTAACATCTACTTGCATTTTAAAAAATGTAGTAGGCCCTACAAAACATTGCTTTAATGTTATCAAATATTAAAAAAAATCAACGTGTATTTGTATTTTATGCGATGCCATACCGTTCATTCGATTGCGATAAAACTTTGTTAACTTATTGCTTGCACTTGCGTTGAGAATATAGCCACAGTACAAAGGCAATGTGCACGTATCTGTCGCACATAGACGCGCGTTGATGACGACTTTATGCGTTTAAGCTGAAGTGCCCTTCAACAGACACTACCCAAACGGCCGCCCCCTCAAGTATTAAGCGTGTCTTTTCTCCATATTCTGCCTCTGTGATTTTGAAATATCGTCCGGAATTATTACTTGGACGTTATCTATGACAAGTAAATCAAAGTTCTACAAGACAGTGTCAAAGTGAAAGCATGCCCAAAATTGAAGGAGAACGTTTTAAATAGTATACTTGTGAACCATATCCAAACCTGGACATAGAAAAAGCCATACTCACGAGAAAGTATGTTATCTATTAAAATTTTTGCAGAGTGTCGCGTAAAACTTAATTAACAATCACGTGACCAGTAGCGTGTGATGTGTAATACATTGCATTAGTGAAGCAGTGCTGAGTTCACTAATATAATATGCGTATTCTTTTTGTATCCACGGTGCAGAAATTGTATTTGATTACAGAAATGTACGTCTTAGAACTCGATTTTTCACTTGTAGGAATTAACATTATAAATATTTTCAAAAAGTTCGAAATTTAGATTTAAATTTGGTGGATCTAAAAGTCTTTGTCCCTCTCCATCTCTCTCCATATCTTTCTCCATCTCTCTCTCCATCTCTCCGTCTTTCCCCCCTCTCTCCAGCCCTTGCCCTCTCAACATCACCCTCTCTTTATGTCCGTCGATAGACATATCACTATCCCTGCAAATGGATAATAATAGGAAATATATAATTAAGAAGCACATGCATTTTTATGACAATACCATGATTTCTCGTATAAGAATGCTGTTGTTGAAAATTCATCTCCCTTTCCAGGATTAGTCATGCTTACCTGTTCCGGCTTCATAATCTTCTCCCCGATTGACCAGCTGTCTTGAAAATGAACGTAGGTAATACGAGTGCTTAGGAAATTGACGATAAATTCCCGGCTCACAAAGCGAGGAGGGATTCATCTGAGAATTTCCAAAGCTCGAGTAGTATTTAGTAGGACTATTCCTCGAGAGAAAGTAGGTCCAACAGAGTTTCAAACTACTTTCTTTGTGGTGCTTCAGCTCTTCAATTGTCCATATTCTTAGCTGCGAGAACGTGTGATTTTCGTGCACAGGATAATGTCTTTCGAATCGCGGCTTAGATGGCTCAGGGCATCGACTGATTTCTCTGTCCGGGGTGTCCTAAGGTTCGAGTCCCGTCGGTCGTAGGATTTTCAATATAGGCTACATACTTGAGTGGAGTTCTTCATCTGGAGGAGGATTCTGCCGGCTGGCTATTCTGTTCGGTGGTTACTCGTAGTTTCTCCGATCTACACCAGAGGAATGCCGGAGTGATACCCTAACAAACGGGCCACGGACTGCGCGAGATCATTCCTTTCCTTCCTTCTCTTAATCTCACCCCTTAGTTACACAAACTTAACTTACATGCACTACACTACAAGACATGTCCGGAGCTTAGTAGGGATTTCGCCGTTCGGCAGGGAAAGTTCATCGACATCTCCCGGTGCAGAAACATGACCTACACTTTTAGGGCGGACGACCTTATCAGTTGATCCGGAATGAATAGAACCGCGTCAGTTTATTTGACTGTGAAGTTACCACCCTCGTCGTCGTCGTTGTCGGCAACAGCTAGTGGGGTGGAATCGGAGGCGGATGCTGGACGGATAAATTTCTAAGCTTGGAGATTTTCCCTGTGACGCGGCTATAAAAAGTAAATACATTCACGTGACTAACGAAGGGTTACATATCCTATAAAGTTCTTCTCTATCACTGTCAATTTTTATCAATTAGGCCCCTATTTCCCCTTTACTCGCTTGTTTCCCAAGCACCTTGCCCGTGTCGTCATATCCCAGTCGTGCGCCTCGTTTCCTCCATTTCCCCTTTTAGTCCTCACCCGACTCTCCAATGTCTCGCATCGTCCTAACATATCTCCGTTTCGCATCATATTATTCTCAAATTTAAATACTTTTCTACCACTTCCCAGTTCTTTTATAAATCTATAGCTTTATTTTAGGAGATTCGACTATTTCTATCTTGGACGGTGGAGGCGAAGGCGGTGAGGCGGCGCTGGAGGCGCAGGCGTAGCCGGCCCGAGTGGGACCGGCAGACGGCGAGAGTTTAGTGACGTCAGCACTATTGGCAGCGATTGTCAGGGAAACCCGGGGTTTACCGTCGGCTGGCCGCAGACAGGGTAGCGCAGATGGAACACAGCGATATTGCATCGGGTTGATGCTAACGCGGCACGTCGATTTTTCCGATGCTCGTTGCGATGCGTGCTCCTACTCGCTCTTACTGTGTGTTCTTTTGCAGTCTATGTTACTCTAGCCAAATAAGCGGCGAAGCGCCTATCTGTGGTCGCTCCGAAGTTGATTGCTTAAGGCCTGTGTCACACGAGCGTTGCCTTGGTAAGTAACGCGCGTCGTAGATTGGCACAGAATCTTATGCGCCGATTGCATAAGAGGTGTTATTCTATGTCGTACGTTACTTAACGCGCGTTAACGGAACGTTCGTGTGCGGGGGCGCTTAGTGTCAGAGCGTAGTGTTCGGCAGCGCAAGTCCGCAGACTGAGCGCTGGCTACGGCAGAGTGGAGCTAGGCAGACGACCGTTGCGTCCTCTCTGGATTCTAGTTCAATATGACTCTTCTGTTTGCGCACCAAAATGCTCCCAGGAGTTTGCGTGAGGAGTAACCCTCGTCTTCCTGATAGACCGTGAGTTTCTGGTGGAGACATTTGTCAAGCAGTCACATGTCGATGTGCGAATATTTAATTTTTGACTGTTTGCATGACAGACGGGGTGGGGGGGACCGTTCTGCCTACCGACGCGTGGCCGTATCTAGCGACTAGATGTGATGACCAAAACATTTTTTATAAAAATTCTACATGCTCTTTGGTTTATTCCCAATACACAAATTCTTAATTAACTAAATATTCCTCCAATCCTAGGTTTGATTAAACATTACAGTCTCAAGTTTTTTTAATACTCTTCCTTTATTACTTCATGCATCATTTTTTAATATTGGGAAACTAATCTGATGTCTCGTAGAAATAATTCCAAATTTCCTAAAGATGAATTTCATTCTCAGTATTTTTGTTTGCTCTTTTTTACCATCCTTCTTACCTTTATAGTATTTTTCTAGTTCTTAAATTTTACCTTCACGATTACTGTTAATATCAATAATGACTATTCTTATATTATAAATTCCAATGCTCTGAAAGACATATTGTCGAACAGAAAGTAATAAGTTGCGAAAGGAATTTGTTGTAATAAAAAGAGCAAAATATGTACAAACGTATGTATTTATTTTTTCCAATATATATATATATATATATATATATATATATATATATATTTATATATATATAAGACAAAATAGATAATATGTAAAATAAAAATATATTATTGTATTGAAAGTTGCTGTGTATAAGTATTTTTCAATTAAGGGACGTCGTCGATCGGATTTCAACAAGAATTTGGAGCGGCTGAAAGAAACGTCTATGTCTACAAAAGTAATTGTACAATACTTTTCACCACTCATAAGTGTTTTATTCGAAATATAAATAACAATACTTGTATGTACAATATTTACGAGTACCCGGTGTTCAAGTGAATAGTAGGACCATGCAGCCAGTGTTGGATTCGGGAGGTGGAGGACAGTGTAAGTGACACCCCTTCCAATTTCCATTACGCGATACGACAATGACATTTACAAAATATTAGTTTTCGATCGAGTCACGCATTGGCTCTGTGATACGTGAGCAACGTCGTATTAGAAATTTCTTCTGCATCACAAACACCTTCTTATCCTTGATTCCAAGAAGAAGAAGAAGAAGAGGGGTTAAGTTTGACAATTCATGGTGATGGATCCGCAGGTTCATGGCGATGGATCATATATATATATATGATCTCAGTGGGCTATTTGAAATTTTCCGTTTCAAAAGTTTAAATGTATGAACTTGAAACAAAATCTGCAAGAAATGTGTAGTTTTAAATAACATATGTGAAAAATATGTAATAATATCAATATTTATAAACATATGTAAAATAAAAATGCTCTCAATACATTCAGAATTTCTTGTGAACTCGAAAATTTTATATTAAATATGGGTATTCCGTTTCTGTAAAAATATACATTTACTAGAAAATCCATTGCTTAGTAATAAGTAAAAATAGATATATATTCTTAACATCTTAAACTGCACCGAATGCTTCCAAAGTGAACAGTTTGAGATCTGAGATAGGGAACCTATAAAACTGGAATACGATTATAATACGCGCACGAAGATGTTTGAAAATAAATACATATATTGGACGCCATATTATTTAAAACCGTAAAAGAGACGTTTCCTTAGTTCTAATATGTTGTTCATCATAGAGTATTCTGATGGATGCAATTAAAAAAAACAAATTTTAGTTTCACTGTTAACAATTTTTTTTCCTTCCTTGTGAAAAAATAAGAAAAATTACTCGGGTGTTATTTGGAATGAAAACATTTCGCCAACTGTCGTAAAAATGAACTGATTTGAAATTCACTTGTTTAAATCTTGCTGATCTTCATCACCATTGAAAACAAAAATAGGTTCTGTGTACACATGCGTCTGTTGCACAAATTTACGTAACATGCGTACCTGCGTACCTATTTGCTTCGAGAAAGTTCCATACCTACTTCTCGGTTTGCACAAGCCAACAACGGCACACTAATATCCAAGAGTCTCGTTTCTTTGCTTTTCTGTCGCTTCATCGCTTGCGTCTTCTACCCTCGCGTCTGCCTCGTTCTCCCCTCCGTTTGGTGCCCCCAGCGCCGCCATCCGTCGCCTCGCGCTCCGTCCTTGTCACCTTCCTACGACGCCTTGGCACTGGCTCCCCCTCCCCCTCCCCCTACCCCGTCTTCCGCGGCCGGCGCTGCCGCACAGTGCTCAGGAATCAACAATCGATTGGAAGATGTTCTCAAATGTATTCCATTTTCATGAAAATAAACGTGATTTTTCCAGGTTTCAGAAAGCAAATGTATAGTTTTCAAAAAAAACAAAGATGACGGAATGCACGAGAGAATTAAATTCATTATTCCATTAAGGAGAAAACATGAATCGCTTAGAATTATAAGCAGATAAAAGCCGAAGTTCTTTTTGAGAAAAATGATTTTTTTCTGTTTTTGTTTACGTTTATTTTCACTCCGAACAACTTTTTGAAGGTGGAATTTGAGGGTTTTTTCCATATTTCAATATGTGATAGGTATATGGCAGGACTTTACCATCGTACTTCTAACTGAAAATGTAAGGTCGGGATCTACCGTTATTATTTGAGCCCCTCATTTTTTTGGTTTTATTGTTACACAAGCACATATTCAATTAAAATTATGTTTAATTGTGACGTTCATAAAATTCCTGTCTTTGGACAGGAATTACATTTCGGCACATGAAAATGTATAAACTCTGGTTGGTACAACCAAATATCTGTTTTTCAGTATGGGTGCATGTAATTTGTAGGAATGTAATGTAATTATATACACTTTTGGACGGAAAATAGTCCAAATTAATATTACTAATAAAGTGTTATAACTTAAACACCATTGAAATCATATCATTATCCATACATAGATATAGTTAAAGATATTACCTAAAAGTCATTACTTTATATGAAATAATAAAATATAATAAAATAAAAGTATGTAATAAAACTTAGTTTATTTAATACTCATTACATCAAGTTTTATGCAATGCTTTTTCTACGGCTTAAGACAAGAATTTTAAGTTAATCTTGTATATTGAACGTTTACATGACACCTGGCCTGCTTTATCCATTCAACGCTATCTAGGAACCGTTTCCTAGGAGTCGAAGATGCACTGGTTAAACGTATCGTAACGTAACCATAATCGACCATAAGCATTAATCAAGTTCAAATTAGCAGTACCCAAGTTCAGGTAGGATTCATTTTATTAAAGGATGGTCATCAAATTACAGCACCTGTACTTATTTCGTATAATCCTATAATTTGATCATTCCTCATAGAAGGCTTCAGTATTTTGACTTTCTCCTCTGTTCTAGATAGATGGGGTTAACCTCACAAATCCGTGGTTAGTTCTGGTACAGTAACATACACAATTCAAAAAACGTTTAATTAACTGTAATGTTGGCCAATGACAGACCTTTTCTGACTGTAAAATTATATGTGATTGGTGAAACACGTGACTGCAATGAAACTGTATCATAATGAGTCCAATGCATATTATGTAACGAGCAGTGGTCGTCTACTAAGAGAATTATACAATATACAAAAAATTGAACATTCATTTAGACCTTTTACTGACATCTGAATTTCTACTAACTTTTGCTGCGTCTTAATGTCAACTGAAAATTCCACATCGTAATTTCAAGCTTGAAAAATGATTATAAACAGGGACAATTTATCAAATAAACACGTTTACGTTCTTTTTAAAGTACATATAAGGATGTTATGTAGACTATTTCTTCAAATAATTAAAGCCAATAGTGTTTAACCATCCATATAAAATGCTCCAATCAAGGCGGTGGATCTTAAAAAACTTCACATTGCTATTTCTATCCGATTTTTATTACCGTCTCTCCCTACTGGCCAATAATAAGCTACAACTCATCTATCTTAGGAGACGGTATGTATCAATCGCTGTGTTGATGTGCAATAAACTCCGTTAATACAATAACATTATCTCTCTGACTTTAACATGCTCTCAGTTATTTTCAATATTTAGCGTATTATGGAACTCTGCAGGACGTAATTTCATTCGTGGATTAATCCTATTAAATACCACCCGTGCTTTGGAAATTCTCAGATAAATACCTCCTCATGTCGCGAGTCGGGGATTTATCGACAATTTACAAAGCCCTCGCGGTATTCCCTATGATAAACTCGAACCGAACTGTAGTTGAAATTCACAATTTCTGCCACCTAAATTTGTATTCTAGACCATCGTGCGGCGTCGCGTCTGTCTGAAAGACGTTCCACCTGGCGAGAAATTGAAATCTCGTTTCTAGCGCTCCCTCTGGTGAGGGGTGGGCCGCACACGCTTTTCCGAGGCGCGGAGTGCGAGGGTGTGGGAGCTGCGGGTCGTTGTTTGACGTGGGTGAAATCTGGTTGCGGTAGTTGTGCAAGAGCTGCGCCAGGGCGAACGCAACCCGTTCCTTGGCAATTGGAAATAGCCAGGTGTTGTTCACTTGTTTGCCGAAAGTCTTGAGAGGTGGAGTGACTTCCGGACGGTAGTAGTTGTACGACCAGTGGCTCCATGTAATCGTCGTCGGGGTCTTGTCCCACGGTTCTGACGTTGAATGGTGGAGATGATTACGAAGACGATTATGTTAGTTGGTAAGAATTGAATTAAATTGAATGAATGCCTTATTTTACGTGGCGAGTCTCGGGCCATCAGATCCGCTCTTCCGACCACACAAATTTTGCTACGCTCCTTTCAACAACTAGCAGAGAACGGAGGTATTACTTGGGCGAGAAACACGCGATTTGAATTTAGGCTTGATGATCTTTTACATGCAAGTAAATCTACTAACATGTGACAGCCGGCTTTACTTCCCCTCCGAAGGAAGGCGTACGAACGATTTTTTGCCCTTAAAAATCCACGGCTTCGATAGGGTTTGATTCCGCGAACATGGGTATAACAGTCCGATACCGTTACACCGTCACCGAGCACGACGAGTAATGAGAAATGAAGATGGTGCAAACGATGAAAGGCTGGGAAAACGATAATATCCATAGAAAACTGTCGTGAACCCGCTTTGTGCCTCACGAACTTCATATGATCGAATGGGGTAGGACCCCGTCATTCAGATGTGGAAAATTCTCTCAGCTCGCTTCGTTTCGTGACGTCTTGCGATGTGGTGATCGCTTTAGAAATCAAAAGGAGTGCGGATTATGAGACGGAAGGAAATTGTTTATTAGTACTACTAGTAATTGTTCAAAAACATTTTTAAAGATTATTGTTTTTTTTTAAACACTAACCGCAAATGCTGAGAAACTTCTTCTAATTTGGTACTAGCACTACTCATTACCACAAAAATCAGTGACTCTATGTGGGGTGTTCACATTTTGTGGCTTCTTTTTTCTGTACTTCACTTTTTGAAGACATCAATAATATCACTTCTTGAAAGTAAATTGACACAAAAATAAAATTATTTAGAATTTTAATTTAATCAATAGTTATCTAAAAATCCACGCTTCATACTACATTGATTTGAAATATTTTTTCTAACATTGTTTTATTTCTTAAGAAGTGGGAATTTTTTTGCCGTAACTTCATACGCATTCATGTGCTTCATCGTAATTAGGTGACGAAGTGTTTATTTTTTAAATTAATAGCTATCATACATTAAGTCAATACATGGAATACTAAGCTGTTGAAGTAATCCAGGAATCAGTTTTATGGCAACTACTTGCTTGCTCACTTTTCTTTCAACTCCTACTATTTTATGATTTTACATAGAATGTAATGTAAATTTTCATGTATATTTTTGCACGTTAATATACTATTTACGTACGTCAAATCGTGTTTTCTTTCCATTAATAGCTCTAGTAAATAAAAAATAAGATGCATATGAAATGGTACTTGAAATGTAATTATGATTGTTCTAAGATACTTAAAAGAAGATGTCTCTCACTGAACTTTTCTTTGCACCGCAAAGTCACATTTTAAGAAATAATGTGATAATCTTAGCCTGCAGGTAAACCTGCATCAATTGACTAAAAGTTTATGAATAATTCAATAAGAAGTCTCAGGAACATCTTTTTGAATAAAAAATTCATGGGTCATTTTTAAGAACCACTAATCTTATCTACCTGGAAAGCGTTGTATATTAACAGATACGTTAAGTGCAGTGCCTTATAAAGCAAATTCTCAACAATGAAATGGTGCTAATGTAAAAGGTTCTTCGAATCATTAGTAATTCAACGCTTTTACGAAAGGATCTCTTCGAGGGAGAAGAGTGTAACAAAAATACCTGATATTTTTTAAGGTGACATTTCTAGAGAATAAGAATACTTCGGTTGCAAGAACATTATTAAAATATATACCTTTTGTCACATTTTTTATAAATACATTTAGAAAACAAGATTTTATTCGGATGTAATTTCTAGAAATATCTAATTTCTCGATTATGTTCACAGACACCACTGAAGTATTGTTTTCTCTCTGGGGTCTAAATTTATGTTTTTCAGAAGCAGTATATTCATGCCCTAATATTTCTATATTGCCTACGTATTTTATTCAAGTAAATATATTTTCTCAAAAGTCTTTGAAAAACTATGTTAACATAAAGAAATGTCAGATCTATCAACATGAATTGGTATAAATAAACCAATGGTTAAAAATATTAAGGCCACAATGAAACTATCGAAGTAATACTCGTATACATAAATATTGACTGAATGGTGGATTGGTTTCAGAGCAACTTCTTGTAATAATAATAATAATAATAATAATAATAATAATAATAATTATTATTATTATTATTATTATTATTATTATTATAGTAATAATAATAGTAATACTAATAACAATAATTATAATAGAAATAAAAGCAACAATAATATTATAATACGGGTACTTTTTTGTTTTCCAACAGAAAAAAGTACTATGAGTTGTAGAAGAATATTTTTTTTCTATTGGAACCATATATGTGCGTGTGATTCAACAGTGCACGACTGCATCCAAACCTCCCTCATATCCTTTCCACGCGACTCACTGCATCTGCTTCAATGTCACCTCCCCACCTCACTTGACGTCAACCCTGCCCCCTCCCCACAACCTTCCCCGCTCTCCAGTCCGCCTCGCTTAGCCCGTGCCAGCACATTAATATATAATTCCCGGTTCATATTTAATTTATTCTTCGGGGAGCGATGTGTATATTTAATGTCCCAGAGCTCTCTCGGAATTTTTAATATCCCGCCGGCGCCCCACTTGAAAACAGGCTTCGGAGGAGCGTTTTATGATCCTAATAATTTTTCAAGCTTTCTCCGCGCGTACCTGTGACGCGAGCGTTATTCTTTTCTTTAGAACCGCGCGGCGGGGGAGAGGCGCCGACGTCGCTGGCTGCTAGGCGGCTTTTCGAGGGCGTCCTTCTACGGGCTTCGTGCAACAGATGAGCGGCCCGGAGGCCGGGGAAGGGGGCGGAGGTTGCGACGCTCAAGGGTCCTCAGTGGGGCGAAACGTTCCATTGCTGCTGCGGCACAGACGCATCGTGTCCGTTGCGTCAGCTTTGTCCTTGTCCTCGGTCTAGCTCTCGGCGTCTCCGTTGCGGCTGCTTTGCTACTTCATTTGGAATTGTCACATCAGCCTCGGTCACTTTCAATTGTCAGAACCTTTGCATCTTTTCCATTGGTGCCACTTTAGTGGTATTAACTACTCTGTAAGTTTCTGCGACCGGAGGAAATAATTTTCTTATCATTCTGCCTTCCAACACCAGGATAAAAATATGTTCATTTTGCTACAACAGCCAGGCAAGATCTGATAAAAAAGCATCTGTAATAAATTTTAATTACATTAACGTCATATATGTTATAAGATCGTATACTATATTAAGATGACTATCAATTACGCATTCAAGTGTTCAGAGCATTCAATTCATAACTTCGAGCAATTATATACATTATCTTATAGAATAAAACAGAAAAGAAAGTATTATTTATTACGCTACTTACAAATACATTGAAATATTTTCGGTGGTAGAGTTTTCTGAATACGATTACTAAAAATTCATAAAGGGAACAATCAAACGAACATTGGAATATTTGTTCGTTTTTTCTTGCAATCTTGACTTAATAGGAATGGATATGGTTATTGAGTTTAAGTCATAATAGAAAAAAAGAATTCTACATTCTTTTTTACCAACTTTTTTTCTTTTTGGTTGCCAACGTTTCGGCCATTTATTGGGTCTTTATCAGGGTTTTCACTTAATTCTGTCTGTATGCAGGTGGTATATGATATTTTAGGCAAACAGAATGAATGGGAAGCCCTGATGAAGGTCCAAAAAGGGCCGAAACGTTGGCACCCAGATGAAATCTAGAGATGCTACAAAATGGCACAGTCTTTCTCGCAGTTGTTTTGTATGTCCTTTGTAAATAACTTTTATTAAACACTAACTTTGTAATTACTTTAAAAAATTCAAATTCTGAAGGAACGTCTCTAGCACAAGGAAGTGTTCCAATTGTCTATTGATTTATTTGTTCACAAATGAGAATTTACCTACATATTTTCTGCTTTCTTTGCCGAATTTTCGAACTATGGTTCTTCCGCTCGACGTATGTTGGATTTGATAATCTTGCCCGCTCTTTCCCCCATGATCACCTCTTATTGATTTGAGTAATGCACTAACACCCAATTTCTCTCTGCATTTTTCCAAAGGCTCCCACGATAAATTTTCAGAATTATAAACAAAATGTGTATTATAGAAAATAGTTATGTTATTATTTTATGGCAAAAAATATCCCCTGCTACTATTCCACTTCCATTATTACCTCCATCATTATTGTCATCCTCACACACTCTGTTACCAACCGCACCATTACCAGCAGCACTGTCATCACACCACCACAATCACTATCATAACCACCAGTATCCACCACCACTATCACACCATCACTATCACACTATCACTATTGCTCCACTACTATCACACCACCACTATCCCGCCCACACTATCCCGCCCACACTATCCCGCCCCCACTATCCCGCGCCAACTATCACGCCACCACTATCACCACCATCACTATCACGCCACCACCAACCACACTAGCACTAACACCACCACTACCACCTTCGCGGCCCCCGCAATTTCCACACGTGCCTCTCCGCCATGAACTCCGTTCCCCACCATCACAATCGCCTCGTGCGTCGGCGAATATCGCTGCCTCTGCCAACGCGTGCGCCCGAGGGAGGGGCGTCCTGGATTAATTAACGCTACAGCGGGACTTAATTGGAGCGGCGGCGGCGGCGGCGGTGGCGCCCGCTGCCCCGCAATCCGGCCGCGCGCTCTCCCCCCTCCCTCCGACCCCGCCCACACCCACGCCTGCGCCGGCGGCGGCGGAGGCGTTTAGGCGGGGCAGGGCGAGGCGTGGCGGCGCGCGGGCGCTACCTGGGGCAGCGAAACTGGAGCCGTCCACCAACACCAGAGATGGAGGGTGGAGTTGGAGGCCACAGGAAGTCGCCACTCGTACGCGGAGTTTGAGGGCTCTCGGGAGAAATAGGAGTGAACGACCAACTGAAGGAAGGATTGGAGAAGGTTGGTAACATTATATGTTCCTCTTGTGTTTACTAATTGTATTGCTTTTTTATTTTATCTCTTGGCGACGTTTCGAAGCGATGTTAGCACCATCATCGTCAGTAACTTGCCTGATGATGAGGCTAATCGCGTACCGAAGCATCGCTAAGATATGAAAAAATGTCTGATAGAAAAAAATTACAATTTGATTGCAAATAACACGAGGAATCTATAATTTTACCAATCTACACATAGATAATCATTATTTCAAATGAGGGGGGAAGCTATGGCATGGGGAGAGAAGAAAGTTAGATCGTAAGTTGGCTTCAAAAATGGATAATAACTATTAATTCTAATAAATCCCAAGCAAAAGTATTTTCAGTAAAAATACTCAAACAAAAATACCCTTCAATTTTAAACAAAAAGGAATACAATGGCTACCATTTTCAACCCTGGTCAAATATTTAGGATTACAATTTGACAAAAAATGTACGTCAAAAGATCATGTCTCAAAAATAGGTAGCAATACATTTATTAAAATGCTAAAATTATATTCCCTGATAAATAAAAACTCTAAAATGAACATATAAACGTCATTATCCATCTTTAGATACATCAATCGGCCCTTGCTTACATATGCCTGTCAAAAATAGGGCTCCTATCAATTTAAAAAAACAAAACAAGTCATTCAAAATTAAATCCTCTGGTTCATTATTAATGAATGGATTCATCAAGAAATTTCCTTTGCACCATTAAAAACTTGGGTAACTAAATTATCATCAAAATGTTAATCTGACTTACCCCTATGTCCTGCAACTAAGACATTTTCACTCGGATAATCAGCCTACCCACAACCAAGAATTAAACCTGTTATGCGAAAGACTTGTTACATCCTCCATAATTTGATGATAATAATTTCAAACTCTGTACATAATTATTCAAATTTTAAACATGTATCAACTCAAATCATTAAATGTATATAAAAAATAGAAAAATCTATTCTATGTATGTCAGACGTTCCTAAATAGTGCAACCTTCGATATGTTAATGTTAATTGTACAATGTAAAAAATGGAATTACAATAAGTATAAACTCTGTATGGAAATCAATTGTGTATATATGAAAACCCTTGAAAGACTGAGTAAGTTGAACAGGGATTAATATTTTTTTTAATCACTGAAGTGGTAGAACTAGTATCGTTTTTAAAAAAGGGACTTTAAGTTATATACTTCCTTGCAGTCGCGTGACTAAAAGTGACAGATTGGCACCATTTCCTTCCTTTATATCAATTATAATATATTTTGTGAAATGTTGGCTTCAATGTACGTATGCAATTGATTGATTACAATAAAGTGCCTTAGAATAAATGTTGAAACTTTCAGGAAATTAAAGAGTTCGAATATTATAATTTTTTGCTAATAAATACGTGCTGGAAAATTTGTTATAATGAAGTTACACATATATGGTATTTGCCATTGATCAGTAAACATATCATCCTGAATTGCTGTTTCGCTGTATCACGAAATCCCTTTAACTGGTCTGAACGTTACTTTTTCATGTGTTTCCTAGACATGAAAGATAAAGTTGCATGTGTAACTTTATTATATGAAATTTTCTACTACACGTGAGTGGCGAATAGTGATCATCTTCAACCCTTCTAAACAGCCTAGAAATTCGTAACATTTAATTCGAGACATTCTGTATAGTAACGTTAATCTAAAACATAAAATTTGCATTTAATCTGCAGCAAGGCGAGAAATGAAGTGATGGGTCAAATGAAGATTAGAAAGATCCTGAAACACATTTGTAGATCGTGCGTACGATTACGTAATTATAATTAATTTGATGGTTTTCTATGTCTGAAAGAGCTACAATGGACTGAGGTACGAGGAGTTATATTTCATTGAGTTGGATGCAACGGACGTAGTTTCAAGTGGAGTGGGAAGAGGGGGATCTAGTGCATGGCTAAATGATTCTAACCCAAGTGAGATCACCTGCGCATTATTGCAAAGTGAGATGGATAGCGTAATATGATAGGAAACTGTGTACAGTACGGGGTGTTTGGTGTTGGCAAAATACAGGGCAGCCTGCACTGCAATGGGGAGTCAGAAATACTAATTGTAGGTCAGTGAAATGTCTAAACATCCAGGGCATGTGCACTCCTCTAAACAAAATGAAATTTAATAATATATTTTAATGTTGGATAAAGGATAAGTAATAGATTTTAATGTTGTTCACGATAATATCATAGGATAATACCGTGAATGTTATACCGTTTATTTATCTTCAATGTAGGACAACACGGTCCTATGGTTTCATCGATACCATAATGTCATGTAGTGTGCTCATAATTTATTTTAAGTCACTGCGTCAATAAAGAAATGCCTTATCTCATATTTTTCAATGAAACTATAGTTCTCGTATGAACAAACCCATCAATAGGCATTAAAGTTTGTTTTTCTACAGATGACGGAGCTCTCCACTTTTACACTACGATACAATAGCAACCCATGCTACTTTACGGCTTAGCAGTTACATAACAGCCGCCAGGAGATTGTTCCAGAATAAGAGATCATCCGCTGATAAGAACCATAATATTATCTCAACAGAGTTGTAAAAACGACAAAAAATTCTAATAATCTGATCGCTTTAATGTCACTAAAATATTGTGAAAAAATAAATTCTGCTTCTCTAAAGTTATACCATGTTTTAAAACAATTATCTGTTTATTTTGTTTGTTTTTGTTGAAATTGTGGGCCTTTCATACTTCTTTATAGACATCCACTCAAGCCTTGTAGACAGGACGCCACGTGACGTTGGTGAGCGGGCGATCGGACAAATCAGCAGCTGTTGAGTGAATGCAGTGCTGGGTACCAGGTGTTCAGCCAAGAAGGATGGCAGGCGGACGAAAGGGCGAGCGAGCAGGCGGCAGGCGAGCGGGCGAGCTAACGGGCGAGCTGGCAGGCGAGTGAGCGAGTGAGCGAGCGAGTGAGCGAGCGAGTGAGCG
>BOPP01000001.1:11336508-11354939 GCA_017312745.1 Gryllus bimaculatus
AATCATAACTAACTGTATCTAAACTAACTAATCCTAAACTAAACCTTAACCTACCTACCTAACTAACTAACCTAACCTAACAACTAACTAACCTAACCTAGACTAACCTAACCTAACTAACCTCTAAACCTAACTAACTAACCTAACCTAACCTAACCTAACCTAACCTAACCTAACCTAACCTAAAACCTAACCTAACTACACCTAACCTAACTATACCTAACCTAACTTAACCTAACCTAACCTTAACCTAGACGCTAACCTTAACCTAACCTAACCTAACCTAAACTACCTAAAATAAACCTACCTAACTAACCTTAACTAACTAACCTAACGCTAACCTAACTAACTAACCAACGCTAACCTAAAACCTCATCCTAACCTAACTAACTAACTAACCTAACCTAGACTACTACTAACCTAACCTAAACGCTAACTAACCTAACTAAACCTTTAACCTAACCTAAATAATAAACTAACGCTAACATAACTAACTATCTAACCTACCTAACTAACTCAACTCTAACTAACTAACTAACCTAACTAACTAACCTACCTAACTAACTACTAAGCTAACGTAACTAAGCCTAACATAACCTAACCTAACTACCTAACTACCTAACTAACCTAACCTAACTAACCTAACGTAAGCCTAACTAACCTAACTAACTAACATAACTAACTAACTAACTAACCTACCCTACACTAACCTAACTAACTAACTAACCTAACCTAACCTACTAACCTAACCTAACGTAACCTAACTAACTAACCTAACCTAACCTAACCTAACCTAACTAACCTAACATAAGTAACCTAACCTAACCTAACTACTAACTAACTAACTAACTAACCTAACCTAACTACCTAACTACCTAACCTAACCTAAGCTACTAACCTAACCTAACTAACCTAACCTACCATAACTAAACCTAACCTAATTAACTAACCTAAAGCTAAACCTAAACTAACCTAACTAACCTAACCTAACCCAACCTAACCTAACCTAACTACTCACCTAACTAACTAACCAACCTAACCTAACCTAACCTAACCTAACTAACTAACCTAACCTAACTAACCACTAACCTACCTAACCTAACCTAACCTACTAAGACCTAACTAACCTACTACTAACCTAACCTAATAACGCTAACTACTTAATAACTAACCTCACTTAACTAACCTAACCTAACACTAAACCTAACCTAACTAAACCTAACCTAAACCTAACCTAACTAACCTAATCTAACTAACTAACCTACACCTAACTAAGCGCTAACCTAACTAACCTAACCTAACCTAACCTACTAACCATAACTAACTCACTAACCTTAACTAACTAACCTAACTACCTATACTAACGTAAACCTAACCTAACTAACTTCTAACCTAACTAACTACCATAACCTACCTAACTAACCTAACCTAACTACTAACCTAACCTAACCTAACCTAACCTAACCTAACCTAACCTAACCTAACCTAACCTAACCTACTACCCTAACTAACTAACATAACCTAACTAACGTATACCTAACTAAACTACCCCCTATGCTAACGCTAACCTAAACCTAACCTAACCTAACCAACCTAACCTAACCTAACCTAAACCTAACCTAACTGAACGGCTAACTAACTAACCTAATAAACTAACTAACTAAACCTAACTAACTACCTACCAAACCTAACTAACCTAACCTAACTAACCTAACTAACCTAACTAACCTAACTAACCTATACCTAACTAAACTAACTAACACCTTAACTATACCTAACCTAACTAACCTAACAAACTAACCTATAACTAATAACTACACTAACCTAACTAACCTAACCTAGACCTAACATAACTAACCTAAAACCTAACTAACCTAACTAACCTACCTAACGCTAACCTAACCTAACCTAAACTAACTCTAACCTAAACCTACCTAACTAAACTAACTACCTAACCTTAACCTACTAACCTAACCTAACCTAACTACCTAAACCTAACTAACTAATTACCTAACATAACCTACGCTAACCTAACCTAACCATAACCTAACATAACTAACTACTAAACCTACTAACCTAACCTAACCTAACCTAACCTAACTAACTAACGCTAACCTAAACTACTAACTAACTAAACTAACCTAACCTAACTAAACCTAACTAACTAATAACTAACGCTAATAACTAACTAACCTAAACCTAAAAAACATAAGTATAAATCGTATGTGGGCGGTGGAGGTAGCGGGGGCTTGTGGGCGGAAGCCGACGTGGGGGGGGGGGCGTGAACCTGATATTCCGGGGTGGTGCTGGGAAGATGGAGGTGGAGGCAATGGGTGTGTGAGGTTCCCGAGGTGTCTGGAGAGTAGGGGGTCGGTAAGGGGATAGTCTAAGAAGACGTGGGTGAGGGCTTTGCTGAGGTGGGTGCGGAGCATGGTTTATTAGCTGCGTGTGTGCGAGAGGGAGAGTCTTTGCGGGAGGAGGCAGCAGAGGTGAGGTGGGCGTGACTATGAAACGGAAAGGCTCATGGAAGGAGCGAGAGATGGCTGAGGGATAGGGCAGAAGGAGGGTTGTGTAGAGATGGGTAGACGGAAGGGAGGGTGGGTGTATGAGCGGGTCGGGCAGGGGGCCGGGGTCGAGGCATCGAACGAGCCAGGATCGTGCCTCGTTACAGGCGTTTTTCATGGGCGCGTTGGGGACTGTTGGGGGCAGAGGCAGTAACTGCCCCGCCGCCCCCGGCGCGTGCGCGCTCCCGGGCGCCGATACCACGTGAGCAGCCGACTCTGCGGCTCATCGATGCTCGCAGCTTTTTTTCGGCTGGCTACAATCGAGCTCTCTCGCATCCAGTCGGAGCAGATGTAGATAGTTGATTTTGATCCCTGTTTCTTATGCCCTCGCGCATTCAGCTCGGATCACGTGCGCGCCCGCCGTCTCGCTGCAATCGCCACGGCGACTCGCAGTCTTCAGGCTTCGTGGTCTTACAGATGCGTGGTCTCTCCGGCCGTAAATATATTCTCTGAATCTACAATTTTCCAGTGGGTTCCAATTTCTGTGTTGTTTGGAACTCTTCTTAATTCGTTGCGACTATTGCCATCTTAGGTGGTACAAGGATTCTCTTAGTTTGTATTTATTTCCACTTTCTTTCCTCGTTACCGCCCTATCAATACGTAATAATTTTTAGTGTAATATTCAATTTTCCATTTCCGGTTTTTATTTACCTCCAGATTATTTCCGCGTTTTACGATTTTCTCTCGCTTTTTCTTATTTGTTTAGTCTACCTTACTATTACTCCCAGCTATTCATGTTTTCCACATCGATGGCACTGGTAACTTTGAGCACTTTCTAGTACAGTCAAATTGTCAGTATTGTGACAAAACGATTAGTTAAAATTTTTTATACGCCTGATCGAAATTGTTTTTTTTAATGGACAAAATTTGCTAAATTTCTGCTAATAATTTTTTCTTAAAAAATAAAATTAATTTTTGTGAATGTATAAAGTAAGAGTCCAAAGGAATCGTTTGAGTAGTTCAATGTTGAAGACTGTTGGGGGGTGCTTTCCAATCGTTACGGCCGTTCTCCTCCTCCCATCCTCTGGTACGGTTGTCTGACCAGCTGGGGCGGCCGCACCGCCGACTGCCCGCGCCCGCGCCGGCGCGCCGCCGCGCGCCCGCCCGTCCGCTCTCCGCTTCCGCGCGCCTTCTTCACGCCCCCTCCGCCGCCCCCCGCCGTGTCAACCCGTCGCGTCACGAGGAATCGCGGTGTGGGAAGATGGGCGGTCGCCGGGAGAGGGACGCCCGTGGAGTGAGGGGAGGCGGCGGTGTGAGGAAGGATGAGGGCTAGGGCGATGTCATGGGCGAGGGGGTGGGCAAGGGCGAGGGCGAGGACATGTGCAACGACGAGAGGTCGTGCGAGAGCGCGGGCGTAGGTGAAGGCAACAGCGTTAGCGATGGCGAAGTCGTGTGAAAAAAGAGGGTAAGACAGGGTGAGGGTGAGGGCTTGAGGAAGGGAGAGGTCTTGTGCGTGGTAAGGGCGAGGTGGTTCACGACGGCAAGGGAGGGAGAGAGAGACATAGAGAGATAGTGGAAGTGGGAGGGAGGGAGGAAGAGACGGGGGGAGAAAGGGAGGTCGAGAGCTAGTGCGCAAGAAAAGGCGTGGACATTGACGTAGCAGCGGGTGCGAGGGTGCTGTTCCTGCAAGGGCTAACCGCCCCTGATTCCATGCGTTTGTGTTTCCTCGCCGCTGCTCCCCAATTGGTCCATTCTCTGTGCCGCCCGCCTGACCTCTTTCGTTTGGTTTGCGCCGGTGGGCTGAACCTTTTATAACTCCCCGCTTTCTGTGTGCTACGCTGTACGCGAAGCTGTGTTACACCATCGACTGTTTCTGCGATTCGTGTGTGTGTTGAAATCTATTATTGTTTCTTTCTTTACATCTATTTTATGACTCAGACTGTTTTTTTAATATAGTCGTTTTATGTTTACCAATCCAAGGAATGGAATTCTTAAAAAAGTGTATTACCTAGTAAACTAGTGAATTATTTTACATTTCATGTCTTCATTACTCTCTATCGTTCTTTAATTCTCTTCGAAGGTTTCCTTTATATCAATCGCCTTGTAGAGAATAGAATAATGCAGTAAACTTCCTACGTAACGGCACACTCTCTTGCGTTAATGCAAAACTTTTTGAACTATATTTTACGTTTATTCATGTTAGAAAAGTTGACAAATACAAAGAAAGACAGAAAATAAAGAAATAATACTTACGTGGAAATTAAACATTAATTTTGTGGTATTAGAAGAGTAATATGGAGTACTGCAATATATTTTTTAATTATTTACAATAATGCTTCATATCAGAGAGCTGCATTTGAGGATTTTTTAAAAATAATATTTTTAATTCTACATTACTATCTCTAACCTTTATATATTCGTCCACATTTTCAATGTTATTTGAAATAATAATTTGCCTGTTTCATAGTCATTCTATCTCTTTCACTCATAAAATGAAAATATATTTAATATACACCGTAACATAAAAAAGTCTATGATATTCATATTCATTGCATATTAATGCCACTTGTTTAGAACGAAAAGAATCCAACTCTCTGAATAACTTGTCTCAGGAGTGACTTCGTCAGGAGTGTACTTTCACTCTCCTTAATATTTCTCAGCCAATATCGCTCTTTCTAGAACGCATTTTGTTCTTATCCATTTCCCTCTATAACTGTTCGTGACGATCCTCAAAGTAAGAGTATAAAATTGGCAATTATTCCCCTCTACAAGCTCCACCAACTCCTTTAAATTCATCCATAATCCATCACAGCACAGGAAGACATCGTATCAAAAATGTGCTTTCGTAACTCCGCCCTGTCTGTTCCCTGTCAGTCCTTATTGGTAAAGATTCTTCCGCTTTTACATAGTTTTCACATACACTTTCAGAAGTACTGCTATACGGTCGCACCCTCCTATTTTTCTCCACCGCTTTCCAATTCATCTTCTCTGTTTATACGATCCTTAGTGTCGCTGTGGTTTCTTCCATTTTCATCTTGCGTCCTTCCCCTCTTCTTTATCCTCGCACCCACTTTTTCAAGTCACTAATCGTGTTTTTCTATCTCTTCTCGTAATCATTTTAAATATTCAGACCCATAATTGACCATTTCTTTACCCTAGTGACTCACTGAAACACGCGCAAGCTATTATCACGTGAAACTTCAAGATATTCATAGCTATACCGTGTTTGTTTAAACTTTCGTGTTGATTACGACCATCCTGCTTTTACACATTTTCTAAATTTACTTGCAGGCACAGAGCAACCAAACCGATGCTTCTCCTCGAATATCCCAATGATTTCCCGGCCTCGCGGTTCTCTTCTTCATTGTCTTTCAGCTCTTTTCCCCTCTCCTGACGCGATGTTTCTGTCCAATCTGCGCGAGCTTTCTTTTCCTCCCCTCGCGTTGGGTTTGAGGGCCCGTCCCCGGGGGCTCCGCGCCTCCGACCCTCCAACGTCGCCCCCGCAGGCTTCTCACCCTCCGGCTCCCGCCACACCTCGCGCCCAGCTGTGCCATCACCGCCACCCTATCTCAAGCCCCAACGCTTCCGCCGCCACCGTCATTTCTCGCCAACATCTCCACACCGCTGTCACACTACGCTCCAGTATCCTTGCCAAACCTGACTACCAGTCTTCCCATCTCCCCGTCTCCCCGCCTCCCCGTCTCCATGTCTCCCCGTCTGGCCGTCTTCTCGTATCCCCGTCTCCCCGTCTCTCCGTTCCCCCGTCTCTTCGTTTCCCCGTCTCTTCGTTTCCCCGTCTCTCCGTTTCCCCGTCTCTCCATTTCCCCGTCTCTCCGTTTCCCCGTCTCTCCGTTTCCCCGTCTCTGCGTTTCCCCGTCTCTGCGTTTCCCCGTCTCTGCGTTTCTAGTCTTCCGTCTCCCCGTTCTTTTATCCACCGTATTCTTTATCCCGTCTCTCTTTATACCGTTCTCTTTTCCCGTCTCTATTTATCCGTCTCTCTTTATCCCGTCTAGTTTTAGGTACCCGTCTCTCTTTATCCGCGTCTCTCTTTATCCCGTCTTCTTTATCCGTCTTCTTTTATCCCCGTCTCTCTTATCCCTCTCTCTTAGTTCTTTACTTTCTCGTCTCTCTTTATGTCCCCGTCTCTCTTTATCTCGCTTGCCTTTATCCCGTCTTCTTTTATCCCCGTTCTCTCTTATCCCGTCTCTCTTTATCCCCGTCTCTTTATCCGTTCTCTTTCTCCCGTCTTCTTTCATCCGTCCTCTTTATCCCGCTCTCTTTCTCCCCGTCTCCTATTCTCCCCGTCTCTTCTCTCGTTCCCCCCGTCTCTCTTGCTCCTCTCTCTTTACGTCCTCCGTTCTTTTCTACCCGTCCTCTTTCTCGTCTCTCTGATCCCGTTCTGACCTTCTGTCTCCCTCTCTCGTCTCCCGTTCTCCGTCCGTTCCCCGTTCCTCATATCTCTTCTCTCTTTCTATATGTCCCCGCCGTACATGATTGTCACTCCGTCTCCTGACGCGTATCAGCCGTCCAGTTTCTCATCTCTATATCCAACTCTCTCCGGAAATCATTCCTTAAATCCCGCGGTGCTGGTCATAATTCCGCGTTATTTCTCCTGCTAATCGTCGTGCATCCACTGTTGCCTCTATCCCATCTCTTACTCCACTCCTCTTCCGCATCCTGCATCCGTTTCTGGTGCATGCTCAACCACCGTCCCTACGCTCAACCTCCCCCATACCCGACTAACCCACCATTGCTTTCTCCACGACTCTGTGACCTTGCCCCCGGTCCGTCCTTCACTAACCGACACGCCACCTATCCCGCGGTCCCATTTCTCCTCTGCGTCCGTGTCCTCTTGGCCGCCCATGTTCCCCGAAACTTTATAGCCCCTAGCTGCACCCGGCGCTTCACTCCAGTTTGGGGCGTCTCCGCGCCTGTCTCCGGCCTCCCCTTCGGTTTTCCCGCCCCCCTGGCTCCGTCCCAATCCGTCCGTTTCCCTCCGCTTCTATCAACCGTGATCCTCCGACAGCGCTGCTCTAGCCTTCGCGCGGTGCTGCTACCGCTGCCTCACTGCTTCCCGTCGCCCTCGCCGCCCTTGCCGCTACCCCAGGGAGCGCGCCCTCGGCGTCGCTGGGGCTGCGCAGCGGCGCCGCGACGCCCTCGAGCCTCCGGGACGAGGCGCCGGAAGACCCCTTATTGTTCCAGCATCGCAGAGTCTCCCCGGCGCGCGGACTTGCTGGCGAAGGAGGGTGGAGGGAGGGGGATGGAAGAAGCGAAGGCGAAAGAAAAGTTCCGTGGAGGGCGGGAGCGGGGATGATGAAGAGTTTCAACAAAGAGGGACGACGTTCATGAATGCGCAATGAATTCGCGGAAAACGCAGTGGAAGGGGAGAGAACAAGTGCAAGACGGCGGACTAAAGAAAGTCGATTAAGGAATTGACTTGAAACGCTAATTGAATCTATTATATACTAATGGTACATCTATTGAACTTCATTGCATGCAAATATTTTGGAGAACTAAATTTCATTCCAATACATCCCTTTAGTCAATTTTTTTTACTTATTATTCATTTTTGTTGTTTGCAAAAGTGTGTTTTATAGAGTTCAGATCTGCAGTAACTCATTAATTTCAGAACTCAGCATTCAATGGAATCAACTCAGTCGCAGTTTGTGGTCTTCAGTTACACAATATTTTATTATTATATCGAACACATAGTTCTCTGTATACACCGGAACAATATTCGCGATGTTTTGAAGTTAAATCTGTGTGTTTACTGTCAGAGACGATTACAACTGCAACAAATTCAGAATTAATTAATAAATAAATAATATAATATAATGTAATTCATAACATAAAGATTCTTACATGAATATTACGACTAAGACGTAAAGAAGAGATGAAGCCAAAGAAAGGACGTCACATGACTGCTGCCCGCGGAGCGATAACCACGGTGCGATGAACGCAGAAGCCCCGCGTGTCGCCCAGGCCGCTGCGGAAGTGACGACGTCGCTGTGTCTGCGCGTCGTCGCAGGGGAGGGGCAGGGGAAGCGGAGTAAAGCGCGCGGCGGGAGTCGCGCGTCTGCCGCCGCGTTCCATTTGTTTCCCGGGCGTGCAGCGACGCGTCGCCGCTGTCGCCGCGTCGTCGAGGGGGTTTATTGGAACCGCCGCGGGCCGCTCCGGGGGACCCCCGAGCCGCCCCCCGCGCAACGCCGCGGGAAGCGCCGAGTCGGCGGCTTCGGCGGGCGGCTGCGGTGGGCGGTGGAGGCGGCCCTTCAGGCGCTGACACGGCGCTCGTTTCTTGCCGCCTGCCCCGCAGCTGCTGCGCGGTTTTCGTCGGCCGCGCCGGCACTGAAACCACACTCACGACCACGTGGCCCGTGAGCTCCTTCATCTCTTTGAATTTTCTTTCTTGCTGATTCTCCGACGGCTTGTACACCTTCCATGCCAACGCGCCTCCGACGTCCCTGTCGTCCAAAACGCTTCCCATGTCCGTGACGGCGCTGACGTCCCCGACATACCCAAATAAACCAGCACACTACACCCCGAACCGCCATCCCCACCACGTGTCCACCCTCCGGAACAGTTGTCGCCCTCTATGTTGTCGCCCCAGTCTACGCTCTATGTTGTCCGATGACTGCAACAGACCCGCATCGCCTTTGATGTCAACGTTTCTATTACCTCAGATTTGTTCTAGGCCCAAACTTTAGAACATATTCGACGAAGTCTATGTGAATATAACCATCACCCTAAGAAGTTCTAACGTCTTAGGGTCTTTCAAACAGGACGAACTATGAACTTCCAAAATAACTTTATTTCTGCACGCTCTTGTCTTCATTTTATTTCTCCTGCCACCTACCTTCTCCCATCGCCCCGAGATCCCTGTCCCAAACTACGAACACAAGGCAACCTCAGCAGTTTAATGCTGCCGTAGGACACTTTACATGGTCCCAAATCTCTCTCCTCTTCCAGAACCATCTTCTCTGCCAGAGTCCTCTCGTTTGGCAGTGCCCGCTCCTCAGACAGTTCTCACACTCCTGACAGACTCTTCATCACCCCAACCATCTTCTCCATAAGGCCCAATTTCTCTCCGCCAGAGCCTCCTCCACCACAACCATCTCCTCAAGCAGAGCCCCCCCCCTTACCGAAGCCACTCCCTCGCGAGCCCAAATGGAACCGCGTCCGTGAAGGAAGGCGTCGCGCCGCGCGTCGTGTTGCTGCCCCCCCCCCCCCCCCCGGCCCGCTCGCCGGCCCCGGCAGCGTCTTTTCAAAAGAAGAGACTCCATAAGCCGAATAATTGCACGGAAATAAATCTCGAGGGGTGCCGCCGCCTCCCAGCGCGCGCTTCGACGCCGAGTTTTTGAAAGAGCGCCTCTCTATAGTTTCGAGAACGAAAACGACGTAATTTTCACTCTCTCGCAGTCGGCGAAGGCGGCGCCGGGGAAGACGGCGGAAGCGACGGAGGCGGCGGCGAGACCTCGTTAGGTTAATGATGCGTCGGTCGCACCGCGTCGCCCCCGCCCGTCGTTCGTCAATTAAACACCGTCGCGCCACCGTCTCGGTCTCTGGGCGAGCGGTGGTGATGGGGTGTAGAGGTCCCCAGCGGCGGACTGTCAGAGCGCGGAGGGTGAGGGCGAGGGCTCGCATGGGGGTGATCGCAGGCGCGCACGGTCTTTTCCGCTGGATTTTGTTACTCGGGAGAAATCGGTTCTGAACTTGCGAGACTCGGGATGGAGAAGTTTTCAAAAGGTGCGAGAGGAGACGGAGATTTCCTTGTTATACATGATATAATTCGGGTGTTACAAGGAAGAGTACAAATCGTTTCGTTTAGCCATATTTCGTTGCGTTTCAAAAATATCGAAATATTTCTGTATACATTTGGAAAATAATTTTTTATAAATGTATTCCTGAAATACGTCGGATTGTGGTGTATTAATGAAAGTTCGAACATTGTTTCTAACTCTTAATAAGATTTCGTACTTTATTATTTTATACTAGAATATAAGGAATAGAAATGTGAACACTATATTATGTATAAATATTATTTCATTACTTTTTAAACATTTCTTGAATTATAATGTGTATTCGACATTCCTAGTCAAAATACAAAACTATTTGAATTGAAATAGAAGCATCAACGATATAATTATATGTGAAATTTTCAATTTCCTCACGTAGATGTAAGAACAAAACTAGCATGCCCAAACAAACAACAACAAACCCTGAAATATTAGCAATCGATTTGGTGGAAAACTTATTAAATTCATTAATTAAGATGAGTTCAAAGACTTTCGACAGAAGAATTATTCACGTCTTGAAGTTAATGAACACAGAAGAAAGAAGAATAACAAAGTCCAGATATTATAAGTGCGAAGTATTATATTCACTTCATACTGATCGTAAACAGTCCCTAGGGTTACTACCAAATATTCGAAGTAAATTTAATCTAAATAGATGTCTACAACGGCAAATTATCTCCATAATTTTCTCAGTTTCATTAATCAGTTATTCGATTATTTCATGATCCCGGGCGCGTCAACTGCTATACTCAACGGTCCCGTAATTGTAGTGGTGGTGGCGGAGATCTTGCTCTGCTGGATGAGGAGATCTGGCGTCGACCTACATGTCGGCTAGCGGGGTTCTCCTAACCAAGTATCTCTCGTCAGCTGGCTGTGACACTTTGAAATGATTGTAAAAATCACTTGTTTGAAGTGTATTCTTTAATTTTTAATTTGATTTCATGAAAACTTAAATGCACCTGTATACTCATGGTATCATTCTCAATAAGTGAAACAGCGTCTATACATCATTCTAGTGCTTTGTTTAGTTTGCGGTACTTAGTTTACCTTTCTTTGCAATACGCGCGTCGCAAAGTGCTACATTAACAAACGTGCACCGCAAAGTGAAACTTTCAAGCAAATAATAGTTAAAAGAAGTGGTGGTTTAAACATGAGTTGTGATTTTACAAAATTACTCATGTACTTAATGTTATATCATCATCATTCATTTACACAAGTTACATTTCAGCTGATAGAGAAACCGATACAGAATTCAAACCCCATTCCCATTTCAAGCTCATGCCCATTTTCGTGCATTCCGTTCCTCCATCTTCATCTCTTCTTGGTAGTCTTACCTTTCACAGCTTTTCATTTACCCTCCTCCTTCCTCATTTCCTTCCAGGTACTTCAGTAAAACGTCT
The DNA here is from genome assembly GCA_017312745.1 of Gryllus bimaculatus. NCBI lineage: Eukaryota > Metazoa > Arthropoda > Insecta > Orthoptera > Gryllidae > Gryllus > Gryllus bimaculatus. Next base: position 11,348,206 of record BOPP01000001.1, read on the forward strand.
CGTTGCACAACTTCATCTACATCATCCATTTCTTTACTGAAGTTTGGTCTTCTGTCGCTCTATTTAGGCTTCTGCTTACCTTTTATTCTATTCTTTTATTTTATTCTATTGTCACATAGGACAATCTACTATTTTTACCTCCGTTTGCTTGCCCTGATTTTCCTCATAAATGTGTTTACGTAATACGTTTATGTAATATCTTCTTTGAACCACTGTATGTTTCTACTTTGGGAATAAAAAAAATGTATGTTTAATTGACCTATTCATTCTCATTTCATCACAAAGTACTAACATAACCTCGTTTTCATTCACTGCTAATTGGGGTTAACAATGCATTTTACGAGGATTATCTTGCTTTTCTTTTCAATCGTTCTTTTTTTCCTCATTGGCTGCGCGTCGGTGGATCTCTTGGTCTCTTTGGGACACCTACGCTGTGCGACATCCTCGCTGTGGCCGTGCTCTTTGCCCCGACAGCCAAGTGCTCAGGAAGAAGGCGCCATTTTTGCTTTGTTTCGAGCGCCTCTTCACCTCTTCGCCTCTCGAAGGCGGCGGCTTCGTACGCTTATCTCTTCCGAGGCGGTGAGCACGACCATCGCATTGCTCCGCTCCGCCCCACCCCGCTTCGCTTTTCCGCACCGCCCCACTTCTCCACCCATCCTCGCCCCGTCCCACCCCGCCCCGCCCTGACCCAACCTCACATCCCCGCACGCTCCGTTCGCCCCGCCTACCCCTCGCCCGCCCGTACTGCCCACACCATCTCGCACCGCACCGCCCACCTCGCAACCGCCCCCAAATCCTCGCCCCACCAAACCCCATCTCCCCACCCAAACCCCCTCGCCCCGCTCAACGCCCATCGCCTCGCATCGCCCGCATCGCCCCCACAGTCCGTTCCGGCATCGCCCACACCGCCCGCCACTCCTCAGCGCAAACACCATGTACCTCCCGCACCCACCGTCCCGCACCGCACCACTCCTCACCGCTCCGCTCCCACACCGATCGCCCCGCCGCGCCCCGCGCCCGCCCCCGCTCCCACCACCCGCTCTCCTCCGCTCCGCGTCCGCCTGCCCTGCACCGCTTCCGTGCCTGCCATCGCCACCCGCCCTTTCCCTCCCTGCCCCGCTACCCGCCCTGCCGAGCCTCGCTCAGCCCCTCGACTTCCGCCACGACGAGCCCCTTTTGAGGTTCCCAGTAACCCGTCAGATAGGGTCGCTCAGCGACATTCCCTTCTATGCCTTCGATTCGAAGAGGCGATTTGTGAGGCAAGGAAACTCGTTCGGTTTGAAGGAGAAATTTTGGTGGGCACACTCTGTGAAATTTGGGTGGAGTAAATGCTCGTAGAAAACCCCTTTCTTAGAGCAGTTTGTAGACTAGCTTCTTTCTTCATTTTCTCTAGCCACCACTTTTACCAAAGCCATATTTATCTAGTGAGTTTCCTCTAGCCCCAAAAACTACGATTCCCGAAAAGTATGTTTATGACACCACTTTCTGAGGTTACCCTCAAACCATCACTTCGGGTTGTTCCAGTTCTACAGAGACTTGGCCTGTAAGAAGCAATCTGGGGAATTTGTCTCCTTGTGCCATTTTTCCTGTCTCACGTCATTCCTTTATGACGATTTCGCCATATCTGCATCCAGCGATCCGTCTACTCCATTCTCTCAGCTTAATTAATTACTACTGCTCATCGAGTTCAGATAAAGTTTTGGTGAACTCATTGTGAAATTCGGGTGCTCGTATACTACAAGCATTAAGCTTCTGCTTCTACCAAACATCTTCACTCACAGTCTTTCCCTCATTTCTCGTTCCAACTTTTTACAAAGTTTTGTATAAACCGTAATATTTCTATTATTATTAACATGGTAACATTACAGACTCACCTCCGCGACCAGCCTATCCCTCGATCATGACGCCGTTTGACCCAAAGGACAATCGAACAACCTCAACTGTCAATACTACGACACACAAATAACCATATCGCGTCATTTCACACAAGTCCGGCTGGCCGCATTACACCAACGCACACCATCAAACGAACATGACTTGGTCCCATAACTGGGCTGAATGTCTGGACGGTATGTGTTCGAACGTTCCGTTTCCAACCCGGCTACCGTAATGTCAGGTTGCGAGGCATTTCCGTTCCGGGACCACGTGTCTCAGTCATCACTGCCCGCCGGCGCAGGGTCTTATCTGGACGGTCGTCGGAGCTATCGCTGTTGTTTATTGGCGCATAATTTTCGCCGGAGAATTTACGCTCGGTCCGCGTCGCCTCGCGAGGCAACCGCCGTTCACGGCGACCAACCACGTGACGCTCATCTGGCGCGTACTTCCACGCGGGTGGGATGTTGCGGGAAGATTCATACGAAATTGAAGACCCTAGTCCGAGAGGAGGTATCTCTATTTCCGTTTCTCATGTAGTTTTACGTAAACTTTATTTTAACTCTGGGATGCATGGACCAGAGAAACTACATGAATGCGTTTTCCCGGCCTCTGAGACCTGCGCATTACGCTGTCGAAATAAAGAGATAAAATATTGGTTGTTATATTCTTAGTAACTTCATTTCTTCATAAATTTAATAAAAACCAACACTTGGTGTTGACTTTGATGATTATCTATTTGCTCTGTCCCACTCCCCTCCGCTCCTCACACTTCCCTTCACTCCACCTCTCCACTCACAGCAAATATTCCACTAAGTTTCGAGTCCGGGAGAGGTGACTCAGGGCAAACAGCTGATGTCACTGTCGTGCATATGATTAGTAGTTTTTAGTTAGAGTTTTTAGTTTTCAGTCCCGGCGGTGGCAGGACTCTTGGCACTAGCTACCTAGCTAGTTAGAGTCCTGTCGCTGCCAGGAGGAGAATTCTATTTGTCTGTTGCTCTGATCGGTAGTTTTCCAAGGTGTCTCCGATCAATACCAGGCGAATGCCGGAGCAGTGTCTTAACAAAAGGGTCGGGAACCGCGCGCTCTTTCCTTCCCATTTCGTCTCCCATCCTACTCCTTACTTAAACACACATTTACATCCACTACGCTATCACACATATCGCAAGACTAGTCAGAAGCTTAGCGCGTGTCACGGCTGGGGCGGTACCTCGCAGTTGGGAGATATCTGATTGAGGAAAACCCCTTCTAGCCGTCGGAAGGTTGCTGCCGGGCCTGACTATCCAGCGGGGAAAGATCTACACAACTTCCAGAACAAAACACGTGCATTATACTTATGGGACTAATGACCTTAGCAGTTGACGAGCCCGGAATCACTAACCAATCAATCAATCTAAATTTCGAAAAGCAAATATTATTACACAGAAGAAAAATCACTCTTATCACATAAAGATTGAATGACAAAATATTTCTTCAAATTATTCAAAGAAAGAGAAATGTTCAAGTTTAGAAGATATCTTTCATATACAAGAAGGCATTTGGGACTCTTAGATGGTGTTTATGTAGGTAGAACTTCAGTTTCTTGTCACTGTTTTGTTTCATGAATTTCAAGTTTACAAGAGGGATTTGAAAAGAAATTACCAATTGATTTCATTGCTTTTATCTGTAAAACTATTTTGCTCTAGTATGAAACGTTATATTTTTAAACTGCAGTCGCATAAAGCGGATGAATGGAGTTGGTTGGCTGGTATTTTCCTTTATGCCGGGTGGTAGGTCGTTGCGCGTTAACGGTGAAGCTGTCGTTTACGGGAAGCGCAATACAAAAAAAAATTGTGTCACATTAGGAACTGTTATTATACAAAATGAAATGTTTCTGTTGGTATTTTTTACAACAATATTATTCGTAGATAAAAATTTAATTTTACGTACATGATTTTCTTTACATTAACTTCCGCATTCCGGGCAAGATGTGTCTAGACGTAGATAAAAATGTTTGCAATATTTCCTCCAAAATACATCCTAGAAGGCTGGGAAGGGAAAACATCTCCGCTGGTCGTTGTAGAGTGTATTGGTAATTCTGCGTTCTAGTGCTAACCTTATGAATAAAATAATTATAGTACTAATAACATAAAGAATGGTAAAATCGTACATAAAACCAATACAGATATCACTAAACTCTTTTTCTTGCAATGAGGTCCGATTTATAAAATTTCCTTTTTATCAATAAGATTGATCTTTCTGTCGAGAACAACATTCAGGAAGTGAATTCCCACAGCAATACAACCGTTTATTAACCAATGGAAATCAATATATTGTGCCCGAAATCTCCTGAAACTGCGTTCCTAATTCTCAGATGCGACATTCCGCTTCGAGAACTGGCAATACAAGGTCGCAAGGTGCCAGAGAACATAAATGCGAGGTGAGTCACTCCGTTCCAAATGACGGTTCCAAGTGAGAACTGAAATTTTCCGACCCTGCAACCTGACGGGGTAATAGTGGAGAGGATTAAAATCCCGTCCCCGGACGAATTGCTCCAACCCCGTCCATCCCACCCCACCTCGAGCGACACGCCCCTCCAGGTATCAGTTCGCTGGCGCGCCAACGGGCGGAGAAGAAAGGAGGGAGGGAAAGATCAGATGCGCGGGTCAGGAGAAGCAAAGGGGCCAGGGGAAAAAAATGGGGCCGGGGGGGAGCAAAGGCAGGGAATTGGGAGGCAAAAAAGGGCAGGGAATTAAATTGCGTGCGGTGCGGCTGGGCCGACACTCAGATCATCACGTCTACTAACTATTTAAACTTTGTGAAAATGCACGACGTCTGTGGATATTGAGCCTTTATTCGGTGTTTTTGTGAAATGGAATTCTGTAGTGGGCATGCGTTTACATAACATTCAATTTCCAGGGAATGACCATGGAGATCGGCAAGAGAAAAGAGGAGAACGTTATGATGGATTACTGGCTGATCGTCAGAACCGTATTAGTACAATTAATAAACTTCATCTATACACTTCAAATATAAAAAAATGGCGAGGGCATATGCAGCATGCCAATATATTTTAATATGGACATATATATTGAACCAAATGAATTTAGAGAGATACAGAAATATGTAAAGAAGAAACCATTTCGTTTTTCTTCAGATTACAATTCTGTGCGACTGTGCACGAACTTGCTTTGCCTGTGGCACTGCAACGTTTTTCATACCACGTCTAAGAAATCGTTGGCAATTTCGCCAACAGCTATATACACATTCAAGCAAATTTATGAAATTGCATCTTTGCTTTACTTTTAGTATGCTAAGAAACAAAAAGCATCCGTCTCACTATATCACCGGGCTTGAGAAAGAAAATCTAACTGACCACACGTTTGGTCGAGTATCACACGTTCCTTAAGATATCAATTGAAGCGGTTAGTAGAAAAAACGAGTGTATCCTAACGTCGAAAACCTTCGTCAGTTCTCCGCTACTCCTTTTCCTGAAAGTACTACAAGCCGTCATCGGGAGAGTCGCTGCACTCGGGCCGAGACCTTCGCATTTGACTCGACTCGGCGTCCGCCTTCGCGCATCTGCATTCAATTGGCGGAGCGGCGGCGGCGGCGAGGCCGACGGGTGTTGGACGGGAGCGGCTGAGGCGGTGGGATGTGCGGCGGCGCAGAGATGATGGTTCTCGAGACGCGCGGGGCAGACGTGGGGGCGCGGCGGGGGCCGGGGCAGCCGTGAGAGAAGAGAGAGAGAGAGAGAGAAGAAGAGAGGACAGAGAGAGAGAGAGAGGGGGGAGAAAAGAGGCGGCCTCTGCGCAGAGCGCAGTCTGGCGGCGAGCGCCCGTAACTGCCCCGCACCCACCCCCGCTCCGACGCCTCCGCCGCCCTCATGTTTATTCCGCACCCATTCTGCTCCAAACACAGTCAATCCGGAAGCATTTGGAATTGCCCAAAATGAGGTGATTTCAAGTCGCGGGGTCGTGAACTGAAAAGAATCCGACTCCATTCCTGGCAGGCGCCGTCTGTCGCGCCCGTGCGCAACGTCGGTGTGGAGGCGGGCCCGGTGCGGGAGCGGCGGTCGAGGGCCAGCGCGGGGGACGGTGGAAAACAGGAGGCGCGGCCAGTATTGTGAAGCGCGGAACGGTTCAACACTGCCATCACCACCCCCACTACCCTAACACAATCGCCTATCGCTACCACTACCGCCACGCCGCCAAACCGCTCCCTCTACGGCCACCGCTTGACCGCCACCGCTACCTCTACAGCTACCAAGCAACCATTGCCCGCTTCCACTACCATCACCAGGTCGCCTCCGTCTTATAACCTCGCCACCGCCACTACTGCTAGCCGCTACTGCCGGCTGCTAACCGCTACCTCAACCGCCATCACCGCAGCCACCGCCGCCTCAGCCACTCTCGCTCCCCCGATCCCACGCCCGCCTACAAGCCCTACAACCCCACCTTCCGCGGCATCAGCCGCCCTTCCAATAAGGCTCGGCCGGCGGCGGCCGGCGTCCGTTTCAATAAGCTAACTGCCCGTCGACTCGAACCAGCGGAACGAATGAACGAAATAAAGAACTTGCGACCATCTCTTGCGGGGGCCCGCCGGGCGGGCGTCGCGCCGACACCCCGTGTCCTTCCCGCCCGGAATGGAAGGGAACTCCCTCCCTCCCCCCCGGAGCGGGCGAGCTCTTGCCGCGGGATCGCCCGTTTTACGTCGCCTTTATTGCCCTATAGATACAGCAGCTCGAATCCGCGCGTTGCCCATCGATCCGTAGGCTGACAATGAAAGGGGCTCTTTCCCGCGCACGATGCTTTTTGGCATTCCTCCTACCACTTCCTCTTCCATCGAATGCGCGCCGGGGGAACAGCACGGGGTGGGGGTGC
>BOPP01000001.1:11356244-11375199 GCA_017312745.1 Gryllus bimaculatus
CGGAAGAGCGGGCCTGATGGCTCTAGTCTCGCCACGTAAAATAAGGCAAATTCAATTCAATTCAATTAAAAAAGAGTGGGGAGAAGACTTTAATTTATATTCCATTTTATTGTATTTTCGTCTTTGGTAGACACAAATGTGGACACGAACACGGACTTAGACTCGGAAGCAAACACAAACATTAGCACGCATGTAGACTGGAACACGGATACAAATCCGAACATGGACTGGGTCAAGGACTCGTGCATGGACACCAACATAGACACAGTCTAATACACAGAGAGGGGCGCGGGTGGAGGAGATGCGAGAGCTACTAGGTCGGCGCAGCACCAATGCGAACGGGCAGAGATGGGTAGGGTCGTGGTCGGCAGTGGTGAAGTCGTAGAGGGGCGTGTGCAAGATGCGCCACGCCACCGAGAAACGGCACCGCCATGCCGCGAGACCCAATCACGCCGATTGACGGGGCGGGCAAGGGAAGGTCGGGTAGCAGGTGTAGCGTCCTTTGCCCTCTGCAACGGTAGTGCGATCTGAATCGGCGACCGCTCACTGTCTTTCCCTGATTCCCAACTGCTTCACACTTCATGTCTTTCTTTCCCTGATTCCCAACTGCTCCTTCCTCGAGAATAACAAATCCTTGCCCAACTATCCATGAATTTCAACCGCTCTACCTTCCTATAGTATAATATCGGCACGCTTCTATTATTTTCTTTAATACGTTAACAGTAATCGCAATTATAGTATTGTAGAATCCCACTATACGAAAGAAAACCAATTTATATCATTGAACATTAATAGTCCGCGCTCTCGTTTTATTTATACCACTGAATGCCGCGGACTCGCAGTACAGCAGTCGTTACCTGCAATGTCCACATCTTTAACATGTTGTTTTCTTTTCTTTGACATTTCCTCTTATTCTTCCCATCAACTTTACATTCACTGATTTTGACATCACTGCTTAAAAATATTTTTTTTGTCATAGTATTTTCTCCACCCGGTTTATTTCCATTATCCTGTCTCGACCCACACATCTACACTATCTTGTCCTTCCTCTTCGCTTGCTTTTAATTTACCATTTCATTTTCGAGTTGCCATCGTATATTTCGTATCTTCCTCTCCCCATTCTTTGCCACATATTCTCCTCCCAACTATCTCCACCGCCGCCGTCAAGGGAGCAGCAGAGCGGCTGATCGCTTTGTGTTCGCATTCCGCACCTTCGCCGGTTCCTGCTGAATGGGGCGGCCTGTGCGTCGGTAGGCGCCGATTTGAGGAATTTTCAGAAACCACCGAGCTTCTGGGAAGTCTGTGCGTTTGAATATTTGGGCTCGCGTTTGAGCGAGAGGTTTTGAAGTACCGAATTCAATAAGCTTTAAGAGACAGACATATTTCATTTAAACGGAAACGAAATGGATTGACGAGAACTCTTTTATGGAACTTTTTGCGCATTATCTTTATCTTAGAAATTTGCCCTTGCCCATGAACATTGATTCCTTTCGAGAACATACAAAAGAAATTATTTAATGAATAGTTTTCTTGTATAAGTTTGGAGAAAATTCTGAAACTTTAATCTGTTTATCGCAAATTTTTCATTTTTCTTTAAAAATGAAGTCGTTTTCACAGAAATACCGAACAAAATGTCTTTTTATTTTTTATCGTATGTTAAAAATATGAAAAATGACTAAATACACACATAAAATTTGGATTCCAAGAAGTGTAAAATATCAGGGACGCTTACATTGCGAATGCATTTCATATGTTGATTTTTTATGAAAATAAAACAGATATTCTAAATGGATTTTCCGTCCCTTCATGAAAAAAGTTGGTTCTTCTCCGAAGTGGATTAATTATGTTATTATAGAAAGAAACGGGATAAAATAAAAGGTCACCAAACATTATCTCATATAAAATAAATGGTGATTAATGATGATTCTAAGAACACGCCATCGAAAGTGTGTGTCTGAATACAAAGTTTCACAATATTTTTTTCAGAGAATCTTGACTTGATACTTGCTTATTAAATGTAGAAATGGTTTTAAAGTCACACACTAGAACTAGAAACTTTCAACACAACAAGACACTGACAAATAAAGCATTGCAACAGTTTAATCTGGAGCACTGGCAACGTGCGCGGCATTGCATTGCAGTATGCTATTTATATTTTCATCCTCTTATAGCGGCAATTTTCTCTCTTACGAGATAACTTCTCAGAAAATTATTACAAAATTATGGATTATTATTATTCATGAAACAGGCAAAAGAGGATTAAAACTTTACCCCTAATCGTGTAGACGATTCGCTTATTTAGCGTGAGAAGCCAGCCAAACTTTCATTCTTGCAGGTTCGACAGAGCGTGCCATCATAAAATAACTCAAACTAATGGCATGGAACTCCGTGCTAACTTCAACTTTATAATATATTTAAGGCTTTTCGCTTTTTCACGTTTCTGTGATGGCGATAATCGCAGTTTCACGCACGTCTCTCGAATTTTTATTCGTTGACTCTAGTCACGTATAACATTCGCTTGGTCGCAAAGCGAGAGCCTTTTAGTGTTGATGAATTTTTACGACGTAGAAAGAAATAAATTCTGCTTTGGTTTTATGAGGGAATTGTAAATGCATTAATAATTGTCTATGATCATGATCATATTAGTACTTTTGATATCCATGCATTAAAAATGTTTGATTTTATCTCCATGAAAAGAAATTAATGACAGTGTAAAATTACCGTGAAGGTAGTTATATACAGTTAGTCAAACTGAGATACAAAAGAATAACTGTACTAATGACTTCAGAATACTTTTAAAACATTGTCTGTTATATACAAAATTTGTAAAAAATAATTAATATTAAAGTAATATCAACGTTTTAATAGTAGATTTTTATACTTTCAATTTTTTTTCTCGCCATGTTCGTACATAGGTAGTAAAAAAGTATTATAACGATGCATTGCGAAAGAGACGAAAAACTTGTATGGTTCTGATATCGAAAAGGTGTATGTTCCTGTTCTTGTTCCTGTATGTAATAAATTACTTCTGCTAAGATGTTGGTAGTCAGAATGCGTTTTTTCTGGTACTTAATGTCAAAACGTTTGTTTAGAGCAAAACAAATAAATGACAGTTCCCCGTCTGCCTGCTTACCTCTGGCGCCTGCACCATTTAAACGATTTTCTACAAAACTGATAATCCCCCATTGATCCGCCGGAGCTCAAGAGCGTGCAACAGGTATTTTGATTTGGAAGATCCTACTCCTCTTTTCGAATAAAGCAAAGGACACTTGAAAATTGTCGCGAATCTGATTTTTTTAAAATAAATTTTCAAAAATTGTAAAGGGTTAATTTGTTTTCTTACTTTCCTGCAACTACAACACACATTTGTTCTTCAAAGACAGATCTTTACATAAGATCAGGAACAAGTTTTAAAAGTAATATCAATTTTCACGAAATTTTGGGTGGAATGTGCACAACTAAAATATTACATTCATGAAAATGTTTTCTTTAATTTTCTCGAATATAGCAAAGTACGCTTATAAAAACGGTGCCGGATCCATTTTCAGTGAAGCCTCTGTATTTTCAAAAAGGGCCAAGTATTAACATTTTTAAACTATAACATTAAGTATAGGAATATTTTTCTTTAATCGTAATTTAATCTTTTAATTTAATCGTAACCGTAATTTAATCGAATACGTAATTTATCGTAATTTAATCGTAATCTTTTTATTTAATCTTAATCTGTTTTAAAATTTGAATGAATCTGGAAGTAAATTCATGTACATTTTAAAAATATGTTCTTACATAATTCATGCTTGAAGTGAAAACTTAATTAAATATTACTTTCAAGTACCGCTTCAATTTCTTTCTTCAATTTTTAACCAAAAATTTCAATTTCTTTCTTCATTATTTTACTTATGTCTATTCTAAAACTTGTAAAAATTTCACAGATTCCATTTTCGTTAAACTCTAAATTTTCTAAACTTGCAAAAATTAAAATATTTCGAGAAAATATGTGCCGTTGTAGAGAAATAAGTTTAGTGGGAATTCTGGTTAAGTTATTAAGTTGATTAAGATATTAAGTTACTTCCATTATTATTTCATGAAATTAGTTTAAATAATATTTTAGATGGTTTTATTTATTCTTCTATGTTTTATGCAAATAACTTTATTTGATTCTATTTGTATATTTGCATTGAAAGATAAACTTAAGTATTTTTATTCGCACGGTCCGTAAAAGCGCAATGTGATGTAATGATTAGGATGCATTTAAAATAGTACAAATCAATTGTTTTAGCAGATAATACGTTTAAAACACAATGGAATTGACAATTTATAAAGATAATGAAACAAACGTTTACATACATTTACATAAACTCAAAAGTATGACAAAGCCCAAATACATTTTTTCAAAAGAAATTACTTGAAAACAGTTTATTATATAGAGTTAACAATTTGTATTTATTGTGATTGATTAGAAGCATTTTTTGTTTTCTGCTAAAGAAAATGAGAGCGTTTCCGTAGAAAAAGGTCATTACACTTTTGTTACTTCAAAAGTTAATGGTAAAATACATTGGGAAGTGTTGTGTCGCATTAAGTATCATTAAATGTTCGGCTATAAAATATGTGCCAGAATGTGGGATTTCACAAAATGTTGCGATTCAAGATACCAATATTTCTACATGTGATTTACAAATAATGGATGACAGTAAAAATGTTGGAACGGAAAGAAAAACTCGTATTGTTTTAAACTTTTTTAGATTCTTAAGCTTCTAGATCAATTACTTTTATAATCCATTTAATATTTCTTGTTATTCAGTGTGAACAGAAATCTGTGTAAAATATCTATCTTCTCTATCGACAATAAAAGTCAGAAGCACACATCCGCTTTCTTTAAACACCGCACGTGCTTCTCTTTTTTTCGAGTGGTGACGGGCATCCAAAATGTAATATGTCCATAGTAAATACACAATGTAGGATCCCCAAAGCCGATGAAAAGTGTGTGGTATCTCCACCAAAAAGCGCTTCGAACACAGCGGAAGCAAAAGAAGAGCACGAGGGGGTGGAAACCCATCAGTCGGGGCGGATGCATCCCCTGTCAGCCGCTGCAGAAGCTTTTTTATACACCGCGAGCTGGTCTCGCCTCAAAAAGAACTTTTATGAGGAAATAGAAATAACTTTGAAACAATATAATCCCTCTCGTCCTCTGCACGTGACTCATTATGATGTAATTAAATCCCCTCCTTTTCGTAAGCTTGCCCAATGAGATTAAAAATTTAATACCGGAGTTCTCGAACTGGTGGGCGCTTAATTCATTTTCCAGGAGGACGAGGCAGAGGACGGGTAAGGAGAGATGAAGCTTGAGGGCGCGCGCCGGGGGATGAAAGAGGACGAAATCGGGAGATGTCGCTTCGACAGGCGAGTGCGGAAAGGGGAAGAGATGGAGGACTCGGGGTAGAGAAGGAAAAGCGTTGGGAAATTATTCAACGAAGGGTGTGGTGTTCGGAAGTTGGAATGGAAATGGCATCTTGTGGGTTGTTTGGAGAAGACTTCTTCTCGTCACAATCAGAGGGCTACAATAGAGATAACCAAACAAGGATACTATGTCTGTGTTCCCTTAACTATGGCGTTGAGGGTAATATTTTACTTGTTTAAAATCACCAGATTAATGTTAAGAAAGACTTTTCTGATAAATTATCATTATGATATTTAAAAGTTTAGACCAAATAATCTATTTGAATATTTATAAATAAATTAAATAATTGTATGAATATTCACGATACTGTTCTGTTCCTTTAAAATGTTCGTAAATAATAAAAAGTGATTTACTACCAATTACAGTGAACAACATAGAGTTGTTATAGTTGAAATTATTGAACTTTTGCTTCATCACGGAAATAATCTCAAAAAAATTTTTTTACCAATGTAAATACAACTATATACAGTTCATAAGGGAGGAAGGAAGGAAAGAAAACCTTTTAAAAATATTTTTTAAATGAGAAGAAGTGAATTATTGATATAATGAAGAAAGAGATAAACAATGAACGTAAAAAAAGTGTGACCAGATATGATAAACAATGCTCAATGTTACAATGTACAAAGAATAAGAAAATTCGAAAATGAGCCCCTATATCCGATATATAATGGCGTGTAAATTAGTTCGAACATAAAAGTAAGGATTCGAAGAGAAAAAATGTAACTGAGAAAACAAAACGAAACCAATATAGTAAAAGAACAAATAGTGCACCGAAAAAAAGAACCGTTGGAGTATACCAGATCCATGATACTGTAACAAGGAAACTTGTTACAGGTGGTGGTTCTCTGGTGTACTCCAACGGTTCTTTTTTTTCGGTGTGCAATATTGCCACTTGAGTTCTTGTGTGTCCGATCGAAATCCGTAGCTTGGAGGATGAAAGAGGACCTGTCACAGCTAGTGGTAGTGAGAATACGACGTACGACACCCGAAGTCGAAGTTGGCTCAGAATCAAGCACAGTTCCAACGCAACGGGTCGGACAATGGGCAGAAGCGAGACTTCAGCTTATAAATAACTCGAAGAAATGCGCACGTTGCGTCGTCTCCACGCTCACTCGCTGCAGGCGCGGATCCATGGGGAAAATGAGGGAAATTTATCAGTGTCTACTAGTTTTCACTTTTCACGAAACTGTCAATCAAAAATATTTTCGCATTATTATGAAAATGAATAAAATCGTATCGTAGCATGGGCCGAGTGTGACCTGGGACGTTTTAAAAAATCGGTAGTGACTTTCCCCTACCAAAATGCGTCTCTGAATCCGACCCTGGATCCCTGTCCCCTTTCACTCGGGCATGCCACCATCTCCTTCAAGAGTCGATTTCGTGGAAACCGATGTTATGTACACTATCTGATCAAAAGTCGTGTTTTTCATGGAGGGGGCTTGCACCCCTTGTTTTGTGTGACACTAATCACGGCACAGGCAGGCGTTGATGTTTTAAACACTTTATTTCTTCCCATTGTTGAATAGTAATTCGGGGATGGCGATTGCATCTTCCCACACGATCGAGCACTTTTTCATACTACACGTCCTGTGGTAGAATGGTTATACGACCATAACATCTCTGTAATGAACTGGCCTGCACAGAGCCCTGACTTGAATCCTATCGGACACCTTTGAGATGTTTTGGAACGCCGACTTCGCGCCAGGCCTCACCGACCTACATCGATATCTCTCCTCAGTTCAGCACTCCGTGTAGAATGAGCTGCAATTCCTCAAGAACCCTTCCAGTACATTATTGAAAGTATGCCTGCGAGAGTGGAAGCTGTCATCAAGGCTAAGGGTGGGCGAACACCCAGCATTACCGATGGAGAGGGCCATGAACTGGTAAGTCATTTTCAGCCACATGTCCGGATACTTTTGATCACATATATTGACTAAAGTAAGAGTAAAATATTTGTTACTATTATAATAAGGAAGTAAGTAAAGAATAATCCGTGAGCATAAAATGAAAACTAACTTTGCCATTTTTAATATTTTTCATCTGCCTTTCCAAAAATATAAAAACCCTAAACTCGTAATGATGCTAAATTCATATGCAAATTTTATGAAAAATAAAACAGTTTCAGTTAAAAATTCATATATATGTTTTTGCTTGCATTGTAAACTGCATCAAAATTTATTATCAAACGTTTCCGTGCACAAAACTTTTAAACTTTTTTTTAATTTATTTGTGCACATTTGTGTTCATTGTGTTTGTGTACATTTGCACTAGAGTGTTGAGATATTAATATGTGGTCTCATTACAAGTCAACTTTATGAACAGAACTAAAAGCAGCGACCAAGTATGAGACAAAAAATAATGACTATCAATGTTTCAATTAAAAGCTATTCAGTATTATTGATCTAATGTTGAATCGAGGTTGCATGCTACGACAATATTTTGCGTACCTCCTTCGCCATTTTACGTAAACACTTTTTCACCAGAACCATAGATCGAAACCTTCGGCGACAACTGCAGTGCAGGTCTTCCTTCCAAAAAAACACGAAGCGTCACTCTTTCACCTCGGGTGCATAGCCGCTGGAGCGCGCGCGCGCGCGCGATCTGCGCAGCCTGCGTATAAATCATGTTGCAGCGCGAGGCTGTCAGCCGGGAAGCACGAGGTGTCACTGACAGCGTAGCGTAGCGCTGCCTCACCTCGCCCCGCCCCGCCCCTCCTCGGCCCGCCCGCTTTTTGTTTCCCCGGCCCCGCCCTCCCCGGCCCACCCCCGCCCCGCCACGCCCCCCACGCCCCCGCCACGCCACGTCCAGCGCCCCGCCCCGCCACGCCCCGCCTTGGCACGCCGCGCCTATGCCCGCCGCCCCCGCCCACGCCCGCCACGGCCGCGCCACCGCCCACGGCACGCCACGCCTCGCGACGCATGGGGTCGGGAGCGTTATAGTGGAGAGAGCACACGGGTGCTCAGAGAAAACGAGAGACAGGCGCTAGATCCACGAGGGATCCTTTTTTCAAACAAAACCTTTCCCCATAAATATATAATTGTTATATATTGTGACGGTTCTTTGTGGTGAATTGAAATACAGATTTTTTTGTAACAAAGTAATTTGTTTTTCTGACACTATTTTGACAATACATTCACTGACTCTTATATAGATTGTCTTCTATATTTATATCATGGTTCTTGATTGTTCGCTTGATTATTTATTTTCCCACAACTCACTACCTCTACACTGCTACACTGTTCGTTGTACATCGCATTTACACATTTCACAACTCGGGCTCAGAATAGCCAGCGGCTGCGACATTTATGCCTGGCAGGCACCGACTGTAGAAGCTTCCGGAAAAAGTTTTGAAGAGCTGACGACAGGTAATGTAATCCTCGTAATTGGCACTTTTTCGACAAATATCTCGTATTGTGGGGTCCTAGTGTCGAAATCGGTGAAGAAATCTTGTTCAGTTATGTAGTAAATTACTTCCTCCATTTGGTTCTGTAGTCAGAATCCAAGTTTTGTGAGTTTTTGATACCGAAAAAACTAATTGACAGTAAAACATCGGTCCGTCGTCCGTACACAACAGTAGCACATAAAGCGTTCAGATAATTATCACCTAAATTGGCATTCCTCAATGATCTAGGCGAACTTCTTAATCTGCGAGTTTAGTATGGACATTTAGAATTTGGAGCTCTTGACATTTTCAATTTTTTTTATGAAAAACGGCTCCAATGTAGTTATTAACATTTTTCCTGGAACGGCGTACAGGTCGCTTAACAAATCTCCATGGCACATTTCATTAAAATTCTTGAATTATCAAAAATTTCGAACTTTCAATTTTGTCCCCGGCGTCTTCCAGCAACTGCAATAGGAAAGATTAAGATCTTTTCCTTAATGTAATAACTTCTTTATATAATCTCAGATCTTTAAATAAGATCGTATAGGAAGAATGCGCTGAAGTAGCACCACAAGTTATTTAAGAGTTGATGTTCAAATTTCTTTCCGACCGTTCTTTGAGAGAAATGAATTTTCACTAGGAGAGAAATGACATTTTAGGTAATGTTGCCAACGATTCAACTGTCATACAGCGACCTTTTCTGGGCGTTGGCCATGAAAAAATCTCGGTATATCAACCAAAATTGTGGCTACTCCTGAAGTCATGATTACTAGCGGACTAGCAACTTTCCAGACAGAAGACGTGACGGTGGCGATGCAAACCGAGCGACTTAGGCGGAGACTATGAAGCTGCCCGGAATAGTGGCGATGGAAGATGCTTTTAGTGGTAATGGGTGTACGACGATTGCGTAGCTCCAGCTCTCCCCGGCCTTCTTAGACCTCTTCTGGCCCTCTTTACTTTCTGCTGATTTCCTCAGTCCTTTCCTCCAGCATTTACCTTTTCCCATTTCCCAAGTTTAACCTTCCATGTCTGCTTCTAACTATTCTGACCATTGCCGCCTCCATCTATTTTCCTTTTCCTAGCCCTCCCCATCCCATTATACTCTTCCGTATACTGCACTTCCTTCACTCTCGTACATTCCCTCACTCATTCATTCGTGCTTCTCGCCCGATCCAGCTCTCCCCGTCCCGCCTTGACCACTCCTGACACCCTGGCTTACTCCTGCTTTTCCAGTCTTTTCTCCGCATCTTTCTTCTCATTTTCTCGCCTCTTCCTTCTCCTGTCCTCTAATCTCCTATCCGCAATTAACATAAACTTTTGATTCGCACCGCCTTCCTCTTCTATACTTCTTTTCGTCTCCTCCAGCCTTCATCCTATGTTCTCGCGTTTATCCACCGTTCCCTTCCCGCGTCTCTCACTTGCTCAACCGACCCGGCTCCCACCCCCCGCTTCACCCACCTCTTATGTCCATCCTCTCCTTCGCTGGTGTACCCGCCCTTCCGCCGCCGCCTAACCGCCCCTTAATGCCCCCAGGGCGCGCGAGCAATCGCCGCCCGCGGCGCGTATGGATTTTGCAATAAGTCGCGCCGGTCGCCCGGGGCGGCGGCGGCGGCGGTGGCGGACGGGGCGCGGAGGGCGTATTTTTAGGGGCGGCGCGCGGTGATGGATTGCGCGCCCGGGGCCGCGGAATAAGCAACCTGCCCGTTCGGCGCCCGCGACCCCCCGAGCGCCCCGAGCCACCCCATCCCGTCCAGCCCCGCCCCGTGCCGCCTCGCTCGGTTCCATTCTACTTGCTCTGCGCCGCAGCCTCCGGCCTGTTGAGTCACCTTAGAATCAGTATCATCGTTATTTCTGCAGCAACTGTGACCGGGAGGTACTAGGGTTCCAGTACAGCCAGTGTCAGATTTTCTGCTCTAGCTACCTTCTGAGGTGGAATTCAGTCACTGTCTGGAGGAGAATTCTAGTAGCCATTACTCTGATCAGTAGTTATTCGTGGTTTAGCCGATCAATTCTGAGCGAAGAATCGCGCGCAATATTTCCATCTCCATCCTTGTTCCCTCCTTTCCTCTTACACACACATACACATCCTTGCATGGACAATACTCTCAATATTAACTGAATAAATCACCTTAGCAGTTGATGATTTCGAAACCATCAGTTAATCAACCGCAGACTCTGTCTCCTCTCTCGCCACAAGCTCTGCCCGAGATGTCCCCGTGTGTAAATTCGAAGATTTTCTAATGAGGTGCACGATATATCTCATAGCTCACGCTATAGAGGAAAAGACCTGCGATGTGGTGGCCAGACGAACCATTGTTATACTTCCCTGAAACTCGTCTTCCATGTCCATCCACTGGACTTCCATATCTATCCATCCACATCGACTTTCTTACTTGTCTCTATGCTTTTGACATGCTCTTCGCCACTTCTGTCTGTCTACAGCTACGTGGGTAGACTGGAATTAATCGGACACCTTGTTGACCTTTCTCTCTCTTTTACTCAAATGCAACTTTTTGCGCGGAAAAAAATTAGACCCCTAATGCTGCTCCGATTTATTTGTTGTTTTTGTGCAGCTCTTAGCGTTCGATGCTCGGCTTATTTTTTATCAGACCTTCTCAACATTCTTCTGTTTCTTGCTTATCTTGCCTTCTTCCCCTGCCCTGAACTCACCCCTGCCCACTATTTCAATCGCTTCCGTTTCCTTTCTCGTTGTCAATTCTTAAGACTGACTCTCGTAGACAGCTTCCTACTCCTTGGACGTCTTTCTGGATCCAATTTTTCTCACCTCTGCACCCTTCATAACTGCTTTTTAAGCTATTATCTCATGCACCAATGCTCTAGGTCTTGACTTTTCTCTGTTTTAAAAATTCCCCAGCTATTTTGAAAATGGTTTCCTTCGCTGCTTCCGTTCATTACACCTATTTTGTTCGGCCATCTGACATTTTTGATCTTCCATCGAAACGTTAGAACCATATTCCTGCATTAATGTGTACCTTTCTTCGTCCGATCACCTTTTTCTGTGAATTGTTATCGAACTCAGCCATCAGATCAATTGCAACTTTAGGAACTTCTGTTAATGTGATCTACAAAACAAAACACCAGTCAATATGAACTCACTTGAAGGCTTTCGAAAATAATGAACGAAGTTTGTGTAGTATAATAAGAAAAGACTTTGCATAGCACTCTAGATGTGAGGTGTCCTCTTGACAATCGTTTTTTATAAAATTATCTCTCAAAACAAATTCTACAAATTTTGACGTGCTCATTTTCTCCACACCCGTATTTTTTGAAAATTTTTACGTTTGTTGGATTGAAGAGATAAAAATGTGCGGAAATGACGGATCTTTTAATTAAAACCAAAATAATACTCCTATATTCCAGTGTTCTGGTTATATCGCTAGGAGTATGTGACATTACAAAAGCACAAACTAAAACTATTAATAATTGAAAAATTATTTTCCGAGTTTCTTTCCACAAAAATCATTATTCCATGTCGCACCATTTAACGACACTATCATTCACAATGGGCATTATTTCCTTCGTTTCCTATTCATTTTTCTTCATCGTTCTTCCAACTTCATTTCCTGTGCCACACCTACGTGCATGGACGCTCACACATGGACCTTTATATCTTCGCTATGCCTAGGGATTCGCCTACAGAGCGAACGGCCGCATCTAAAGAAGCAGAAAATGTTCTTCATGCAACATGCAGCATGTTAACAACAGGGAGATTGGTTGGCATCTCTGAAGAAGGAAAAAAAAAACTTCCTCGAAAAAACTGTATAGCAAACAGACCTCGAGCAACCCACTCCCTTGATTGATGTGTGTCTGTTGAAAGCGCCAGAGACTCAAGGGAAGAGTTAGTTGGGCGATTCTCCAGGTGCGACCAAACTTTGTTTACCAAGCGGAGGGCTAAAAAGAAATAATGGAAGCGGAAGACGATCGATATCCATCAAAGCCCCGCCGCCCAGCGTGGTAGGCGTACATATTCAATGAACGTGATAGAATATTACTCTAAGGACAAGCCACATGAGAGGAATACGCGCAAGAACATTCGACGCTCGCTACAAGTTGGCCACCATTACAAGTAAACAGTGCCTGACGTACGTCTTCAGCAAACACAACTGAACCAAAAGCACTTCATTAGAATGAATGGTGTGTACTAGGAATATAACAGCATGGCACGCCAATGGTTTTGCGTATTTTTGTATGGGTCATTGCTTTGTGTAATGGGTTGTGTAAAGTTTTATCTGTACATTTCATAAAGTTTCAAAGCCCATATCAAATCGGAATCATTTGTTTCAGGGGACAGTGTAGCTGGTTTATAAGGAAGTAAATAGGTACACATGCTTTCACTGTCATTTGAAATGTTCCCTCTAATGTAAGCTTTGTACCGTTTATATTTAAGAAGAAAACAGAGTAATTTCATAAAACTATTTTTTTAAATTACAAATATGACTTACTTCAAAAGGAACAAATAGTCCCCGCAACCAAAAACAGTTAAACGATTACAAGAATGAAAAGTTTTTCTGCATTTAGAAAGCTAAACAATCTTAGTGGAATTGATTACCTACAAACAGTTCGCTTGTAACAACATTCTGTCATATTAAGAATACCTACAAGAATACAATAATACTTTCAATATTTTCAACAATAAAAATTGTAAACATTATTTTATGAGAATAAAAATACTCAGAAATGAAATAATAATATTAAAATGTAATAAATGATAAATAATGTAACCAGAAACAATTTTATAGTACATTGTTACAGTGACGGAATGTCTCTTTTAAACGAGTTTATTTTACTATTTATTTAATTCCATTTTATTCTTCATGAATTTTAGAGGCTTTTTTTGTAAATTCGTGGACTACAGTAAGCGCTCTTCCGTGCTACTTAATCGCAGGGATTTCCTTAAACATTCAAAGTCCTTCGGGGTGCGCTAAGGCGACTGGCGTCCGCAAAACGGCTTTTGCTTTGAATAACCCAGAATGCGGTCTCCGCGCTGCGGCACTTTCTCTGCCGCAGGAAGAGATTGAGCTTCACTTGCCCATTCCTACCTGTGTCGCTTGCACCTTCAATGCGCCCGTCCTTTTGCCCGCCCTCTCGCCAGTTTTCTCGCCCGCCCGACGGTCGCTCGCAAGTACACCCTCCCGTCCCTCTAAGGACCACTTCCGTATTCGTTCTCACGTCCACCTTCTGGCCTGTTCTCATTTAGTGCCTTCCGGTGTGCCCTAAGGACCACTTTCTTATCGCCTCTCGCGACCACCCTCTCTCCCGCACACTCGTGTGCCTCTGCCCTAAGTAGCGTTTTCACATCCGCTCTCACTTCCGTCTCCTCGCCTGCTCACACGTCTGCCTCTGCCTAAGGACCTCTTTCACGTCCGCTCTCACTCCCACCTTCTCGCCTGCTCTGGCTTGTTCACATGCCTGTCACTGCCCTAAGGACCGCTTTCACATCCGCTCTCGTGTCGACTTTCGCGCCTGCTCACCAGTGGATTCCGGCCTGTCCTAAGGATCTCTTTCACGTCTTTCCCCTCATTCATGTCTGCCCGCACCTCCTTTCACATTTGCTTAACGTAAAGTCTGATTATGATCGGAAGTACCGTTGATGTTGCTGACAATTCTTCGCTTCATTTTCTTACCTATCATTTTATACCACAAGAGTGAATATTACCATGTAAATATGAATCATTACGGTTCCTGACAGTAACATTCAGTGTATTAAAGGTGATTATGACCTTTCGAAAGATAATGATTAAATATTTATTATCATTGAAGAAAAGCTCCCTAAAAGTAGATTTTCATAGCCGAACTTTTGATAATGAGAGAAACATAAAGATAAGCAGTACCTATAACGTAAATTATCCATACCTAACACACCTAGCGTAGATGATGACAGGAAGAAAATGATGTACTACTTGTACATCCACAAAATCTCAATCTTATACAATGAAGTAGAATTGCTAAAGGGTTTCCTTAAAAATAAAACCTAAACCGTAAGTCATTTCTACTTTTCACGTCACGTTAAGATCGAGAACCGTCATCTAGAGAGCAAATGAACGGCATGTGGAAGTCGACGCTGATGACGATGACGACGACGACGACGGGGTCGAGGCCTGGGACATACGGGAGAGGCGACGGGGACGGCAACATGGGCGGCGACTATAGCTGGGACTGCCACAGCGAGCGAACAGGAATTGGAACAGACACGGTGACGAGGCGGGACGGCGTCGTCGTCGTCGTCGTCATCGGCGGCGACGACGACAACGACGACGGATGGAGAGTTTGAGCCCGTCCATGCGGCAAAGAACCTTTTGCCTCCCCCGCACTCGGACTGGTTCGGTTCAAACGTCGGTTTCCTGCTTGAAGAAAACAAAGTTTGACAACTTAGCGGCAGCTTTGCAACGCAAATGCTGCTCAGAATGGGTTGCGTTGGAGGCAGGCGGGCGCAGACAGAGAGATGGAGGCAGGAGGAATGGACTTTGGAGGCGGTGGGATGTGTTGGCGGCGAAGGAGAACTTTTTTTTTTATTTTGAATAAAGTAAATTTCCATCTATTCTCTATTCTATTTTATATTAAAATAGTTAGTAAACATATTAAATTGACTGGTGACAATGACTAATTATTGTGTGAATGTATCCCAGTGGTATATTTCACCGCCTTCTTGCGTCTAAAACAAAAAGAGTCCATTTCCTACTTTTGGTTGGGCATCTTGGTGACTAAATTTCTGGGTAATTGAAAGGTTTCTTCACCGTTATCTACGAGATTGATGACTACAAGTTTTGAGTGGATTTCTAATGTTGAAGATTGATCTCTAATGCGAAGGATATTTCCGGAGATGGAGGTGGCTAGTAGAAGTGGTGAAGAGAATGGCTGTGGGAGTAAAGAAATGGAGATAAGAGTGACGGCTAGGGAAGCAAATAGGAGGGGGGTATGAGAGGGGTTGCGCGGAAAGAACCAACCTATCCACGAGAGAGGTGTCGTCGTTGAAGGAGGTAGGAGGAGGGAAGAGAGATAAGAATGTGTGAAAGTTGGAGAAGAAAAACGTGAGTGAAAGGCCGATAGTGAGAGTGAGAGAAAGTGGAAGTGGGTACAAAATGAGTGGATGAAAAAGTGAGCAGGGGAGAGGAAGAAATGGCTAGAGGGAGACACGTAGGGAAATCGAAGATGCGGGAGGTTTAAGGGCCGAAGGGAGGTGGGTGGGCGGTAGCTCTTGAGTCGGGTTGCTCCGAAGCTCAGCTCAGCGCTGCCTGCCGCGCAATCTGCCCCGAGAGGCCAACGTCTGTAATAATCTGCGTGCAAGAACGCCCGGGAGTTTCAGGCAAGTTAGTCTGTGTCCGTTGTTGTGAATCTACTTCTCTCAAGTTGAGGAAACAGGAATCGACATAAACGAAGCGTTTCTTGGGGTTTGCCTTCATTTATTTTATTATTATATCTCGTGCTCTTTTATTATTGGCAACTAACGTTGCACTACATTACTTCTTAAAGATTCGCATGACTCAGTGAGCTCTAATTGTTTCATTAATGACCAATTTATATATGAACAGGTCTATGAGATAGAATCATAAGCCACAGAGACGTATTTTGTAGGTACAGCACAACTAATATTTGGCAAACAAACAAATCGTTGAGGAATAAAAGGCAAGTCAAGTGCGCTATTTTTATGTGGTTAGAAGATACCTATATTACTAAATTGGAAGAGCGTTTCTGAGACAGGAACGTGGTACGGGCAACTTGAAAACTTGAAATTGCGCCTTACGACTTTCACTAACCCTTCCTTATTACATTATGGGGAGTAGAATCCGTTAAAAGACACGTGAATACTAACCTAAAATGTACTCTAATTAAATATTCAGGAATATGTTAAGTTTAACATAGAAACACAAAGGGATGGTAATGTCGTTTTCACTCATTTTTTTTCTCAGCCTTTGCATTATTTTCTTCTACATTTGTCTTTTAAAATTTAAATTAGAATGAATATGAATATATCAGAAAACTGTTTGAAGAAGTTTTGAATGGAAAAGAAAATCAACATTCACGTAATGAAAGTGATCAATGAACGCCGAAATATTCATTATATCTGCCTTAAATATTTATTCTAAATACACACATTAAAGACTAAACTTGCAAACAATGTTAGTTACTTAATTATTTTCTTACACACTAAATTTTTTTAAAACAAATGAAATATGTAGAAGGTGATAGAATAGGGTGTCTAGTTTTATCTTTTGGACAGTCTATATTTTTTATTATATATTTTTTTAAATTTTATTAAGTATTCATAAAACACTTGTACAGAGATTTGGTTGTTTGCCATTACGTTGTTCTCAAGAACAAGGGAAAGTTCATCTCACAGAGTATTATATTTGAAGTCTTAAATCACATTTCTAGGGAAAGCGAAGGAAGATTCCAATATTCCGATCTCAGAACTCTCGAAATTTCAAGCAAAAGGGAATGGACGCTGTCGTTTTGCATTGGAAGCGGCACTTCAACGACTCTGAAAATTAAGGAAATCGCATTAAAATTAGCTTATTTCATTAGATAGAACTCCTTAAAGGCGAAATGTCTGAACACAAACTCGTACTAAGGTTCTGCAAGGAAGGTAATTTTCCAACGTTTTAATGATTTCAGTTTATGAATCTGAATCCACTCTTACAACCGACAAGACTCTCTCTACTCTACATAGTTTCTTGTGTTTGCCTTTTTAAAGGTTTTTGTTATTGTTAGTAAATTATCAATTGCTGAGTATGATAGTGTAAAGAAAGTTGGCGCGATAAATTGTGTACTCCATGTATTTCACGAAACATAAATTCAGGTAGTAATAATAGAATTTGTTGTTGTTTTGTTCGTTAATGCTTGAAATTTTATTTTATACGTGGTGAAGTTTCGTAATTTTCCTGGATCATACAAATATTAAACCATGATCCATTATTCTACATCTCTTTCATTCCGGCTCGATGTTTCTATTTCCTCTCCTCTGTCCAAGTGGCCCCAGACCTCTTTTTTGGGTTGTCCTCAATACTGAGAATTTCTTAAGTTCGGCCTTACTGCAGTCCGCTCAGAATATCTGCTGGCGTAATTTTGAGCTCATCTAAGACCTTTTCAACTTCTTTAAACCCGTATTGGTTATCTTTAATTTTGTGAAATAATTAACGAGTCTTTCAGTTAACTTTTACGAATGTAATCTATAAAACGTGTTTATCCAGAAAATTTCCAAACTTAAATACATTTATTGTAACATAATGACAACAAAAATTGCTCTTTGTACAATAACAAAAATCACTTCAGACATGTTTCCTCTCTCTTCTAGAGGAAAACAACCAAATTTAACACATTCATTTACAATCATATTGTCTTTGTAACACTTTGACCATGATAGAGTGTTCATCAAGCACAGTGTGGAAAGGTCTTGCCAAGGTTACAAACAATAATTTGACTAACATCAATAGAAGATAAAATAAATTTACCCTCTCACATACTTTAACATTAGTATTTCATGTAAAATTACACAATACTCCCCTTCAAAATAATCAAATATATTACACGACAACAAAAACACTATCAGTACAATCTCTATCTTGAAACCAACGCGAAACCTTTGCAGAACTAAGAAGATGAAAATGTATGCTCTCTGGCATGTTTCATAACATCTCTGATCTCAAGATTGTTTCACAACCAAATATAGTTTTATTCGTGAACCATTTCCAAAAAAAATTAATTTAAATTCTACTTCTTCAATCCACAAGCACTTAATGAAGTTCCATTTCCTCCAAATATCTATTCACACTCCGAAGATCGGAGCTCCGACGCACTGCTTGTAGCTGCAGATCCACGATCAGAGACGCAGCGGCGCAGACCGCCAGTGTTGCATTGCTCGCCATCCATAATTACACGCAGAGTATCACGATTCAATCACCACAAAATCTTTTAGCTCCTGCGTGCACTTCCACGCCTAATTCTCGCTAATCTTCTCCTCGGCTAGCGTACGACCCTCAACTGGCTTCTCTACTTGTTCCCACCACCTCTCTTTCGCGCTATCCAAATGTAGCATTGTCATCTTAATCACAGATAGGCAGCGATTACACACACACACACACACACACATATAT
>BOPP01000001.1:11375250-11401546 GCA_017312745.1 Gryllus bimaculatus
ATGATTAAATGGCAACGCTACTTTTGATATAATTCTTCCTTTTTTCATCGTGTTCGTAATTTTTTCTATTTTTGTATAGTTTCTTATTGTGATGTCACTGGTACTGATTTCCAATTTTAATTGGGCCCAAGATTTTTGTTAAAAATTATGCGTTTGGTAATTTCTAGTTACTCTGAAATTTTCTTACTTAGGGTTACACATTCCGCAGCATAATAACATTGTGATATAATTATTATTTAATTCATTCAGTGCTATTTGATTCAATGTTATCACTACTGTTAATAAGTTTTAGTATTTATTTCTTAAAAATGTGTTCGCGCATGCAGTTTCTGGAAAAGGTCAAGCACTGTTTGCGACGCGCAACGCAAAAGCCGGCCGTGGCTGCGGCGATAGCGCGGGTGACTACGACTGTATATGTGTGTGTGTGCGTGTGTGTCGGGGGAGGGGAGCAGAGACCGCGGGCCACTGGCTGCTCGCCAAAGCCAGTCGCATCGTGGCACCCGCGTTCACCAGCCCAGGGCCAGCCCGCAACCTCTCCGCCTCGGCGGCCCCGCCACGCATCGCCCTGACTTGACCAAGACAGCCCTCTCCCACTCCACCCCGCCACGCCCCACCCACCACGCCACGTCCTGCACCTTTCGCGCCCGCCCCTGCCTCCGCTCTCGCCGCCCGCTCGTCCTTCCTTCCCCTCGTCCGCCCGCTTCGGCTCTGACTCAGTTTATCCCGCCCTCCCATCCCCGCCCTCCTCATCCCGCTCTCCTCATCCCGCTCCCTCCCCCGCCCTTCCTCACCCGCCCCTCCTACCCCGCCCCCTCCTCACCCCGCCCCTCCTCATCCCGCCCCACCTCATCACACCTCTCCTCATCCCTCCCCCTCCCTTCATCCCGCCCCTCCTCAACCCCGCCCCTCCCAATCCCGCCCCTCCCTCAATCCCGCCCCTCCTCATACCCGCCCCTCCTCATCCCGCCCCTCCTCATCGCGCCCCCTCTCATCCCGCCCCTCCTCATCCCGCCCCACCTCATCACACCCTCTCCTCATCCCGCCCCCTCCGCATCCCGCCCCTCCTCACTCCGCCTCTCCCCATCCCGCCCTCCTCACCCCGCTCCTCCTCACCCGCCCCTCCTCACCCCGCCCCTCCTCACCCGCCCTCCTCACCCCTCTTCCTTCCTCACCCCGCCCCTCCTCACCCCTGCCCCTCCCCATCCCGCGCCTCCTCATTCCCGCCCCTCCTCATCCCGCCCCACCTCATCACACCCTCTCCTCATCCCGCCCCCTCCTCGTCTCGTCCCTCCTCGACCTGACGGAGTAAATAGCAATTAATTTTATAACTTGGTAAATTTTATCAAATGTAAGATTTATAATATCCTGCAATATATTTGCGGTTGAAATAAAATTGGTTTCAGCTCATCTATTTCTAAATGCTTTTTTGCAACTTCACAATAATATTAGTATTAGAGAATGTTAAAACATAGTAACGGCTATACATTCTTTATAATTGTTTACAAATGGTTGGAGAAAGATGGATAATTGTATAAAAGTGCATAATCAGGTACCAAATGCGCAGCATTATCATGCGCACCTACAGTTGTTGCGCACGTTTGTTAGATATGTGTTTAATAATGTTTTTCTTCAAAATTATTAAAACCACAAATGAGTATTTTCTGTGTGGTCAGAAGAGTATAAATTAAAAAAATACTAATAGGCTCAATAAAATCAAATTTTGTAAATTATGGATAAATAAATTTAACTTCGTCCCTCAGAGACTGTATCTCAGGATTTTAATGATATAGGTCATGCAGAGATGCATTTGTGGATTGCATGTGCACTGCCCTAGCATTAATTATGTAATTCTACATTCGTCAACATAAATCTGATTGCAGCGTCCCTGAGACTAATTACCAATCTAACAGTAATACATTTACGATATTTTGTATTAAAGGTATCCAATATTCCCAATTTTCAAATATATTTTAAAAATTGTTAATAATTTTATACAGATATCGTCGAATATTTTTGAACCGCCACTGTGCAATAACATCTTATGGTCCAGTTCAGTGCGTTGGTAAAAATTATAATATTATTAATAGATTACGTTCCACAGAATAGTCTATATAATTTTACAAGGGAGGTTTGGTTTTTTAAGTGCTGTCCACTCTTGCTAAGGAGAGGGTTTACATAGAAGAGCTTTTCCAAATATAAAACTACACGTCAAAATATCTCGTTTTACCGTATACAACATATGTAACATAATTTGTGGTCATAGGAGGAACAAAAGCGACTGCCTAGGTTGCATCATTTGGAGTTATGCACGTTGGTAATATAAGTAGTAGCAACGTGTTTGATGTGGGTACAATAGGCGCCTACGCCTGCTTTGTATCACAATATGTGAAATTCAAAATTCTTCCACTTTAGATATGTTAGATTCACACGACGTAATTCATTACTCAGCACTATGAAATGTATCAGGGAGAAGTAGATGGCATCCTATAAATTCCACAAAGCAGTCAACTTTCCTTCGGGTCTATATTCAGAGAGTTCTTCTCCTTGAAAAGCAAATAAACGTGCCGATTTCTATATCTCGTTCATGTACAGCAGCTGAAATATCCTTTGTTCCTGAAAAATCGATTGTTTCCAATGGCTTCTGCCCTCGTGAACGAGATCCGTTTGCCGGGCTGCCTTTTGGCCCGCAGCGTTCTCTTCTTTCGCGTGCGGCGACTCTAGAGAGCGCTGTGGCACCACCAGCTCCCCTCCCCTCCTCTCCCTCTATTCTCCCCTCCATGTCCCCCCTCCCCGCGGTGCGTGTGGAGTGGACACATCTCGCTCTGGAGCCGTTCCAACGCCGCCAGGCTGAGGTGGCGACATCCAGCAGAGCGCCGTGCGCCAGATCGGTGACCAGCTCCAGCTCCCGCCCCCGCCCCCGCCGCCGCCACCGCCGCCGCCCTCCACCACCCGCGCTCCAGGCTCTCCAGTGTTCCACGTACGCCCGGAATGTGTCCCTGTCACAGACCACTTCTCCCGCCGCTGCGAATGCCCTTCCTTTTCCTCGTTTTTCTCCCGTTTGTGTGGGTGTGTTCTTTACGTTACACGCCTTCCACTCCGGCGATGTGTATCCTTTTCAATTCCACTACTCTTTACACTCTCTTCGCCTACTCTTAACCGCTCCCTTTTTGTATATTTTGAGTCCCTGAAATTCTTTTCGCATTAAGTTATTTCTACTTCATTATTTTCCTTTCTTTATTTTCTTTCCAATCATCTTTTCCGCTTTTACTTCATAAATGTCTTTATTCACGTCTTTCGTGACCTCTTTTACCCTATTGTATACCGTTCAATCGTTTTTCATTACTAGTACGAAATACAAGATATTACTTTAAAATGTCTATTATTGAATGTATGTCATGAACTTTGTTTCATTTTCCGATGCATGTTTGCGTATACCGACGCAATCGTAATCTGTCTCAAAGTTAATGAAATATTTTTAAGATTGGGGCGGCCATTTTCAGTCTGATCCTTTAGTTAAATCGATTTTAAGAATTTTTTGCCGCAAACTTTTAAAGATTTCTTTTTTCTGTTATATCCATTTTTAATTTACTTTCTTCCTTGCACATTTCATTTCCATGTCTTCAATGTTATTACTCTCCCATTTTTCTCTTATATCTCTCTGTCCGTCAATTTCTCATTTAGAACTTAGTCTCTTTATAATACCTGACTTTGACTTCTTCTCTCTTTCTCTACCTTATCTGCCTTTCTCTCTCTCTCTCTCTCTCTCTCTCTCTCTCTCTCTCTCTCTCTCACTCACTCACTCACTCACTCACTCACTCACTCACTCACTCACTCACTCACTCACTCACTCACTCGTACGCACACGCACGCACTCACACACACACACACACACACACACACTTGACCGAGAATAATTATTACTAGTTATTTTCCAACAAACCTTACTCATTTTTTCACTCCCCCTTATTTCCTTCTTTGTTTATTTCATCTTCTTTGTCACTATAACGCTTTTTTCGTTCCTTTATTTCTAATTAATGACTTCTTGTTCTATTGTTGTTTTTCCCGTACTTCTTATCTTGAACTTTGTTTTCAACTTGATTTATTTTGTTTCGTTTTTAAATTTCCCTTTCCACATGATCTACCCTTCTCGTTAACCGCATTTTTAATTATTCTCTGCTTGACGTCTTTACCTCTTCATTATCAAACTACTTGATACCATATTCATCAATTACTCGTATATCCTAACGAATCATTCATCAAGGCTGTTATTCCGTCACTTCATATCCTTCAACCATTCCCCCCTCGTCATCTCATCTGTTCTGACGCACCGCATCCGCCAACTCCACCACCCCACCCCATTCCACCCCAGCCGCTCATCCTCGGTGGGGGGGAGGTCACTCAAAGGGCTTCGAGTGAAAGCATCGCCGACGCCTGAGCATGTGTCGGGTGGCTCGTTTTTCTGCGGTTAACTGCATCACGTCAGCCGCGCGCGCGGCGACGGCTTCGTTTGTCAACCGCCCTGACAGAAATTTTTCGCCCCGCGTCGTCTCGGGAAGCGCGAATCGTACGAGAAGGCCGCCAGCCTGCGCGCTTCGTGTTTTTTGCCGCGCCGCCTCCCCCGCGACGCGCGAGGCCGCTCCGGGGACGCGGCCAACAACCACGCGGACGTCCTCACAGTGGGGAAATAAGCTTCGAAGCTAGTTGACAAATTCCGCAAGCTGTTCTTTGAGATGGAGTGACCAATGGCTGTTTCTGAGCTTTTTTATATAGTTTTTGGTTTTTGAGTTTTTTCTAATACAACTGCCGTCCGACGAGATTGATGAATTTCAAATTTCTATATTTATTTCAAATACATTTTTCTTATCTTCTGACGAGCATTTATAATATACAGCGCGCCCGGAAAGTCTCTCTAGTGACTTCTTGCCGGTGAGAGTGCTAGCAACAGAAATTATGTTGCTAGAACGAACAGCAGCTTGTTCAAAAAAAAAACGTAAATACCGTGCTCACCACAATCATAACAGATGCTGTAAGTGTTGTCCACATTACTTGTTCCCCATGGATCGGGTTGCTACTAACATAAGTGCAATATTTAATAGGAGGTTTTCTCACTCGGCTGAGTGCGGAGAGAAATTTTCTGACGCACTACGGATATTTAAAACAAAGAAACCCTATGTGCTTTCGTGTTAGAAAAACTTGAGTCTCCTTTATATTTAAAATACTAATGCTTTTCGTTTAGAAACCAATTTGAGATTCCAACTATGCTTTCTTTCGGTGCTTCCCAAAAGGGTACAGACTCTAAACGAATTATGTATCACTACGTTTTATGGCTGATTGATGGTATATTTAACCTTTATCTAACGGTTGCCAAATATGTCGGAATATCCCATACGGGGTAAAATACAAATACAGGTTACAGAAACTCAGTTTCAGAGAGCATGTACCTGAAGCTAATAGACAAACTGCCAAATGCTCCATAAAATGTACGCAAACAGATGTTTTCTGTCCTTCTGCTGGCTGTCAAATTAAAAATAATTGGGCATTGTTTATACTGATACAATGTACGTAATGTATAACAGATTATGAAAGTATCCCTTAGCATCAAATAAAAGTATTGAGAAAGAAAAACGGGGTGTAATTGCCTAAAATACAAAACTAAATGCAAGATGTGTAGTTACAGTCTGATATAGCAATCGATCAGTCCACATAGTTAACAATTTTGTCACAAAATTTTCGATTCTTGAGGCAATCAACTGATCACAAAAAGAAAGAAATTATTGTATCTCAGCTACATGTATTTTCTTTCTTTAATAAATATTTGGTTGTGATATCGAATTGACGAGCGCATATCTAATTACATGGTATCCTTTCGATCGAAAAAAATGTGGTGGCCAATATTCGTATTCTGTATTGATGCGCCTGCACGAATGCTTGGCAATCTTACAGAAAAGGAAAAAACAACCCACTTTTGGTAGCTTGTTATTTAGAAGACAAATAACCCAAACATAAATGCAGAAATATGATATACCTCCGTCTTCTGGAGGTCGGGATAAACATTCAAAATCTCTACAAAAAAAACTACCAATCCGATGATGATTTTTGACTTGGAAAATCACTAGTTGGTGGTTATAGCAAAATAAATGTGATGTGCCATTTGAAAAAAAGAGCCAGACAATCTTATAGAAATGCAGAGTAAACTTATATGGTCACTATTTCCATGAATATCATACCTAATAAAGAATGTTATTTTATAAACTTTTGTTTACTTGCATTCTTCTTCGAACAATTATTCTTTAAAGAAATGTAGATTCACATTTTATTTTCATTTTTATAAATTCACTATTTCTGATATGCGTTATTATAATAATTTTGAATTAAATAGTGAAAAAAATTATTGAAATCTTCTTATTCGAAATTGCATACCACCTCAATCTGTCTTAGTTCCATTTGAGAACCAGGCATTCGATCAAAACCGAGTAACTTGCACAGGAAACACCTCTTCTTCATACTGCACCATTACAAATTCTCGTACTTTTTATGGATTGGGAAGATAATGAATTACGAGTGGTATTACTGGGGGAATTATCACTCCATTAATTGTTATTCATACAATTTCCCGTTTTCACAAAAAAACTAAATGTATAATGTAACTAATTTTAAGAGAAGTGTCAAAAACTTGGACATGTCGTATTGAGTATTCAAAGGCGACTGGCACAAAGACATCCCTTAATTTTTCATCAGATTATTTCTCTCTCAAATACAAAAAAAGCTAAGAAAGACAGAGGTTAGATTCTGTAGCACTGAATTAATGAATAATGTTGTAAATCAAAACTAACTCTCTCAATATCCCACTTCGTATTTCATGAGAGGGCAAACCAGCAAAAAAATAACCTAATATATATTGTACGTCGTTTGTAGAACTTGTCTTTAGAATTCGCATTACAAAATGCAAGGACTACTGTGCTTTAAGGTGCAACGCAAATGTTTGAGGTACTTGAGCACAAAGTCAATTGACGCAAAATTAAGTTATAAAAGTGGAAACACAGGAATGAGAATAGTTTCTTAACGGTATAATCATTGAGTCATCATGAACATTTTGTATCTACCAATGCCTCTGAAGAGATAACACAACGTAGTTCAAGGCAATAGTTTTCTAATAGGTACCGTGTCACAAAGTCACATACACTTCACAAAGTGACCCCGTTTACAGTAAACAAATAAATAAATATTTTATGGAATACTAATAATAAATGCTAATATTTCCGAATATAGGTCCTCCTCGCGTTTAAGTCCTCTCAAGTTTTTCGACGAAAATTTCGAAAACCTTCGGTATGTACTTTGAAGTATATTTATTGCAATAATGCAGTTTAAAATCAGCTAACTCTTGTAATTTTGATCGTCAGCAGGTCCTAAGAAAAGTAAAGACGGGATGTCGAAAATTTAAACAAAGCCAATCACTTGTAACATTGTATAAAGATTAATGGGACATTTAAAAAAAATATTTCGCTTACTTTTGAGATACTCGTGTATTAACACCTTTTTGTATTGCATATATTTGAAACAAGGATTAATTATGTTAGAGAAAATACAGTAATCGAATATTACATTATCCGCATTCCTAGGCATGGCCTTCTAAATTCGTAAACTACTTCCCGCAAGCAATGATTTACTTGTAAGCATCTTTAAAAGTACTTCTCTTACCGCAAACCACGGACCGTTAAAAACTCCAAGATTTGCCCCACAGCGGCCTGCCGAGATGGCGGCGGAGCGCGCGAGCAGGGGACATAAATCCGGGGAGGCGCCGCTAATGCACTGCCGGTAAATACCGCGCGAAATAAACGGAGATTAGGAGCGCCGGAACAAAGAAATTACCTCCTCGGCGTAAGGCACCGCGCCCCTCGAGGCCGCTTCCTCCGCCCCCCCCCCAGCACACGTTCGCCGCGGGAGAGGGAGGGGGAAAGTGAAAGGAGGTCGTGGCCCCGACGCACTGTGGGCGGAAACGTTAACCCTGCGTTGACTAAACGTTTTTTTTTCAAAACACGCTGAACCTAGCGAGGGTTTAAAAATGTCCTTCAATATGACGTTACTGGCTTTATTTACATTAATATTTTAAGTTATATCTTCATTTTCACTTGTACTGTAGTTACAGATGGCATTTTGCTTCTCATTCACTTCAAAATTATTATCTAATTCACGATATAATTCGGATTCTGGTAAGTATTTACTCTTACTAGATCCTGCCATGAGGAAAGACTAATGAATACTACTTACCAAAAGTACTGTTTGAAAATCAAAATAAATTTGATTTGAAAACTTAGCCCTGTTGTTGAGGAATAATTCTGTATTTCCATGTAAATGGCTCGGAATAGCTAGCAGCCGGCCTCTTCCACTTTTACCTTGATGGCTTTGATAACAACTCGTAGGGCTTCCGCGTTTAATGCCATGCGGACGCGTTGCCTGTAAATGTCTATATCTACTGAGGAAGTCATATTACCTTGAGAAAATTCAGAAGGCATGTAGTAATTAAAGAGAAAAGCATATAATTAAGACAGATAAAAATTATACAATTAATTATAATCATGATTACACTAATGTTAGAAAACGTGAATGAATTTCATAGCTGTGGGCATCTACAGTTGAAAACTGTGTTGGTTGCAGTTAGCATTGAGGCGTTGTAATAATCGCAGGCATTCACAGTTAAAGACTCTGTAGTTGCGGTTAACATTGAAACATCAGAATCAATTGGCAATGACAGTTTAAATTGTTTTAATTGCGCATATCAAATAACATGAGTTCAAGAGTGCAACATATCTTCACACAGTAGTACTGAAATAGAAATTTATAAAACATGAATAGAATAATGTGCTGTTTCAGAGTAGACTTGTAGAGTGCGCATGTGCAGAACACGTGTCATGAAGACTTGTAGACTGTACACGCACAAGCTACATGTGATGATCTGCCTGGTGAAGAATGTGGCTACACTTGTATGCATACACTGTAGTTTCCAGCAGATTGGATTGATCGTGACTGATTACCCGTAATGGTAGCAGTTGCATTAAATACCGCGGACGCAGACATTGTAGCACCAAAGGTGTGTGTTTATGTTGAAATGATAAGTTGCATAAAGTCATCAATTAACTGAGAATGATCGATTGTGAAGCGATCTATATGAGACATGTAGCTCACTGAGTTCTTAAGGAACAATGATCGTGCAATCATGGTTTTAATTATTGACCATGATGCGATCGCCTTTCATGGCCGATTGTATATAGCTACGGGTTGAGAAGTTCCGTGTGAGATTGCTTTGTCAAAACGTCGAGTGTAGTGTGATACATGTGTGATATATACTTTTTGTTGTGGTAACAAACTGCATGTTACATCTTCTAGTTTACTTTCACTACCAATTTCTCACAAGAAATAATTAAAATGATAATGCAAAATAAAGGAAAAATGTAAGTTGAACGTTATATCAAATTTTCTCAGCAATACATTTCTTTTATCTCTTCTTATTTGTTTTCACTTGAAAGTGTGTTTAGATATTTTCCTTTATCACATTTTTCTGCAGAGTTTCCAGCGCTACATATTTACTTTCACCATTCAATCACCATAATAATTCCTCTAAGAATTTACAATAATGCATACTCTGTTTGTCTTCCATTGTCTCAGTTAATTAATTTTGCTTCTATTTTAACTATACATCCACTTCTACTATTATTCACATGATTCTGACATGCGGTACTTTACTCGTACAAACTCAAGTAGACTCACTAATGGTTTGCCTGTTTATTTGAAAAATAATCCCGTATCGTGTATTCTTGTTGCGAATCGTGTCACGAAAATAGCCCGCAAACAATGATTCATATTGTGTCTTCTAAGAAAACGACTAGTAAGCGCGTTTTTCTTTAGCGATATGTTTTCAGAAAGCTGCAATAATATGTCCGACAACTAATATAAATAGAGAAATGAAATTAAAAATGTAACTAAACGTAGAAACGAATGAACGAGTAACTTAATTTATTTTGCTCACTTTTACTCAATTGCAAACGGCGTGTGAAATCCAGAAACGCTGTCACCTCTGACCCCATCTGGCGCGAGGGTGAATGCTTGGAGAGAGCTTTCATTGCGTCTCTCATATCACCGAGTGCCGCGGATGGCAAATTCCTAGCCCTCGCTGCTCTGGGGGATCCTGAACCCAAGTCATAAACGCAGAGGTTGAAGAGCTCACCTGCGACAGACGCGTCAAGGTTTCCATAGCACTCGTCTCGTGATTTCGCTAAGCACAACAAGTTACGGCGCCGCAATTAACAACATTACGCCAAGTCGGAAAACACTTCTCCTCCAGTGTCGGAATAAGCAGGGTCGGTGCGTCCCATTCCTCCCAAGACAAAAGTGAAGCAAATATTGTAGGCAAAGAATGAGAAGATTAGCACAGAAGTTTCAAAATCAAATGTTTCCTTTTATTGTGGATGTCATCCCTTAATCTCCGAAAGTATTTGCTCCGTGCGCCCCAATAGTAGATACCCGAAGTGGAGCGCAGATGGATCAATAAAGTATTTTACATAAACTGCCTTTGAAGGTATGCGTGGAAAATGATGTTTTATGATAACCACGGAGACGAAAATTTGGACGTCCATGGCCAACTGAGGCCATTCGTTCCGACGTGTCACATGAACCCTAAATGTTTTAACATTGAATACCATTTTGTTTTATCGGTAGAGTGTGGCGGTTACTCCATGTGGGAACGTATAATCGACAAGAGCCATAATTTTCTTCGTTATAATTTTTAAATGTGCTCTCTCACTTAGTAGTAAAGTGGAGCTTCACTTCGATCACCTGGCGAGTTGGTGGTTTATTCACTTTGCGAGTCGGACAATAGTCGGTTGACCACGTGGCGCTGAGTGCGACAATACTCAAACCATATTTAAAGCCTTCTCCAAGGCTATGATGCTCAACAAGGCGTCCATAGAGTTAAGATGACCGCGGTAAAAAATTGTCAAATTGGTGGTGAATCGACTTTCGACAGAATGACCCGGAGAGGCAATTCCATGCTCCTAAACCTTTTCAATTTAAACTGGAGACAGGCGCGGACAGAGCCATGTGAATGTTCTGGGCTCTCCGTGTGACTGCATCGAAGGCAGTGATGCCAACATGTCTACCATCATATTATCTGCTTCTAGGCTGGAGTGCGATATGATGCTCGAAACTGCCCTCGACGCGGCATTACTCGGACAGTCGGTAGCCTTCACATACAGATTGGGAAAAAGTACACTCTAATTGGGTACAAACACAATCAACTTGATATTAAATGCCACCACATTGAGAACCAACACATTCAATTCGAGTTCAAACACTTTCAAAACTTTAAACGAAACTAAACATATTCAAAATGGACCAAACGATACTCAAAAAGGGGAAATTGAAATATTATTTAGAACGAAATTTTATTTTTCATAGTTAATTGTTATTTCATGCTGCATAAGAATATGTAAATTGCATGTTTAGCTCAATAAGATACAATTCTCGTGATATTAACAATAGAAGAAACAGGGAACGAAAAGCCAATGATTGGCGATATCAATAAAGCTTTCAGATACAAAGAGAAAATCATATTGCTATTTAAAAAAAACAGACCCGTATAAATATTCTGTACGCATTTTGCAATTAACAAAGCAAAACTACAGCGTTTGGGGAGCAAACCCGTCAGCAAGAACCATTGTCATTTATCAGCCAGAGCTAAAATATTACATGCAATTTTGCGTTGGACCTGAATCAAGTGCTGCTGGAGACAAGTTGCAAAGAAAATACAATCTAAAGTAAGTGTATATACTTTTGGTATAAATCATTGTACGAAATGTGGTCCTTTGGTCCGCTTTGTGTTGAACGTGAATGAAGAACATGTGTTTCGGTGACAAATTGCCAAGAAAAGTCAATCCCAACCAAAGAGTAAGTTTGATATTAGAAAATAAGCACTCTCTTCCACCGGCAACCGCATTACAGGTCAGAGCCTTTCAACTCCCATACAAACTAGGGGCGTCTCTCACAGTCGCACGCTCTACTCTTCCAACTTCTTGCAGAAACTAAAAGAGAAATTGATTTCAATGATATTAAAAAGGTAAGTGGGCCACTTTTGAGCTCGCTGACCCATAAGCACGCAGTCTAAATATCGCTATGGTGTTTGTTCTTTATACAGTTCCATTGTTTTACAAATATATCGTAGGTAATATTCACCCTTTTTGGAGGATAGCATCTTGTAGTTTTCAATATAGTTGTATTGTTAATTATAATCCATGAATTAAATATTTATAAGAACATTCTGTTTTATAAATGGAATTGTTCTACTAAAATGTTCTGAAGCTGATGCTTAATCAAATCGTACTCCATTCCTCCTACCGGGATTGGCTTTTTACATTGTTTAGAAACAACTGCACGTCGAAGAGATATATCGAAAGCATTGATTCTCCAGCAATACAACGAGCGGATAATTCATCCCAGATTGATATGCAGGTCAGTTATTGTTAAAACCTACTGGTTTATATTCCACGAGTTGAATATTATGAGTACTTGATTTCTGCGGTTTTTCGAACCTCCCCCTCCCCCAAAAAATTGCGCCTTTTGCAAATACAAAGTAATGCAAACATAATGGAAAGTCGCACCGGCCTACACTAGCGCCCGTACCATTGCACCCTGTATTTTTGACGACATTTCCAATGGAGAGTTGACAGGCCATGTTTCGGTCCACTGTATCGCGGCACGGCGCGGCAGGGCGCTTTTCCTCGACTTTTCACCCGCGGCCGCGGAGGCCGCCACCCCAGGCGTCGCTGGCCTCAAAGCGCCCGCCCTGTTTGCCAAACAGCGCGGCAAAGGAGAAAAACAACCGCGCCTTAAATTGGAAATCCCGGGGAAGTTGAAGTGAGACCGTTGCT
Source organism: Gryllus bimaculatus (assembly GCA_017312745.1). Taxonomy (NCBI): domain Eukaryota; kingdom Metazoa; phylum Arthropoda; class Insecta; order Orthoptera; family Gryllidae; genus Gryllus; species Gryllus bimaculatus. The sequence continues at coordinate 11,388,171 of BOPP01000001.1, forward strand.
CCGACGCGCCGCTGCGGCCGGGGGGCGGAGGCGGAGGCGGTGGCGGCGGGGGGGGGGGAGAGGGAGGGGAAGGTAGTGTGGGATGAGAAGAGCGGGGGGTGGGGGCAGCTGTCGAAAAGGGTTGGGAGGGAGGGCGAAGAAACGAGAAGGTGGTAATCAACAGGAGGAGTTGAGATTGGGGGGGAGAGGGTGGTGGACGGTTCTCGTTAGAAAAAATAAAACTGTCGGTGGGGAGGAGTAAACGGTTCTAGCTAGGAGTTACGAAGGATTAGGTGCAAGGGTTGTTTGGGGAAGTGTGCGGAGGTAGCGAGGCGGGAAGAGACGGTAATAGAAGAAAAGTGAGGGAAAAAGACAGTGAAGTGACAGGAGTGGGAAGGTGGCGGCAGGGGTGTCGGGAGCGAAAGAGAGGAGGGGGCGGTGACGTAAACGACGAAATGACGGACGGAGACGGCATTGGTGAAGAGCGTAGAGTGAGATGAGGGCACGAGGAGTGGCGCCGCATAAGAGAAGTCATTGACAGGACCGGATAGGAGTTGGTGCGGAGATCGAAAAGTAAACGGAAATAATGTCGGAAACGGTGATTGAGACTATGACTTTAATAACGGTGACGGTTGTGGCAGTGACGATTGCGATGATAGGGGCGATCATGACGACACTGACTGAGGTAGAGACCTGGGCATAGCGAAGATAAAGCTACCCACGTGTGGTAATAGGGGAGAAGAGGGGTGAACGATTGCACGTTGGGTAATGGGGGAGACGAGTGGCAGGTCCATGGCACGAAGAAGCGTACGAGCTAGAAGGGGGCGGTGGTGAGGTGGCGTCGGCGGTGCTAACCTTTTCCCCCTCACTCTGTGCCTACGCTGCTCACGCCGGCGTGCCGCCGGCGCTAGTTCACCTGCACGAGACGGGGGGCGTGGTCACCTGCCGTCGCCAGTCGCAAAGGCCGCTTCCGCTGCGACAACTTTCAGATTTTTTCTTTTCTCTACTATTTGTAAAGGCTCACAAAAGTTTTCATTCGAGCAACTGATTTTATATTATTATTTACCTCGAATATGAGGTAATGGTTTCGAGTGGAATATTCATCACCGCCTCTTGAAATTTCTTGCTAAATCACGTTTTTACATGGAAGATGGAAATATAATTTGTGTTCTGACACATATTTCAACTTTTCGAATATATAGTGTGATGGATTCGACGGTAGTAACAATAACAACTAGTTATTATAGAAATTTTAAAAAAATATACTATATTTGAATAAATGTTGGCAGTGTAAAATATAATTTTATACAAAATAAGTTATAATTCAACCTCTTACCCTTTTAAAAAAATATCTTATAATGTTCTGATACAATTTTTTTATTCATACATTCTATACCGTTTGCTTGTTGTCAATTTTTCTCTCTACCTCTCGTTTCACATCAACTCGTCACTCTCAAGGTTGTGGGCAGAAATTTCCAATCACCTGCTTCAGATTGGTGCTAACTCACAATGACGAACAAACTCTGTCGGTGCCGCTCTCCACATACCTCATCATCATCGACATTCACTTTAACCACTACCGCCACCGCAACCACGAAGGACAAAAACACGAATCTACTATACTCACCTCTGTCAACGCTCCCACGATATCTCAAGCATTTTCTCCCAACTACCACACTTCTATGTCAGCAACCAAAGACGTGCCCTACCTGCAGTGCCTTCCCTTCTATTATCACCTCGGCCAAAAGCAATTCCCCCCTGACACTTCCAGTTCGTCCTTCTAACTCTATGGCCCTCCCCTCTTTCGACTGTTGGTACGTACTCTATCATCACTTTTATCACCAACTCGATCACGGAAGGTCCCATGTGCCTACGCCTTGCAAAGCTATGGCCCGTGTTCGATCCGGTTGGTTCCGGGGCCAATTCACAAGGAATTAGCGGGGGGCAAAGCGAGGTCTCGTCACGATTTCCAGGAATTCTCACTTTTCCTTTGCTTCTTATTTCATTATGCCCTCATCATCCATCACCACATCGTCATCTTCGGTATCATCAACTCACTAAATCATCATATATGAGTTTCAAACGCTTTAGATCTTGATAGATCCATTTAAAATCGATCCATAATAATAGACCCATAAAAAATTCAAATAAATTACCATTGCTACAATCACTACCATCACCATTACCAACCTCACTATCACCATTTTCGCTATTCGCCTCATTACTACTTCCACTTTCATCGTCGCCACCACGAGCTCAGCTCTAAGGAACCTTCAACATTGAAAGCCCCGCCAGCAATGCCTGTTCCCTTCCATCACCGTCGCGCCGCTTTAGCCCTTTTCCCACCTCTGTCTCCTTCGCCGTGCGCATCGCGTTAGCGCGCAAGCTCGCTTATCCCGCAATCCCCACAGCCGCGAATTCTCGTCAACGCGAGGGCGCCCTCGTCGCGTCCTTAGCCCTCGTCGCCGGATTACCTGCAGCGGCAGGCGCTCGGAAGGCGTGAAGGAGGGGTGGGAAGGGCGAACACGGTGTCGCGGCGGCCGGCGATGCAACGGGGCAAGTGGCGGCGACGGGTCCGCGTACAGGATGAGATTCCTCGCGCGGAAAAAACACCACTGCCTTTTTCACAAGTCGGTGAACGAATTCTTCTTGTAAGGTTTTGTTGAGAAACGCTTTGTTGCTGGACAGCAGTTTTTTTTTGATTTCTTATCATCGGTGTCTAGATTAGGGATTCCCAACATTTTTCTTTCATTAGTCCCTTTTTAAAGGAATGCTTTGTTTCTGCGACCCCCTTACGTTTTTCTCTGTAGCACACATCACGTAATGTACTCAAATCACAAATAGTGGCACATGAATGATTTTAAAAAATTACATAAACAATGTGAAGAATAGTTTTAGAAAAGATAAAGTATTTGATTTGTGTATTATTTTGTTTTTGAACTATTCGCATTTCGAATTTTACAAAAATATTTAAAAAATTCAGGAACGAAATTACAGATTTTAATTGAACAACAAGTTAGAGTTTATTTGGTATAATTGAGGTAAAATTTGAAAAGAATTAATTTTTAATTTATTATTGGATTAAAACCTAAAAAACAAATAGTAAATATCAGAAGAAGAAAATATTTCATAGGAAAATTGTTCAATTAGTGAAACCTTAAACTAGATTATTCTGTTTTATCACCAATACTCATTGGTCTCTCTATCCCAATAGACCCCTTTAGCCACCATTGACATCCTTTGAATTATATCTCACTGTAGAAATCGATTCTTACTCCGTTTGAAATTCCTAATCTAGACTGTTCTTAAAGTATAGATGATATTTTAAAGTGTTTTTATGAAGAAAAATTGTACTATTTTTTAAAGCAAATTTGTGAATTGACTGAATTGGAATGTATGTTATGAGAGCCCAGCATTGTTGCAGACGTGCGAACATAACCTCCCAATTCGGGCGAGATAATATCGGTACATACACTTGCTGTTCGTAAAAGAAGCAATATATTACCGACTCTAGAACATAGTTTCGGACTGGACAATGACCGCAAAGTTTAGTTGGCACATAGACTGCAACGAAGTTTGAAAATGATAGAAAAAATATTTTCACATAAAGCTATGCTTTTGAGACAAGAATGGTAAAGGCATTATCGTTTATATTACGAGGAACATGCTGGTGTGTTTTTTTAATAACATGACTAACTCTGTTTAGAATGGAGCATTTCTGGTCAATTTGTGTAACGAGCAATGATTTCTAAATATATAATGCGTATTCAAACAATATTCATAACAGCGAAATGTAGTTCGGTGACCGAATAGTTAGATGAATTATGTAAATTTCATGCAGGGAGAGAATAAGGCTTTCTGTTGTAAAGCAAAATGAAATGGGAACGCAGGTAGATCTCAAAGAGGATGTCTCGAAACTGGAATAAACCAAAGTTTTAGTCCGTAATAGAAGAGTAAGTAAAATTCAATATATAAACTCTAAAAACTAAAGCAAAGAACGTTAAAATTCTATTTGATTAACTCATTTTGAATATCAATAGATTTTAGGCCGAAAATCATTGCCCAGAAGAAGAAGATTTGTGATAAAATTTCTAAGCAACACGGAAGGGGCGCGAAAAGTGAAATAAATATGTAAAATTAGATATGAAGACAATTTCCAAAAGTAAAATTTGTATTAATAGTCGTGACATAATAATTCATAAGCAGTTGTTTCTCAAAACGTCTAGTATCAATAAAAAATAACCAATGCTGTACGGATTTCAGTCGCTCATTTCTTGCCTTACAAATTTAGATTTAAATGTATTGTCCCAAACAGACAGTTTAGGTCTCATTAGCGAACACGAAAGCCAATCCCATTGACGGCGCCATTTCACCTCCTGGGCACATCTCCGTTGCCCCGCCCCCCGCCCCCGCCTCCGTCACGGTTGTTCCGGGATTAGTGGGCTCCCCCGTTCCAGAGGACGGAAGGAGTGGGGGTGAGGAGCCTGTGGCGTCCTCCGGAGCACCTTGCGGGGCTTGTTATGAGACCGCGAATCAGGATCAGTGTTGGAGGAGGAGAGAGAGCGATGGCGGTAACGATGGAGGCGGTAGAGCGAGTCCGTTCAGTGGAGGGCATTTCCAAGAAGAATAGCTGAAACTGACTGAAATCTGACTGAAAACAATAGGCGGTGAACGGTATAATGTGATGTAATGATCGGAAATAATTTAAATATGTTTTATCTATAAAATAGCCGATGTAGACAAGATAAGCACTAAATTAACTCAAAGGAAACTCCCCAAAAAATAAACTAAATTATATCATCCGATTAAATATCCCCCCTTAAATTTTATTCATTCCATTAAACCACTCTAATAACCCTGAGAAATGAACCAATACCCTGGTGCCCTCCAAGTAGGATAATTAAATCCTAACGTTTAATCATGGAACCAAAACTAAATTTCAAACAGCATAGAGTTCTTAAAACTATTTAATCCAAAAATAAAATGCATCTTCTTACTATTTTAATAATAGAAATAATCCATTGCCATTTGGGCTTGTATATCTGTCACTCAGAATGTAGTGTGGAAAGATTACAAGCTAATCAGTAAATTCACTTCTGATAGAACTCACTGAACCTCTTTATATTTGACTGAACATGGGTTTTTCGTTTTTAAAGGCTTTCTAAAAAAGAAAAAATGAAATGATACCTCAATTAGCAATCTACAAAAAGAGAAATTAACGAAAAAATTAAATAAAACGTTGAAAATCAGAGATAAGTACGTGAAGGAAAAATAATAAAAAATAGATGAAACAAGAAAAACAAACTTAGAAAGGATAGAAAGTGAAAGGTGAAAGCACCTGAGTACGAAAAATTGGAAAGATATAAAGAAAATCGGAACAAAATAATTATATGAGCAACGAGCGAAGAAAGGGTTGAAAGAATTGTATTGGTGAAATGGAAATAACGTTGAAGAATTGTTGAAGAAAATGAAGAACCAAAGGAAGTAACGAAGGAAACGTTATTTCCTAACCGCCTAAACAGAAAAGTGGTTCATAACGATCGGGATGAATAGGCGTGTTCGTGGACACAATAAGATAAAGTTAGGAAGTTTTAGAACAAACATTGTAAATATTAATATGTTGTTTTAAAAATAATAGTTTCAACTGAAATGGTTTGCGCATTTGTATGAGTTCAATTTGTAACGATGAAGAGACAGTATACTCCCCGTGGTTGCAAACTGACATAAGTAAAAAAAGGTTTGGGGAGACGTATAGCAAACGCATTTTTTATACCTTTTTTTAAAATTTATTGCTTGCTCGTCATTTCTGCCCGTCAAGGGTGTCGACATAAGGTTTGTATTACAATATAGGATGATTTATTCCATAATCCATCTAAATCTAATTGGTTGATTCGTAGGCTTCCCGTGCAACTCACAGCCGGGGCCGTCAGGCGCTCAAGGTGGCGCCGCAACCCTCAAGACGTCTGCGGCCTCAGCTCAGCGATCTCGTGATCCCGAGGCAGCCAATTAAAGCGAAGAGCTTCGAGGTGCGGCCGCGATTCGGATCGAGAGAGCCGACTTGAGATGCGATGCAAAGGCGACAGCCGCTCATTATCCCCTGCGCGCCGCTCCGCCCTTCCTCTCAGAGCATGATCCTCGTAAACGTAACAGGCCATGTGGTTTTTCCTGGTGACAACAACTCTGGTTCTTCGAAATCCCGTTTAAGCGTGTTATACCTGGAGGTAGTAATAAAGGTTTTTGCTGTTAAACACCTTCAAGGCGGAAAACTATATTTAGCACAGGTTGAAAAACTCAATGTTCAAAATTATGGGTCTCGTGATTTTCAAGCGTCACAAAAATGTAGTATACATTCACAATATCGGGCAACCGATGCATATGTACTGAGTTTGCACGTGTGCGTGCTGTTCATAGAAGCGTATTACGAGAGAGAAGTGTAACAATATAAATGCTTCGTGTAACTTGCATTATTACAATATCATATGCTTTCAGTATATTCTGGATATTGAAAGTGGCCACACCTAGCTCACATTGGAGCTTGACTTTATAAATATCCTTCTTATAATATGACGTAGATTCATACTAACTGCGCTACAATATCGTTGATTTCAATTATAAAACATAAGGGAAGAGAAATGTTTATACAATGCACACACTAAGTTTTGTGTATTTACGTACGATCAATAGTTGTTCACATTCAGAAGAATAAGGAATGGAAATTTAAGAGTAATCAGCCTCTACTTTAAGTTATACACTCAAACATGCGAAGTACTCTTAGTCTCGCTGACGTCTAGACATCTGAATCAAAAATGTTTTACGTCATCGAAGAGGTGCACTGCGAAGAGATGAATCTTATCCTTGGGTTGGGTAGCCTGCGTTGCAGACACGACTTTGGCATGACGCCTTCAATAGCTCTCATCTACGGTTCTTACAAATGAGCTTCTTATTTCAATAATATGTGAATGAAGTTGCGAATACGTGAAATTAAAGCTGATGTAATGCCAATTCAGTAAAGAAATTTCTTACTATCGTTAATTACTCAGTAAAAGAGATGGGTTTGTCATCCAAATCGTTTAAAATGCAATTTTAATCAAATTCAAATCGATTGAAAATCCAACCGATCACATTCTTATTCACCTATATGCTATTTGTTCAGAAAATAAAATAAAAACAGAAAGATAAATCTTCGTGTGTCTTTGCATCTGACAATGGCGATTAAGGTAAAGTTGTCAAATTTGATCTATTTCATGAAATGCACCACATCAATTCTCTATTTATAAGGGTGAGTTGAACACTTGACAGCACTACAATGACAATGTTAAAGAATTTTCAGTGAATAGCTGTCATCTTAGAAAACAGGATTGATGTTAAGTATTTTCGTAAAGAGCCTCACTAGTTTCAGGCAATACATCTTAAGCTATTGACCAAGTGAGTTAGCACGTAGGTCAGCTTGATCCTAGCTAGCAGAGCTAGCTAGTTTTCAGAGCTTGTGTTCTAACCATAGCGGATTTTCAACTCTCATCTACATTGAATTCAACCGCGGTCTGGAGGAGAATTCTAGAAGAATCGGTAGTTTTTCATGGTTTCTCCGGTCAATACCAGACGAATGCCAGTGTACTACATTAACAAGCGGGCTACGAACCGCCGGCAATCTTTCTTACACATATTTACCAATGAACAAATCAAAACAGTAACATGAACAGTCGAAGAGATAGGGCAAAACATTTCACGAAAATATGAATCAAACTCTACACAAAATCATAGAGAATATTTTGACTCCAGCTGGGTCTTTATGACATGGTGGAAAATTGTCTGCATAAATTTCAAAAATAAAAAGTTAACTAATGTTGGATAATCACCTGCAGCCTCTTCTTAGATTTGTATTGAATAGAAAGTGCAGCACTTTTTGGTTCCTTTGCAAAGTACTATTAGTTTTCATTATTTTGAAAGATTTTAAGATGCCTTGCCTTCAGTTCAAAATATGGAAAAAATTATATCTAGGTTTTAGTTAGGTTTTTTATAATGGATAAATTATGTTTTTCAAAGGAAATTATAATTCTTTTCAAAAAATTAAACTGCATGATATTTTCCTTTAGGACGATGTAAGTGCAGGTCTACGTCTGCCGGGTATGTGTTTAAATTACAACTCTTACTAATACGAAAATAGAAGCTCTTTTTCAAAGATAATATTTCAGAAAACTGGTATAAGAGACATTTTGAATGTTCCAACAAAACAGAACAAAGAAAATGTGAAATGACGAGTAGTAATAAATCCTTCAGAAGAGTGAATGATATGACCCGCAGCCGTCAAACTGGAGAAACAGTTTGGGTGTGTTGTACTCGAATATCTTTCTTCTGTCAAGATTTGCTAACGAGCTTGACACGAACACAATTTTGTTAAAACGACCAGAGGAAAAGCCACCAAGAGCGTGAAAACAATTTAACTACAAGTGGGTGATAAGCAGTTTGTTTTATAATAATTTGCACTTTGGTATTCGGCCGTTATAGTGCATACTTACGAATTCTGTAGAATTGGAAAGTGTAACATTAAAGTCTGTAGAATCTCTCGACTACCTTTATTTCTTTCCGTGAAAACGTCTTTCATTCTATCGGGCAATTTTTCAACAAAGCGAGTGGCTATCAATCGCCTTATCTTCTCAACTGTTCAACTCAACTCAGCTTCGCAACACCGGCGCTGTCGAAGGTGCCTCACGCGTCGCTCTGATTTCTACACTCCTTCGCGTACAAACAATCACGCAATTCTCATTATATAGCTCCTTACTTTGGTTCTTAGGTAGAATTATCTGCGATTGTTTTTTAACCCTTTTAAAAATTTTGCCCAGAAATAACTTTTTTTTAATTTTAAAGTTCGGCTTATCTAAGTTTGTTGGTTACTTCAAGGTCTACACAACGAAGAACAAATTTCACGTGTAACTATTCACGTTGCAGTCACATGATTAATTTATCGGTATCTCAAAATCAAAGACCCTACCCGAAACCGCGCTGCGTGATGACGAAAGCGTATAAACATGCAATTTGCACAATAGTGTATTTTTAGAAAATATTTGACGCCCGAATACTTGTGTTTCTGAAATATATGCAATTAATAAGAGCGTTCTATTGCTAATTGCTGCAACTCTGTAATATCGTTTTGGAAAGACGTTTTCGCAATTCTGTACTGTTTTATAATCATAATTCAATTAAACAGAGAAACAAAAACTCATTCTTAAAGGGTGGAGTGTATTATGGATTTTAACTGTAAGTGATTCGTTAAGAACAATAGAAACAAATGAGGTCCACCAAAGGTGACATATGAGTTTTTTCAAAGAAAATGGTTTATTAAAATAATATTTCTTGGTGGTGACGAAGATGGTATTAAGTAAAGTATTAAATGCCCCACAACCTATATTAAAAACTTGATTAGTTATAAACCTTGACGCTTGGCTCGGTTTACAAAATTCAACCCTGTCATTTGCTTTCTATCGGTCTAATATCGATCATAACTATTCAGTCACAAAATTAATTCTTAGTTCGCGGGACGTACGATAAGGACCTGCCACCTGATTAGGGCTTTATTATTGTTTACCTACCCCTGCTGTAATCCCACAGCTATAGGCAGTCACTCCAGGAGGTTGCCTAGCTGCGTAGACTGAGACGCCCAACTCTCTTCATATTTAAAATGCTATCTGGCATGTCGTGCGAAATGCCAGCAGGAGAAGGAATGAGTCCGACGTTGTTCTCCTGGAAATATGCAAGGATGAGAAATGTCCGCATTCACAACACATGAAAAAACAAAAGTGTTTGTTCCGTCGTGTCACAAAGTGAATTCCATATCTGACATGTTTTTCATACTGCTCTAGTACCCACTCTAATCGCACTATTTCAAGATTGTCAAATATATTTTTTATTGACCAAAATTATATTTACTAGTAGGCTGGAACAGTAAAAATGCTACTGAGAAAAACCTCAGCATGCTTGCCTAAAAATGAGCACGTACTGCCCAAGAACAGCAAATAAGATACTCTCGTATAAATTCTGCAATAAATGAAATATTTTTTTTAAAAACAGTCTTCGCGAATACTGTGAAAACATTTAATGGCACTGTTTATGCTGTATTTACAGGCAGACTGGCAGTAAATTTCATGGAATCACAGTTAAACAGTTCTTTACATACCAAGAATAACAAAAAAGTTACTGTTCCATTACGCAGTACGTAAGTAGAGAATATTTAACGAAGCTTTCTTTGCGTCTCTCTGTCGGATGACGTCAGCTGCGTCTTAAAGGGTAACGCGTTGAGTACGAGAATTTACTCTAAATGTGCAGTATGGGACTAAGAGCACGAGAATAGAGGAATAATAAAATATTTGCATTTTGTAGTCAACATCGAAACTATGACTTCGTTTTTGTATTTTCCCCCCCGTTCCTGAGTATCTAACAAAACCACACACACTTTTCACAACTCCAGAGGCTTCATAGTTTCCTTTCAATTTTTGTCGAGTATTGAAAATTAGTAATAATGTTAATTTTTTGGTAAGAACAATTAGGAAACAATTTACAATAATTATAAGAGACCATTGAGTATATTAATCGTTATTTTAGTTAGAAATATTTGCCACATGAATGATTTTGATTCTGAATCTAGTGGTGCAGGTCTGCAGGAGAAGTGATTGAAATGAAATATTTCTGTCGGAGAACGTAACTCGGATTAAAAATATCAAAATTAAATTAGCATTTCAATGGTCTCATCAATGCAGTTTCTATTTATTACAATACAGAGCAAGAATTTTTAAATTGTAAGTTGTTTAAATTGTTCCATTCTAAAAGTACTGGCACAAATTTTCCAATACTTTTAGAATGAAATAACTTCTTGTATTCGTCACATTCCATCATCCAAGTAAACGTAAGCTATAGAAAAATTAATTTTCAAGTCAGTAGGAACAAAGCTCATTTTTTGGCACTCAGTATAAATAATATACCGTGGACAGAAAAGCAGAAAAAAAGAGTAGTTCATATCAAGGTCTAAATGCAAAAAACATCGTTGAAAAACATTGGCGCGTGGAGTACACAAGAGTTACTTCGTTCTCAAAGTTTGGAGTAATAAATAATTAACAAAAGTTTTGAAAAAATAGAACCCGATGCAAATAAGACGTCTCAATAAATTTAATATGATTTGAAAATTGTGTTTTTAAGGCATTTATCTAAAAGTACCTTTGAAAACTTAGTTTTACAGGTGATAAATTGTACATTAAAACTATAATAATTAATTATAAATATAATTTTCTTTGCCTGAAAACATTCTTAGAACACAGAACTTTACTTTCGGTCTGTTTCAACCTTTTGCTCAAAGCTTAGTGCAACACGAGCTATTTTCCTGTGGGCTGCCTATTCATGGAAGTAGATATTCAGAAGTAGTAAAAATACTCATTTTTAATACTAGGCATTATACCATGTTCTTGTAAAATTGGTTAGTAGGCATTATATGAATTTTCAAAAGAAAGTACGGCCGTAAATTGATTTGAATGTTCAAATTAAAAAAAAGGATTAATAATTTTTGGGAACGCGTTTATTAGTTTATACACAAAATGTGTTCATAATAAGTAGGAACTATTGTGTAAATAAAACTTTGAACTATGATACACTTTTATATGTGAATTTGTACTGACTATGCACATTAGATATATTTGCAGTTAATTTAAAACAGTCACTATACTCTGTCACCTTCATGCCACAGCTTCCCAAACAATTCGGTTAGCATGATAATTTATAATTTATGCTACTTTCATACTTTCATACATTGATTATGATAACATTTAGTTCAAATGGTACTGATATCAGTGGTATTATGAAATGACCATTAATTATAAATTACCACACGTTCAAAGCGTTCAATTACTGTCACTTTTGTTTTCACAAGCCTCGCTACGGGGATTCCAAAATAGGCCAAGTGCGGCAAGGCCTCACTCTTGGGAATACGCATACATTAAAATGTTTTGGGAATCGAATGTTTTTGTACCATCAAATGAAATTAAAAGTTGGAATTACATATTGTTTTACTTTATTTTAGAGACCATTGGAATGAATGGAATGCAGCTCGTTTCGAATAGTATTCCTCTTTCAAACATGAAATACATTTCAACTTTGTGTTCTATTTCTATTCGAAATCTATTTGAATAAGATTAACGTAAAATTATCATATTGTCGAAATACGCATATTTATGTTTTTACTTTACCATTGATACGATTGCTTCATTTCAGTTTAACTATGAGTGAATTAAATCCTTTGCATATTTTGAAAAATAACTTCGTTTTTAATGAAGTTACTTGGTCAGAATATGTCAAAGAATTTTGCTTGCATTCTTTAATAGAAATATCAAAATATTATTACATTCGTTTTATAAATTAATATGTTTGCCGCAAACACTTAAATCTTAACAAAACTAAACGTTGTTTTATTGATTAATTTGTAATTTGTGCAGAACAGATCCAAGAAAAGAGAAAATGTTGTTCTATGAATTAAATAGATCATTGGAACACTTACTTTCTTGGGATAAACATAGAATATATTCTTCAGAACACTCTAGAGTATTGGGAGTATTCATTTCTAGCTTAACTGTCTGGAGAGTTCATCTGTAGCGAAATATCATTGTGTTAATGCAAAGTCATTGACAATATTGAAAAAGTTTTCTGTACGTTATTTGTCTGCCCAATATTATAACTTATAATTGAAATATATAGGAAAAATATGAAACTACAAAAATATCAATGTTGATATTAGCATTATATTGCGATCAAATGAGTTTGAATTTCTCTTTATTATATCATGTATAATTTACTATGTACAATATTTATATAATTTTATTAATATTATTATTATTGTTATTATTATCATTGAATGTTGCACCTGATGATTCAGACACATTAGCATGAGAAACGTTGTGACATATAATGAAAAAAAAATATTTTGAACTGACTTGTATAATTAGCAGATATTATATCCATAAAATATTTTCTGTAAGGGAAAGAATCACATGTTTGAAAACATAGCACTTGTAATATTAGTACTATTTTCCAAAAATTTTCCCTGCAAATACTCTCAGTCCTCACTTAAATGTCAATTATATTCTTCACAAATTGCCACCTGCAATAAGCCATTAAATCAAGAAATCCGAACTATTTTCAGTTTGCATTTCCTTTTTGCTTTAATGCATTATTGATAACGCTACGTGAACGTGTTTGCATCTGGCAAGTAGTTTCCAACCTCGTATTTTTTCTTTCCGTGTTCGTAAGCATTTTCGCGCCCATTCATAACATTTGTTTGGGCGTGGGCGGGGCTCCTCCAATGGCGCGTGGGCCTCGGCAGTGTCCACAGCCCGGGGCGGGGCGAGCGCTGACCGAGCCGA
>BOPP01000001.1:11401571-11415720 GCA_017312745.1 Gryllus bimaculatus
CTGCCTGATGACGCGCCGAGGATTGTCGTACTCCTTCCTTCCTTTATGTTTTCTGCGCCTCTTCTTTATCCTCACGCCCTTTTTCGTTTATCTTTAGGGCCCCGCCCATCAATTTGCTATATTGGTTTTTAGTCCACTCGACCTTGTGTGTGGCCGCCCCACTCTCATTCTCGACGGGTGACGACTCTCATTTTGCTCGTCCCTACCACGCAACGGTGCTGTTTTAGATTTTTAATTCGGTTTCTTGATATTTTAAATCGGCCCCTACGCGGCGCCTACTTGGCTGTCTTTTCATTTTCTGCTTTTCTGTTTTTCTTTTCTTGAGATTTTTTTGTGATCTTTTTTTTTCTTATTCCCCTCCCTTCCTTCCTACCTCCTTGCCCATCCACCCCCTCTTACCCGCTTTCCTTTACCCCGCCCACGTCTGTTGATTGTCCTCGTCAGCATGCACTCGTTTTCGTCCCGCTGTTATTACGATTTTGTATTTTTACGTGCCCCATGAACTACAATGTCACCTTGCTCTCGCTTCCGGCCTTTTTCTCCCTTTTTCACATTTTCAGCCCACAACCCCAGTTATTTCGCTCCTCTTAGCAAAGTCTGGATTCTTATGCATCGTTTTTACTCGCTGCAAAAAACGTGATGTTCAATTGGTTTCGTTTCTTCCTTAAGATACATTCAAATTATCAAATAAACCGAAGGAAATATTGTTCAAATCATAAAGCATTATCATATTATATAATTTGGTTTGATAGTCTAATTTTAAAAAAGTTTAGAATTCGGTCAATTGGAATTTTTGAAGGTTATATTCGCGTACATTTTTTACGTATTTTAGTAATAGAGACTTTCGCGGAGGACGACAATAGTATTGCTCTTATTGGGGGCAGATGGTCCTTGAGGTAGTGTGCACGTGTGAACGAAACATCTGAACATTCATCATCCATCTACCTAGATAATACTAAAGACTACCACTAGCTAAAGCATTTTAAAGGAGATAACAAAACCTGAATTTTAAGAAATCTTTATTTTAATTCATGTATTTTCGTAAGAAAACAGTAAGGATTATGTGCAACATATGAGGAAAGAGTACAATCGGAGTATTCTCCAACTTTTTATAATAAATATTTGAATGATAAATAATAGTAACAACAACATTTGAAAACTAGACATTATAGCTCCCTAGTTATAACGAACTTACGTGCATTTTTAAAGGCGTGAAAAGCCGATGTGAACCTTCGATATGTTACTGTATATTTCGATGCCAGAAATGTCTTGAATCGGTTACAAATTACTTCCTTGTCTTTCTTTACCCTTTTACTCCTCGTGAGTGATCTACATCCATCTTTTCCTCTTATTTATCTTACGTTTTGATTGCTGCACGCAAATTAGTGTCGCCAGAACTCTGTTATTTCCATCATAATACTCGTCATTCGCACAGGTTAATGTACCGCATTTGAAACCCATAAAAATCTATCGGTTTCCCTCATCTGCTTGCCACTGCTGACGCATTTAAAGTCCATTTCTTTTGCCAAGGCCCCTTCTCTCTCGCCCTCTTCACCGACCTATATTTCGTTTTTTGCCGCCAACCCCGCAATCGCTTTACCGTTCAGGTCCTCTATGGCTAACTCATCTGCCATGCAGACCATAACCCTTCCGCGTTCTCAGGCCTTCGGGGTATTGCTGCTGCAGCACTCTCGTAAGCCAATAGGCTCTGCGATCCCCACCCTCATAACGACGTTCCACCCCGCCCCATTACCCTCTCCGACGCCCGTGTTTGCTGGCAACCCTGACCTCCACGGCCACGCAGCAGGTGACAATTCTTGCCCCTCGCTTCGCCCTTGCCTCTCCTCTCAGCGGCGCCGCTGGAGACCGTCTGCTCCGGTGGCTCTGAGCTCTCATTTCTAAACCTCTTCTGAATTCTCGCCTACTTCCCTTGGTTGCTTCGAGTCGTCTCGAGTCCTCTTCCCTCCCCTCTTCCTTCCCTCCCATTCTGTCTCACGCCTTGCACCCTCTCCACTACTCCCATATCCCCTTACCCCTCTCCTCTTCTATCCTCTCATTCCCATTGCTTTTTCTTCCATCCCTTCTCACATTCCTAAAAAAATTATTTTACCCTCTCCATGCCTACTCCCTCTCCTCACCATTCCTCTCATACTTTCGCCTTCCCAAGTTCAATATCACATATTCCTCTATTCCACTAGTCCCCTGTCTGTGGGTCCACAAACGTGAGACTTGGAAATCCTATTCCAAATCCAACATAACAGCCTGAGCTCCACTAAGGCGTTAAAAATAAATTATCTTTACTTTTCTTTCGGGTCCATTGTCCATTTTTCTCTTTCAACTTCTTTCATTACTCTTCCAACCAGATTCCATTTCTTTCATCGACTGCGGTTCCGCAATTTGAAATTGAACATAGATTCATCTTTGGTGTCACTACATGTGTCGCATCACTCCTAGCCTATTCCGTTCCTGACTTTCTTTTTGGCATCCTTTTCTTGTACCTCCTCTGCGTTAACACATCGGTCGGGGTGCTTTTGTCTTCGCCTTGGCGAATGCACCTTGGCATTTGTTCCTTTTCCTTAACTAAAACGAGTTTATTTTTTCCTCTCGGATCCATTTATTTCCATTCAGTTTTCCTTCTTTGACCTGCAAAATCAAGGAAACAACTATTGCTCCTGCAGTAGTTGTTGCCCCCACTCCATTCCAGTATTAGAATGCAGCATATCAGTGCACCATGTACCATCTCAGTGTTCGTATGCAGACAAAAACTGATTTTTGAGACTTGTTAGGTCCAATCAGCCTCTCTCTGAAAGAATTGACCGGCTTATCTGATTGGTAGTTTTCCGTGATTTCTCCTATCAGCACCAGAGGAATGTCGGAGTAGTACCCAAACAAAAGGGCCACAGAGCCTACGCGATCATTCCTTTTCCATCCTTATTCCCCATCTTTTATATACTCACACCCATATGGACTTCACTATTACAAATGTCGCAAGACCAGAAGAGCGTTTAGAGCTCGTTCCGATTGGGGCTGTGCCAACTTGGGGAAATAACTGGGAGGAGTTACCCAGTATCCAAGGCGTATATCGGCATCGGATCAAACCATCCAGCGGTGAAGAATGTCTCAGGAAATGAAATGTGCATTACTTGACTCCTCCGGACCCTCTAAACAATTAATGTTCTTTCTCAGCTCGGCCTGTTTCCCTAATCAAATTCATCTGCTGCGCATCTTCCTGCTACTCGTTTGACGTTGAAAGACTGGCCTTGCTTACCGTCACGTTTTCAGCCCCTCCGTGTTCCGTTGGGCTCCGCCGCCGGCCAGCGCTCACCAGCGCCGCGGGTGTATCGGCGGGCGCGCGGCTCAAGGCCTCGCTGGGTTGGCTGGGCGGGGTGGTAAACGCGCTCGCGATTATCGTGCCTCGCGCGCGGTGGGTGCCCGCCCGTCGCCCGCCGGCCACCGCCGCCCAGAAGGCTCTTACACCACTCATAAAACGCACGCCCCGCGCGATACGCCGAAAGCTTGCGCGTTTTTGAGAGAGTGCCTCACCCAACCACTTCGGGACACCGCCTCCGCACGACGTGGCTGCTCTCTGTGCTTTTTCAGGGGGAGGGACGCGCTGCAGGCGTTTTGGGGCGGCAGAGGTTGAGGAGTGGCGGTTGTGGACGAGCCCTGGTTGCAAGCGGTGATGAGAGCAGCAGACGGAGGTGGGGTGTGAGTGCGAGTGGTGCAAAGGGTGGTAATTTAGACGGCGACGGGTAGTGTGTGGTACAGGATTGGTACAGTGTGGTACAGGTGTGGTACAGTGACTGGTAGAGGTAGTGACTAGGGTGCAGGGGATGTTGCAAGTTGTGGAGCGATGTTGGGGGCGGTGGTGCTGGTGGTGGTGAGGGACGATATCTGCTAGTTGTGGTGGTGGTGGTCAGAGCGAGGGGAGAGCGCGAACTGCAAAAGCACTTAGGACGGTGGATTTGTACGAGGTGGCGGGAAAGGCGGTTGCGGGGGTGTAGAGTGTGGTTTTTTGGGAGGCGGAAGTGCTAGCAATCACAGCACGTAGTGGTGATGAGAGCAGTGGGGAAGCACGTGATCCGCGGGGTGCCGCTCTTGGGAAGACAGACAACCTGGACAAGCTCCGGTCATAAAGTTCCAGTGCGTCAACAATGGCATATTTTCGCCACTTTCAGATTGAGTTTCGACAATAGCCGCTGTCGAGAGACACTACCTGCCTATTGTTCTCATCGGTTTATTGTGGTTTCTCAAATCAATGTCAGGCGAAGGACGGAACAGTATCCCGCAAACCGACGTGTAGGTTGACGCTGGAACTTACAATCGAGCGGATTGAAATATCTCCATCTTCCGGATTAGTCACGGGTCTAATGACCGTAGAAGTTGACGCTCCCGCAAACACTACACCGGCTGTCACTGGGCCTGTGAGTGGTGAAGATGGCTCAGAGCATTGACTGATATCACCGCAGTGCCTCTGACCGGAAGATTCTAGTGTTCCAATCCCGTCAGTGGCAGGGGCAACGCTAGCTAGGTAGATAGGTCGAATTCAGACGCTGTCTGGAGGAGAATTCTAGCGGTCGACTGCTGTGACCGGTAATTTTTCGTGGTTTCTCCAAGACGAGGCCGATACTGACGCCGTACAGTAACAAATTAGCCACGGATCGTGCACGAAATTTTCTTCCTTTCTTTCTTCCTTCTTGTCCTTTTATCCCCCCTTACTTACTCACACTTATATCCACGTGCACTACACTACCACACTTGACGGGAGACCAGTCGGGGGTTTAGAGCTTGGAGGAACAACACCGCGACCTCCTGCGATAAAAAATGCACTACTCTTACGGGACCAATGACCTTAGCCCCAATGACCAGAATCACAAATAAATGAATACGAAAATGTTGATGTGGAGTTTGACGTGACGGCGGCGGCAGCGAGTGCCTGGCAGAGGCGGTGTCACGGGCAGCGATGGCAACTTGGCGTTAGGTGCGGCTGTGTGGGTGCGCCAAAGGTTGACGTGGCGAGAGAGGCGGGTCGGTGGCGAGAGCAGCGAGCTTGGGGAGATGTCTCGGGGGAAGGGTTGCAGGAGCAGTGGAGCGCTCAGGTACGCTGCGGACGGGCACCCAGCGGCCGACATCGGGTCCTCTGGTTTTTGTCCCGAGGACGTGTCCCGTAGTCGGCCTGGCCGCTCGGGGAGTCGGAGGTCGCCCGGCGTGCTACGATGTCGTGGAGGGAGAACGTGGGTAGAAGTCAACCTGCTACTCTGGGAACTGTACTACACGTGTGAGAAGGCCGGACACGTTTCACTATTCGTAGTTTGCGGAACAGGTAGATAGCATTCCTTCTTGGGGATGCTAAATTGAAATTTCGATTTTTGTCTGTGAGGTTTGTGATAATTTTTAGGAAATTCGCAACAGCCTTTCCACATTTTGACTTTCCTGTATACATACGTATATACGTAGTATAGGGAAAGTTATGTAATGAAAATCGATTTTGCGATTTCAAAGGAAATATACGTTTTGGGGACTCCTGATACTGAAAAGTGGTTATTTTCAAAACGTCTGAGTCCGACCGTCCGTCAGTCAGTCTATAAATATCTTTGCGCCAATATGAGCGACTTTTTCTAAAATGGATATTCCCCCATTGATCTGGCTCCACTCGAGATACCGCGATTTTGAAAACTTTCTTTAAAAGTTTGGTAGAAATAATACCAAAAGCATTCTATGATTAAATCAACGCCATATTGCTATATACGTTTGTTTTTTCAAGAATTAAAATATTTAACTTATTCTTGACTTATCTCTCACGTCGTAAATATTTATACTATTGGCGATTTGTCACATTAAATTTATGAGTAAACAAACGCATTTTATTAAAAAATCATTCCATATTTTTTCTTCAATCTTTTCCGAAAGATAGGACTTATTGCACTGTGTAAGATGACATAAAATTAATTTTGCTGAATTCTTGTGTTTTTTCTAAAATTACACAAATGTAATATTTTTTAAATATCCGTTTAATATGCACAATTCCAGCAATTTGTAAACACTTGTATTTTTGCCTAATGTGCATAAAATAACTTAATTTGAAGGTTTTCGAAAACTCAATTATTTTTCCGTGAAAAGAGGTTCAGATTTCGAATTTACAGTAACGCTTAAACGCTACTTTCTTAAAAACGGCTCTAATTTTTTTCTTTTTAAATTTGCAATTTATGTCGAGGTTTTACTGTTCTGTAATGTTCTTAAAATTATATTTCCATTCTATTAGTAGGAAACCTAAAAATTAATAATAAAAAATAAAATTTCAAAAAAGTGTATTTTGGAAGACACTAGATGGCAGCTGGCATGAGCATGTTTCATTCTGAATAGCTAGGCGAGATGAAAGGAAATTGAAAACTAAATAGATCCGTGCCATTCTGTAGCACCACTACTTCGCATTCAAATTAGTTCAAAATAGATACGCTGATTAGGCATCCATTCATGATTACGTATCCTATTCAAGACAAATACGTGAGATACGAAAAGAATACAAGGATATTGTTGAATTCATACCAGGGTCGCAAGTGAATTTTTACACGCAAAATATTTATGTGAATCTTCCTGGTGGGTTGGTAGTACGTCATGTACTAAATTCATAAAAATACTAATTTGTCAAAAACGTGCTAATGGGGTTTAGTATAATGGGACCACTAGCTAAATATATTTCAAAATTTCAAGACCGGTAATTTCATGCAACTTCCCAACTTCTCATAACTATATCACGATCTTTATGATACGCTACATTTTGCTACAATCTCGTACAAGTATATTCTCATATTCTCGTCACTGTTGTTTTCCAACTTCAACACACGTGCAAATTATTTGTGTCCTCATAAGCTAAGGTAAATACATCAGTTGTGTACCTAGTTAAGAATATTTTCGTAGTTTTTCTTGATAGCATTCTTTTATGAAACTATCGATTTGCATACCTTTTTCTGAAATAATCGCTTGTCTAAAATTGATTAATTTTCAGTTTTTTAAACTAATTTATTGCAGACACATCAAATCTAAAAAAGGACCGGTTTATGTTACATTATTAGTCTCAATATTAATATGTTTTCAACTTCTTTAAATACAAAAAAGTGGAAAATAAGTTATCTTTGTTCTTCTCCTCACCACCCGAAGGTGGTTTGCGAATATTTCAAGGTTGCATGTACGAATCTTCCAATTATTATTTGTCAGATTTTGTGTCCACGTCTGCCTCAGTGGATCCTACCGGCATCTTCACTCTAAATTTCCTAGGATTGAAATGATCAGCTTAATAGTGGTTCAAGCCCTATTTTAAGAAAACGGAGAAAAATCAATAGTAAGATACATAGTTGTGTTTAAAAGAAGTTGTGCTGATAAAAATAGTGACATCATTCTTAACTTTATAGAAGAAAATTGGTGTGCATAGATAGCTCACCTTAAATAAATTTTGTCAGTAACTCAAGTTTTCATTGGAGAGGATGTTACATAGCTATTGCGCTCAGCCTCAATATCTGCAGCTCAATTGCTAACGTCAGTACTTAAGCGCTTGGCAAAGTCACGACATTCCACGTCCGTGCAATCACCTTTTTTCTTCTCTCGGGCGTCTAAGCAGGTACTCGCAGCCCCTGCTTCCTCAGGGCGCTTCCGCCCCCTCTTCCAGCGCCATCGTCTTTCTCCCCCCCCCTGCCCATTCGCCCGCGGCGCTTCTATTTTATCGGCGCCGTAAAGCCCCCCCCGCTAATCGCAGCGATAATCGCCGCACCCGGCAACTCTATAGAGCACCTCTGCGCGGCAGCGCTTTTGTTCCTGCGCCCGACGGACCACCTTCGCCGCCCCCGCCATCGCCCCCCGCCCCTCATGGCAGCTCGCCAGCGGTATGCCGCATGCGCCGTCGTTGCCCTGCGGCGGCGCGGCTTGCATCAGCGCGACCCGCAGACCCTCGCTCGCCTCACTTCCACATCTCCGTGCTTCCTTACACTCCGTCATTGTGCCGTCTAGACACTTCGACATCCCCACGTCTTCGTCCCCACAACCCTACAACCCCTCACTCCGACGTCATTGCACTCTGCCCCTCCTACGTCTCTGCACTTTCACATTCTCGCAACCTCATATCTCAGTTTCTGCCCTTATTTCCTGCATTCTACCATCTCCACACTCATATATCCCATTACCTCTTCGTTCTCGCTACACTACATACTAGATTTCCTTAGATCCCCGCATTCTGCCACTCTACATTTAGTCACACACGTACACCCGCATCCCCTTGCTTTCGTAACCTTTCCCTCGCTTCACTTCCGATTTCCCTCTCTCCCACCTCCCCGCACTTCTACATACCCGCACCCACACATAATCCCACACCCACATCCCTTCAATCCCTCATCATCATAGTCGTATATCTCCGCAATCTTGCAACATCCGCATCCTTGACTCGTGCGTCTGTTTCCACATACCTGGCTACTCGTCTATCCCCGTTCTCCGTCTATCCCTATCTATTCCAACCTCGTACTTCGACATCACAGCTCACCGACATCCCCGCACTTGTCCTTCCCGCAGCATGTGTGCCACTTTCTACTCATCTGCACATTCTTGGATTGCGTACGTACTTACTTGCACCCTCTCCTACAATCGTCCAAAATCCGCCTGACTTTTATTAGCTCCTCCCTTACGTTCTTCTCATTCTCTTAATTCCTAAGCTTCTATATGGAATTTCCACAATGGTTTTCATTATCCCTTTCCATTTCACTCTCATCCTTCCATTCTTTCCCCATTTCCTTTCCAAATTTCCTTTTTACGCCCGTTCCTCCTACAACCGGCCTTCGTCCCCGACGCACCTCATCTTCTCGTGCCACCATCTCCAACCCTACCCCCCCTCCATCGCCCGCATTTATGCAGTCGCCCTGTCCGCCATTACACGCGAGCCATGAAAAGGAGCCCTGGACAATATTTGTGCTTCGGCCGCGCTGCGCCGTGCTTCGTACAGGACCTACAGGATATGAACCATGGCTTTATGGTCGGTTTTCTGTCGGGGGGAATTTTCCTAGCGAAGTAGTCCCTGATAACCGGTTTGAAAAACGGGCTCTTTGCTGAGCACCTGCCTCGTTCGGAGTCCGATGAGATGGCGAGGTGTTTTTTTTTTTTTTTATGGGGTTTTAGTGCTGTGGTGGACGATGATTTACGTGAGGAGTGCTGTCGTGGGATCAGCACAAATTGCGATATCGTTTGCGAAAGTCGAGGAAGAAGGGGGAAAAGCGGTCGTAATTTTGTCGGAAAGGAGCGCCGATGGAGTACTCAGGAGTGATATAAGGGGGCTGGAGAAATTCTGCGTGGGAAGCTTGTTTTGCGAAATGTCATGCATAAAAATAGTGGTTTATAAAGCCATTTCAAAATCATTTCAAACTATATATTCGCCGAGTAATTTAGTTTTTTTAGTTCTTAGATATTTTATTCGCGCCGGAATATATATATATATATATATATATATATATATATATATAACAAACTCGTACTGCTTTGTATGTCATGTCCTCGTGTACTACTGGAGAAGTTACAAAAATAATGCAAACACTATACGTTTAGAATTTGACGGAAATATACCCGTACGTTGTAGGTATATCTAGTAATTTTTTTAACGGCCTGTTTGTAAACAACAGCGCCAACGTTGCAAACTGAATATTTTCAAAAATTGATATTCCACAATCGATTTCTCCGAGCTAGATGGTATGGTGGTTCATTTTGGTTTTGGTTGTGTTAATATATTTCCAAAACCTCGTTTTGTTCCAGTAATAGCCAGTTGCAAATTGCAAAAGTTTGGTAAAGCTTGGTTGCACGTTTCAAAATGGTTTTCAGCGGCAAAAAGTATTTAAAATACTTTCTATTTATTTTTATATCAAAACGACTTCTAAAGGTCGTACAATTCTCTTTACCAACTCCAACTTTCGCGACCTCTCCTATTCTGCATTTGTTCACTCCCATTCACCGAACTGTACTTCTCTAAGACTCGGCATAAAATGAAAAGATTCACTTTCTACTGTCTAAAAGCCAATTGTCATTGCTTCCATTGGTGTTCCGAATACCTAACATTTTTTTGTTTTGTACATAGGACATTACCTTCACCCATTGTTGCTATCAAGTCATTCAAGTCAGCACTGCAGGGTTTCGCCACAACATATTAAAATAAAAGGAATATAGAATTATTTAGATTTAATAATGATATTCATATTTGTAATATTTTTCATATTATAATTCAAGCGAACTTTTTATTTTACTAGTATCTAAAACTTTGTTTTATTTTTTTCATTATGTTAAAGTAATATTCTGACGACAAATTCAATCTCAGTTACACATAATTGGTAGAGTTTTGCAGAATGTTGACAGATATATATCTCCCGGATTTACGCAGTTGTCGAAGACTAAATGTGAACACTTAAGTTGAAAAAGTCAACTGAACGCTATCCATTTCAATGATCGCATTAACAGGAATGAACCGTCGTTTTGTAGGTTGAATGCGGGCGGAGTAAATAACAATCGTTTTATGTAAGTCCGATGGGGCAAACATTAGCGTGTAGCCATTGTTGCCAGCAATTGTGAAACATTTATCGATTGCGGTCGATTTTATTATAGGGTCATTTAGGTTTATTACGGCATCATTGCGGTCGAATTCTGAATGAACTGTCGTATCTACCCTGTATTGGTTGCGTTATGTAAATATACGAACGTACACTTCGAACTCCGTGCTCTTTGTAGCAAGCCCGATTTATTACAATCGGTCGTCAGCGATTCTCTGTTTCACTAGCGTTCATAGAAATTGTTATTCATTGTAAACGATTATTTTCATTCATATAGTAAAATAAATACTCACGTTGCAAATATGCAGACCCTATTTATTGTGAAACCTAAAAAGGTTGGTGAAGTTACACATGACGTCCAATTTTACCACACAAAAAACAGAATGAATACAGAATATATTATTTCTTCTCAGCAGTGCAACTGATTCGTACAAAATAATTATCCATCAAGCGATTATGTTTAAAACTAATCATTCGGAAACCACTTGTTGTGGTTTATGCAAATGAATCAGAAGTTTCAATTTGCAAATCAAATAGAATTTTGCTATTCCAAAAGTTAAACCTACCTGCCATGCATTTTCGTTCATTCTTTAATGTGTATCAATTTGGTTTCTTTGAGCAGTAAAAACAATGGGTGTTTCCGAAGCTATAAACTGTTTTAAAAATTTATTTCATTTCCAGCTTTGTTCAAATATATTCTTTCAATATGTGGCATTGGGCTTACCAATGAATCGTTATGGTTGATAATGTTATACTCCCGTTCAAAAGTTCCCAACACCCAATGACCTTGTATACATCAACAAGTACATTTGATTCTTCCTCGCATTTCCTTAACGCTTCCTAATTTTTCTTCTCTAATTTTTGAAGAGATTAAAACGTTATAAACTCAGTCTAATTTGTGTTCACTTCTACTTCTACAATTGCTCTATTAATTGTTTTGTATGCGAATCGAGCGTTGCATACGAATATAACATCAAAATGCGACTGTTTTGTATGTTTTTGTGAATAAGGTGAAGAAATCAGTCTGCAGCGCGATTTACTTGATAGTTTAATTGTTCACTTAAAAATGTTAATGATGTTAATGTAGCCAACGTCGTGAAAGAAAATTATGGCGTATTGTGCGATAAATACATTTGGATACTGGTGTTTAATCAAATTGTCACTAAGATTGCAGCGCCAAAACAACAAAATACACTTTTTTCTTTGAATATTCTGCCTGGTTTTAAAAATAAATGATAATTTTCTCATCAGGAGATGGAATCGCGTCGAATGACACTTCATACGTCTCGATTGGTGCACGGGATCTGGTCTAGCTACGAGTGACTGTCTAGCGCACATACGCACATCTGCACAATCATGAGTTTTACTGACTTACTGTATAGAGATAACTGACGAGTCCCCTCGTAACTGTCAATATAAATGTTAATAAGTTTTAATATTATTTATTTGTTTATATAAAGATTAGGGAGGTTACTCCATAAATTTGATGATTAATCTTTTTTGTTGCAACATATCTGCAGTCTGTATTTTCGAATAATTTTGAGACAAAGACAATGCCTTCCTCTTTTTACCAGTGTAGGACTTGTTACCTGTTTTAGCTTTTTTTTATTATTTGTAATTCGACGCAGTAAGATAATTATGTGATGCTGCATGAAAAGGCCTCAGAGCATAGGCAAACATGTCTTCTGTTATTTGTATCTCATCTCCTTCGGTAAATATTCCTTTTTAGAGGCTATTGTTTTGTAAACTACTAACCTCGAGGTTGTTGAATTCTACAAAAGTAATAATATCAAAGGTAACGGAAAGGTAGTACAAATGATAGTTCTGGTAGTAATAATGAGGTATTTATATGATTGATTAATGGATGTATATTAAGTTTTGTTTTGAAATTGAGCATTAGAATAAATCACAAAGCACTTACAGTTACTACTAAAATTTTATTTTGAATTACTGGTAATTTTAGGAGATTTCTTGTTGCAACGCCACCTCAAACAGGGGGTAAGTTATATAAATTAGAATGAATGATTAGTAAAACACAGCATTCAGCTTTAATTGCAATGTGTGCATCAATGTGCAGAAGTAATTTTATTTTTTGCTTATTTTTTATTGACTAAAGCATTGACATAAGGTCCATGCTAGTCTTTTACCAAATAATATGTCTAGATTTTTTATCGCAAAGGACATCCTTGCGAATTGTTACGATGAGATGAGATGGAGATGAGGTTGCGATAGGATTTGTGTAGCGAGGCAAAACAAAAAAAGAAGGGTATATATTTAGAGTACATTCTTGAATGTAAATAATGTAGTCGTTTCGTGTGTTTTGAACATTATTGACTAAAATTACACAAATACAGTCTCTCGTATGTGGGATTCGAACATCTGACGGTTGGTTCAGCGAAACGGACAGACCATCCCATCGACATTACCATATGGGGTAACAACTTTGCATCATGTTATGTATGTGTGGGCCATTCAAAACTGGCGCGCTCGCAGCAAGGCAATACGCGTGGTTTGTTCTTACGTGCTCTAAGAAGCCACCGTAAAAAAGAAGGTTCAAGGCGAGTCATTGGTGTGACGTCGCTCCTAGTATAACAGATGCTCCGAGTGCCGGGAGGGGAAGTACGTAATCCGTTTCAGGGAGATGGCAACCTGATTGGGAAAGTGGTTACAGCTCGTGCCTGAAGTGAAGTATCTTCTGCTTACTTTGTATTGTCTGTTTTTGTTTAATATATTGGATTTTTTTGATTGATGATACCGAGCGCGTCAACTCGTTAGGGTTCGTACTCATTCCGGGCGCGTAAGGTCATTTGCGCCGTAAGTGTAGTGAATGTCATTTTTCCTCGGGAGGAGGCGGTGAATGTGGGGATCCGAACTACCGTAGGCTAGAGGGGTTTTCAAAAACTAAGTGTTGCCACCAGCGTGGCACCACTCAACCCTGGATGCAAATTAGTCTATTGGAGAGTGGTGATCTGCGCTGAAATTCGGAACTTGGTACGAAGAGTGCTGCAAGTATTTTTTTTTCTCCAATGTAATTGTTTGCCTGGCTTGTATTGGAATAATGTGTAACGGTAAACGAATTCTCAATATACTGTTGTTGTTTACATTGGTGTACCCATTATTTCTGTACACTTCACACCATGTAGGAGACATTACAGTACCGGCAGCGTATAAGCGACTCTAACAGTTTTCTCGCCACGTGCAGTTGTACATCATGTGACCTGCTCTGAAGCAATCAGCTTGCGAGTATTTGTCCACTTTCTTACCGCCAGTATTCAGTGTTGCCGCTCATCTGACTTACACAAAACCGCGGAGGCCACATGTTTCATCTTTGGCGAAAGTTGTCAACATGATATCAAGACGTGTCATAGCCTATCAGTAAATGTTAATGTTTTGAGATTTAATTTATCTGTTGTGTAGGTGGTGTCATGTGCGTAGTACTGTGTGGAAGCGGTGTACTGAACTGTCAGAGTCGCTTATAACTGCCGGTCCTACAGAGTGAAAATTCCACCTTCCTCATCAGGGACATCCGCCTACCTTCTCGAGCGTTCTGCTGCCAACTCCTCACATTACGATTTGTCGCG
>BOPP01000001.1:11418277-11457891 GCA_017312745.1 Gryllus bimaculatus
GTTGCCCCCGTGCAGACAACTTGTCTGACCCTTTCGGGAGAGCGGCTTTCGCTGTGATCAGTTGCCCTCTGGGAAGCTCGCGTGCGGGATAGTGTACGACGCCACAGAGCTGCGATTTCTATTTATTTTCATAGTTGACGTCTAGAACAAAGTAGGAGGTATAAAGGGATCCAAACCAATAATCGGCATGCCAAAATATTCTGATTTGTATTAAGATGCACTCGTTTTTGAAACTGTAATCAAAACAAGTTATTTTATAATAGTAGTCCATGTTTTCCTGGAATTGTACTTAATGCACACAGGAATTAGTACTAACAGCTCTGCTGTTAAAAATTCACAACGATACAACTCTTAAATACATTTGTATGTTGATATTAAATTGAGTATTTTATCAACTACACAAGCCTTTTTCAAATTACATATGCAGCTTTCTCAATTATCAATAACTCTCTGAGAGGTATTCATTGTAAAATTAGTGCCTTGGACTACAATTAATGAATTTGCTTTTCAAATAGGTTTTTTTGGTACAGTAGAACATATTTTAGCCTTCGATGAAGTCACATTTGAAAGAACTCTCAAAATATTTCAGTTAGTTTTTCTCCAATCTGCAAACTTTGTGTTACAACTTCAAGAAACGGTTGCTGAAACCAATGCAATTGTAGCTCCGATACTCTGTTCGCATTTTGATTTGCCATTTGAGAATGAAGAAAATGGAAAAACTACTAACGTACGGAAAATACAACCAACTTAAAAACAAACAGCAATGTACTTTAACGAAATATATAAAACTAATTTTAGAGGGAATATTAACTTCATGCATTCATATGAATTGAAAAATAATTGAACTATAGTAACTCAAAGTTACTAAACAATTCCACAGTGGCTGAGAAATCCCTCTTCAAACTCGAACATCTAAATCTACGCTTTAATATCATTATTGGACATCACTCTCAACTCCACTTCGGACGTGTCGTCAGCTGAAAACTTCGTCGCCATTTGGAGTGGTCAAAAGGCTTCTCTTTTCCCGGGTGAAGATAAATATTTTTTTAAATGTATATTGTATGAAGTATATCAAGTGTTACATTGTATAAAGCAGAAATATGGCAGCTCCCAGAACAACTGAAAATAAAATTGAGAGTTTTGGAAATAGATTTCTTCAGAAGAGCTGCAGCAATATCTAGAAGAGAAAGAATAAGGAATGAACAGGTTAAGGAAATAATGAATCTGCAACATGATATTGTAGGGGAAATTGAAAAGAAACTACTCACTTGGTTTGGACATGTACATCGAATGGACGAGAGAAGACTCCCCAGAATATCCTTAGAATGGCAATCAAGTTAAAGTAGAAAACGTGGCAGATCAAGACCAGGATGGAATGACAAGATCAGAAAGATAATCGAGAAGTGAAAATTACCCCCTGATTCCTGGAAGAACAGGGAAGACTGGAGAAGATTAGGCGCCGGAAGACGGAAGTAGCGGTCAAGAAAACGGCATGAAGAAGAAGAGACGAGGTGGTCCTATAGAGTTAGGAATACATACATACATAATTCATTGAATATTCATAGAATATAAATTAATATTTGCGTATGATATTGCAAGGTTTGGAGAGGGTGTTAAAGAAGAGAATTGTGAATGACGTGTGGGGAGATTTGAATCAAGATAAATGTTAATCATCCTTCCTTATCGCTTTCCCGCCAATCTTCGCGTTGTCGTCGTGTTGTGAACTTCCTCACAGTTTTTAACTTCCTTGTGTCCCCGTTCGCGGGCTACTATGGAGCAGTCTTAAGGCTGTAGGCGAGAATGATCTTAGTACACTTTCATACACTGCTCAGGAATTGGACTTTATAATTTGTGAAGGGCTAAAAGTACATCAAAACATGTTATATTTTCTATTGTTTGTATTATAATGGCTGTTTTCGTACCAAGGTGCTAAAAGGAGTTCTAGATATTTACAATTGTATAGCGTCAAAATCTATATTTTTTTCTCAAGAGGTGACTCCCACTGTGTATTCACTGTACCGTTTATCTTTCAAAAATACATTATTATCGAAATGCATTGTACATAATGGTTTCTGAACTTTCTATTTATGTATTGTATATTATTAAACGTTAAATTACTAGCTTGTTAGAGACTCCTTGTGAGAAGGTGTAGATAAACTTTTGCTATGATTACTTGTTCTCTGGAAGCGCGGATGCTGAATTGACGTTGTTCAGAGCACGTGATCTTGCTGTTCCGGTTCTTGACAAAGTGAAATTCTTAATGAGAACGGTTAAGTGAAGGTCAAAAATGATGATTCTCACAAAAATATTGTAGTAGTCTCAATCAGCAAACTTTATGTTTGCGATAAACGCTTTTAACAAAATAATATTGATAACCTATCAAAAACACTGTATTATACTTTAATACTTTTGCAACGCATTTTATTTGAATTAACTGAGGTGATAATTCACTCGCCAATGCATTTAGTTTCTAAATACTAATTTTTATATTTTTAGGCTAACAATAACAGTTTATAATACTGTAGAACTTTGAAACCTAATGCTCTGTTTTATGTCTTCAAATTTTATTACCCATAGTTTATAAATCTAGTACCTTTAAAAATGGTGTTGCTTTGTTGCGTAATGTTGACTTCTCGTCTTTTCCAGGTATGAATAAAAACTTCTCATGAAGGTAAATGATTACATCCAGTCCGAAATGGCTACAAAGAAGGAGAACCGATCTCGGGTGAAAGGGATTTACGAATCTCTTGTTCAATATATCGGAGATTTTCAACACTTCTGTAAGTACAATTTTCATCTAAAGTACGTAAAATTATCTCATTCATGAAAAATCATTTTCATTCAAGATGGTTGACGTTGTTTAAATACATGTATTGGAAAAGTGGTGAGTACTTATGAGCTAGGCAAAACATTATGTGACATGCAGTTCATAAATATTTTATAAATTTATATCACTACTAATTATACGGTACTTCTGGGAACACACCGACACAATATTTTATGAAGCATTTTTTAAGCCTCAAGCGCTTCATTTTAAAGGAGTAAATGCAATATTGATGCTCTAATGTACAAGAAGTTCTGATAGAACATATTACGATTAATAATGTTTTATTATGAATAAATATATTGCATTTAATTTCAGAATTAATGTAAAATATGATTACATTAGATATTCAGTGAGTGTGTGTTCACATTTCCCTTGTCTCGTATTTAGAGGTTTTTGTTAAGCAAGTGAAATAAGTGACTACAAAATCATTTGTAAAACTTTTAAAACTTAGTTTCTGGCTGAGCTGTCATCATCAATTCATTATAACTGTCATCAATTTCATGTTGACAGTTTCAACCAATGAGATCAATGAGGAACCAATCTAAATTTCTGCATTTCTGCAACAAATCGTATTATTTATTATTTATTTATTTAATGTCAAAAACAAATCGAAACTGTATGTAACGAATGGCGAAGTAGTACAATTTCTAAATATATCCCCGTTTCCCAGAATTCATACTCTCTCTCTCTCTTTTACTATACTATAATTTTATGAACTTTAATTGTAAATAAAGGTACTAACCAAAACTTCTAACCTATATTTCTAACAAGAAATACACTCTTATTTGTATTGAAATTATGTACGTCGTCAAATAAGACACTGATTTTGATGCTGTATCTCTTGTGAAGAATCATTTCACTTTTTGAAGAACATGAAGAACAATTACTGTGTGGTAGTACCGGCAAAAAAAACTTATCTCAAAATGTTCATATTTTTGGTATATATATATATATATATATATATATATATATATATATATATATATATATATATATATGATAGTTAACAAACAATGAAAAATAAGTGTAAAACAATATTTTGTCATTTCCCATATTTTAACAATTGGTCAATTTAATTCTCTAAAATAAGAGAAATACTCAAAGACTCAAATTGTAGAGCGTTTAAAGAACGAATTTGTTAAGAAATGTATCGAAAAAGTAAACCGAACCTACACATCGTATGTCACAACTCATTTGAAGTAATTCAATCACAGTAATTATTTAGTTAATTATAGTAATTGGTATCTCGTCGTGTCTGCAATGTACCTGCATCTTTTAATTCCACAACTAAAACCGGAAACAATTACTTAAATTGGACTTTGTCCCGCTGGACCATGTTGTAATAGAATTTTGGAAAACAGAAACTGTCCACCGCAATTCGTGTTTTAGTAACAGTTCCTGTTAATTCTCATTGAACGTGAAACGATGGTAAACCAAAGTCACTAGAACATTGTAGTTTGCATCAGTTTAAATGAGCATTTGGAATGGAGTTTTTGTTACTTCTGTACTATCTTGTGTAGAATAACATTACAATAAACTTAGTGATGCGGAGAACATTAATAGAGTTCTGTAATACACATTGTCTGAAGTTTACCTAAAAATCTATAATATAATAAAACATTTTTTCTTACATGACTCAGCGGTTTTCATGCAAGTGTGAGAAAATCATGCCCATTTCATTTATTTATTTATTTATTTATTTATTTATTTATTTATTTAATGGCAAGTACACATGACGTACAATAAAACCAATGCAGTCTTAAAATTATTGAACATCACAACAATAAAAATAATTTTTCAGGTTATAATCCTTTAGGTTAGTCTTTAAAGAGGCTAGAGACATCTAGCTTCTTAATCCATCGAATTGCTGTTGGTGTCAGATATAGGAAATACGACGGATATTCGCTGTAAGCTCTTCATACACATCTCTCCACTAAGTGACGCATGGTTTGGGGAGCACCACAGTCATACAATGTAGTCACGCAACTAAGAACACTAAATCTCTGTGACTTTCTCAGAACGTTATTTGCCAAATAACAGTGTGTGATGAGTTGCCTACCAATCAGCAGCATCTGCGAATTTTCGTTATCTGAAATTTCCCGACACAAGTTAATTGGAAAAACGTTACCTTTGACCCCCTAACATACTATAGAAGTTCGTTACATTTGTTCTCAGACGCCTGCATCTAGAGTCCAACATTTTAATTTTAAATAGGGATCTTATAAGCTCCAATCAAGTGGTGCACCTTTGCACCAAGGTAATGAATTGCAAGGCAAGCATGTTTAAGAGACTGAAACTCCTTTCTTCGCACCTATCTTTTAGAATACAATAATCTTACCTTCCGCAACAGGAATTTCGTTGAATTCATTCAGTTTGCCCAAGGAGGCAATATAGAACATCATTATTTCTTAAACATGCTTGGTGTATAGGCATATATCCTGGAACACAGTTATATTATTTGGCTGTAATATATGACTCCTTCTTTAAATTAAAATTTTAGTTTCTACAAAAAGAAGTCTCAGAGTCTAGGGAATGTAGAAGAGCCAACGATGATCACTAATTTTCAATTAAAATGCGTTGCGAAATTGTATATAACGAAAAAATATACTCAGACGTGTCGGCATAAATATTAGAAACTGTCAAATCGATAGTAGTAAATACACGGCCTATTTTGAAGCATCGACTTCATCGCAACACGAGAGACCAAAAACGCATAACCCAGCCAGCGCCCATAACGTCAGCGCCCGCATGGATCGCGCGGGTGGGGGCGTGTCGACGACCGGTCCCCGGTGTGTACGTCGCGTACTCCCCCGCGCCACGGCCCTCCCTATGCGACATATCAATTAAGCGGCGGCGGACACTAATGCGCCACTGGCCTCGGGCTAATCACGGGCGAGCCCGCCTCGCCGCTGATTGGCCTTCGCCCGCGCCAAGGCGCCTTACCACGTTCCCGACCCCGACCCCGACCCCGCCACCGCGCAAGGAGGCCCGGACGGTCACGGCGGAGGCGGGAGGTTGAGGTTGAATTGAATTGAATTGAATTAATGCCTTATTTTACGTGGCGAGACTCAGGCCAGGAGGCCTGCTCTTCCGTCTGATCACGCAAATTTCCCTACGCTCCTTTCACCAACTAGCAGAGAAAGTAGGTATTTCTTGGGTGAGAAACAGGCGAATTGAATTTAGCTCAGAGGCGACATTTAGGCTTGAGGATCTTTTACATACAAGTGAATCTACTAACATGGGACAGCCGGCTTTACTTTCTATCCGAAGGAAGGCGTACGAAGGATTTTTTCGCCCTTAAAAATCCGCGGCTTCGATCGGGTTTGATCGGGTACGCTAACCGTTACACCATCGCCGCGCGCAAGGTTAGTGGTCTCGGGGATCTCGGGAGTGAGGTCGTTCAGATAGCTGATCTCTGATATAACTGAACGAGCGAGGACTCGAATATGTACTCACGATTCCCATTTCCCCCCCACATCCGTATGAACCGAGAGTCATTTTCGCAAAAAAGTATTTTAATAGAGTTACATATACTGCACGATCCACCCTGAAGACGGATGAGAGGTATATAGAAGAGCTGAATTCTCAAAAAGTTATTAGGATGTCCCAGATCTCATTTTGTAGATTACGACATGTATTGATGCACTAGTGCATAAGTAGGTATTAAACTCGAAACTAACTTAGAGTTACGATTGATATGTCATAAACAGGCCGTTCAGCGGATCGTACGTTGCGAGATTTCATTTGTTCCTGCATAATTTAGACGAGGTTTTAAATACACACATATTTAGAACATTAACGGTTGTAGTTTAGAAAGCAATTTAAGATTTCAACCGAACAAAATTTTGTGTGTTTTGCTTTAAATGAAAGGTAGACGGCTCCAGAATGTGTTATTGCTTGCTGTTATTCACCGGTTTTACAGTTTAAACACTATTTTTTGCAAACTCGTAAAATTAATAGAAACAACGCTTATCTGCTGCCATTTGTTTTTTAAGTCATTTTCAAGACTAACTACAATACGTTGCAAGGATATCCTTGCACCGTGATCTTGTTGTTGGCAAAGCGATGATACATGTGGGTTGTATGTTTGAAGATTGATTATTTTCAAATTTAAGTATAAGTGCGTGAACATAATTAAACTGAATGATCTTCAGTCGTTCGTCACATGTGTCCTTTCATAAAAATGTTCAGTGATTATAATTATAAGTGATATATTATTTTTTGTTATGATAAATAGCAGGATAATTTATAATAATCCACTTCAACATATATGAACAGATATAATAAGTAAATATACATTTCAATTAGATTTTCATAAACATGTTTAACGCAGTATTTTGAACGAATTGCGATTGTAATAGTCCATAATTCATAAACCTCCCTTATTTTATTAGTTTTGGAGAAAAAGAACGACATTAAACAATATTTTTGAAGTTTTCGATTTTTCGTATCGTGAAAATATTGTACTTTTCTATTGTGACCTTTTTACAGTTCTTTCGTTTTAATGCGGTGTAATTCTAGGGATTTAGCTAGTATAATATTACTTATTAAGTAAAAATTAAATTCATCCCCATTTCTGTTAAAGTATTTTTTTCAAGTTATGCCTTACTATTCGTTGGTTGTGAGAGCTGATAAAAACTGTATCTAAACTACGTAAATAATTATTACAACATAGGAGAATACTGTGATGAATTCCATACTTTCCACTAAGGAGTTCAGTGAGGTCACCCATTTTATTTTTTACTGTGTATTATTATGTACATATATTTATCACAACCAATCAATTCTGTAAAATAACTATGTATGCTGTATCAGAAAAGTATTTAATAAAAAAAAATTATGTACTCATTACTCCATTTACTCGGGAGTAGATTCTGCGAACTTTACCTAGCGTTTTTGGAAGGTTCTTTTGTGCAACTGCACCTGGCGAGGAAAAATTGCATGAAACAATAAAAAATAGTTGTTGCAGAAAGCTGAAATCTAATAAACGAAGTGCTGAAGGAATAGAAAACATCAGTAAAATTGTTGTTAGAGGATGGACTGAGAAGATATTAGAAGTGTAGAGAGTTATTGAATTCTGTCAGGATTAGAGTTACTAGCTGAGTCACCAAATGGGAAATTCCTACTGCTTCATAAAGAACGTTTGCAGGGTTTTGTCTGCGGGATTATTTTTAATTTTTCTATTTTGATGATTATCTCAAACGATTTTTCATTTGACGAGCTTCTTAATTTATTTTTATTGCCTTGGTCGCATTTCGTCTCTACTAACATTTTAATTATCTTTTTATGAACATTCCTGGGATATTTTTATGAAACATCCTCTCAGTTTTTTTGTAATAACATATCAAAATATGAAGAAATAGACTTTTTGGGTTTGCCAACATTTTATATCAGTTTTATTTCCTAAACTTAAACTAAGCAATCCTTACATTTTTATTTTAACATGACAGATGGATGTCAATAACTTTTTTAATAGCGCTGACAATACTTTCTTTCTATTTTTGTTGATAACCAACAACTTGCTGAGTCAGTACAAACGATTTGTAGTAATTCCGTCTGTTCACTGATATGCTATTTTGGTGAAGGGGTAGTTTTCTTTCTCGTTTACAGAAAGGAACATTCTCGAAAGATATTCCGAAAAAAGGGATGAGATTGATGGCTGGGGGCGAGGACGAAAGGAAAAGGCTGCGAGGGAAATAAGCTGTTTCTGTAATCGCCTCTCATAAATTCCTCTAGCTCGCTGCGTGCGTCCTCTGCAAACTTCCTCTTTCTACGTGAGCCTCTCCCACCCTGCGGGTTAGTGCCCACCTGACGACTGCGTTGCTACATTTCATTCGAATGGACTCCCGGAGACGGAGAAGTGTTTACTGCTTGTCACACGTCCTTCTCTGTTGGAGTCACGAAGAATCTTTGGAAAAAAGTAGCCGTCCCTGGATAAAATCGAAAAGAGGTAAACTGTGTAGCATAAATCAGGATTTTTTCTTTCTTTTACTTTTTTATATTTTTTAAATTTTTTTTCGTGTTTTGACTTCTTTGTGTATATCATTTTTTCCTTCTACTTTCGAAACTTATTTTTCTCGCGCGCGTCCCTCTCTTGCTCTTCTCTATCTTGTTTCTCTCCCTCCCTTAACGTTCTTCTTTGCCAATCTATCTCTTCGTATTTTACACCGGTGCAAATCTGTTGTGGCAATGAAGTAATTGAACGACAATTAAAATATTTAATGATTGTAAGTTCTCTTGTAATTTTTTCTTGGTACCAAAATAAAAAAAAATGCTATATATTTTGCTTCCTACTTAATATTGACAGGCAGGTCAGAGCAATAATATTTCTCGTCAAATAAATTTTGATAACATTTTTAAAATGTGTATTACATTTCTTTCCGCAAGATCTCAAGACCATTTTTTCTTTCTTTTGGATTTCAATATCAGATTTTCTTAGAACTATATATTGGATTAGGAAAATAATGGCCATTTCTTTATTACATTATCAGCTCAGCAAGTATAAGCTTATACAGATCATGATCTAGTTTCATCTAATGTAGGGAAACAGAAACATGGACAAAAGACACCTCCGTTGCAAAACTTATGAATCGGATTAAAGGCATAAGTAGACAATGAATACTATGTTGTATGTTGGGTCATTGAAAAACAATGACATTTGATTGAAGAACACAACTTATTTCTTAGTCATATGCTGATAAAGAATTCAAAAGGAGATTATGGTAAAAAACTCATGCTTATTGAAAAATTATAATAATTAAAATTATTTTTGCAGTTAATAACTTGCAGGAGTTTCGTCCTGCTCACTTTAGCGATAGAATAGCATTTTCCACGAGTGCGTACGCGCTCTCGTTCAAAGCCAACGCCACTTCATCCCCTATGGGAGACAGCACAGTCAATATTCCCCGGGGCGGAAGTACGATGCAGCAGCAGGCGCTATGTACGCCCGCTGCACAATACCCCAGACACCCCCGCATCCCCCACGCCATCCACACCACCCACTTCAACCCATGCAGCCGCCCGTCCCCTCGACCCCTCTCCTCCCTGCTTCACACCGCACTCCTCATACCACTCTCCCTATCGTCCCCTTCTCATCCTCGCTCAATCCCGATCTGCCCACCACCTCCCGCTCTACCTCGCACTCCCCCTCCAGGGCTCCGCTCATCCCACTCGCTCTACCCTCCCCGCTCAAATCGCATTCTCGTTTTTGTTCTTCTCACTCTGTCCAACTTCTCCCGTCCCACCGAGTTCCTCCCATCCGGCCCCTCCCATCTCTCTCCTCCGTTCCTTCCAACACTCCGCTTCTTCCATCTCCCCATGTTTACTCCCCAGTTCTTTCTCCCCTCATACGAATTGCTCCACGCACGCCTACTCGTCCCGCTCACCCAAACCCAACACCCAGTTTGCTGTCCCCATCCACGCCCTCCCCTCCCATCCTCAAGCGATCCGGCTGCACCCGCCCCGCAAACAGCGCGCAGTCGCTCGCTTCGTCGGTTTTTGCGGTGCGGCACAGCCCGCGTGCCAACCCGCCCTCACCCACCCTCGCCCACCCTCGCGACAACGCCGCCCGAGTCCACGCCCCTCGATTTATTTTTGCGCCGCCCGTTCCTCCCATCGACGGTTTAATATTTCACGGGCGCGACGCGGATTTGCGCCGATTTGCGCGTCGGGCCCGACGCCCCGCAACGACGCGTGGTCTTTGATCGGTCATCCGCGTCATTTGTGAAATAACGCCCCAAACACTTCCCCCTCCGCCGCCACCGCCGCCACCGCCGCCGCCGCAGCGCGCCCGCGCTTCCATTTGGGTTATTGTGCAATATTTACGCGCGATTAATTTGTTGCGGGCGGCGCACGAAGGCGCATCGAGCACCTGCTGGTGGCGCGGACTGGCGGCGGCGTCATAAACGGAACCGGTGCCTTTCGGGCGTGATCGGCTTACGTCGGACGGGTTTGTTTTTGCTTTGAAGTTTAAGCGGTTGTTGCGCTATTTTGAGTGCCGTTTTGCTCTCGATTGTTTCGGAGTTTGGTGTGTAATCCTCTCGTTCGAACACATTGTTTTCTTTATTGTATGATTGGATATCAAATGGCGTTGAAAGAGAATAATACTTAGCAGTGCACTTAGTGTTGATTGTGACAGAGTATAAGATCTGATCAAAACCAGGGGACTAATACTGACTCCAACAATGCATGAAAGTGAAGTCCGATACTTCCCTCGTTGGCGTCTTTAGTTTGTTCTTAACTGAGTGTTTCATGTTGATTAATCAAAGGTTAGTTCACACCCTTTTTACTTTTTTTCTTATTCTTCGTATTTCTCAAATTTCTCCCTTGAAGAAGGCTACATTTAGTCAATATTTTTACTGAAAAGACCCTGAGATAGGCATCCTCCGAGTTAAACCGAGCGAAACGATAACATGCCTCGTGCAGTTCTTCAATTTCTCCTAAACACCGTCCTTCATTTTGTACCTACATTACTTGTGAACCGATATCGGCATTAACTATGCATGTTCTTAAATCAGCTTCCTTCACGTGCCACGTTCTCATAAAAATGTCAACATATTCCAGATCCGACGACCAACGTTTCAGTGAGAGAAACTATTTTAAAAAAGCTTTGTTTCAAAATAAACTTATATTATTGCAACTAATTTTCACAAATTTCGACTCTCTGCAAGGGAGTTTTCTGGCTTCCATACATCTGAGTACGTCAAGACTTTATAATTTTCTATGCCAATCTTTTTTTTTAATTATAGCATATGCATGCATAAATGTTCATTCGAAGTAAATACCTCACCTAAGCCATTCATAAAAATGGTGTAGCGGACTAATCCATACAATATACGAAGGCGAACTCAGAGTCTTTCTATCGTTGGAGTCATGATTTTGATCTGGCTGCTTCACTCATTCCCTCGACTTGGGCTGATTAGTCAACGTTTCCCCATCGCATCCCATCTCATCTTCTTTCTTCAAATTCCTAGCCCTAGGAGAGCCATTAAATAATGCACGGGACCTTTGCAAAGCAGCGTCTTCCGGCACAAACCGGGAGCAAAAACGATAACGTGCGTCACGAGGCCCCCTCTCTTCCCTTAAACGCAGCCCCTCATTTTCTCCCTACTTTTCTCACTTCATTTCGCACGGATTTCGGCGCCAAACATTTCACCTCCTAAAGCGCGCCCCCCTGGAGGAGGCAAATTTCGTGACGCCGCCGCCCGAGCAAGGAGGCGGCCTGGCAGGCGCGCGCGCCGATCAAGTGCCGTTAGCCGCCGGAAGCGGGTTTGTACTTTCACTTTACGACGCGCAATCTTCGGCGCGCGCGTAAAACCCGGATTGCCAGCGTCGTTTAGGGTTATCTGCGCGGCGAACGATAACGCCTACCAGCCCCGCCCTCCCCGGCCGCCCTGTCTGCCTCGGCGCCCGCCAGGCGATTCCCCTTTCGTTTGCAGAAGAACGGCCGACGGCGCTGCAGTGATGCCGTACAGGTATCGTGCGTGTGAGCTCGTGAGAGACGCGGTGAAACGTGGCGTTTAAGATGTGTGTTGGTGGAATTGTGTGTTTTAGGGAGAAAGAGAGAGAGAGGGGGGGGAAGATGCTTCGTCTCGGGTGAGATGCGTCAGTTTTGGACGTCTCGGGTGAATTCAGAAAGCTGTTCATTTGCATTAAGCATTATAATGCTGATATTCATAACACAGGCACACCAAATAACAAAGTTATCAGACCCAAGACTTAACATATGTTTCTGTATGTACACTATGTGATCAAAAGTAGCCGGACACGTGGCTGAAAATGACTTACCAGCGTGGTGTCCTCCATCGGTAATGCTGGAATTCAATAGGGCGTTGGCCCACCGTCAGCCTTGATGACATCTTTCATTCTCGCAGGCATACTTTAAATCAGGTGCTGGAAGGTTTCTTGGGGAATGGCGGCCCATTCTTTTCAGAGTGCTGCACTGACGAGAGGTATCGAAGTATGTTGGTAAAGGCTGGCACAATGTCGTCGTTCCAAAACATCCCAAAGGTGTTCGACAGGATTCATGACAGAACTCTGGGTACGTCAGCCCAGCAGTAAGAACTGGTACTCGATCGTGTTGGAAAATACAATCACCATCCCCAAATTGTTCTTCAACACTGGGAAGCAAGGTGTTTACAACATCAAAGCAGGCATGTGACACACAAAACAACACAGTTGTTGACACATTGCCGGCCAAATTACTTCGAATTTGCCGCCTTGTCATCTTTAACAGGGCGTTTGATGTTCTTTGAAGGCGTTTAAAAGGAAAAGATTATACATTTTAAACTTGGCGCCTCCGAGATAGTCTTAATTTTCTCAAAAAAGCCGCGCAAATTTCTTCTCTGCCGATAAAACATTCATTTCTTCATGCAAAGTTTTTGGACTCGATGATCAACTTCTTTCTATTAGTTCGGAGCGTAAACGAAAGATCGCACCAGCTCCTGGACGGGTAAAATTTCCCGCTAAAAATTGACATTGTCGAAATGAGTTTTCTATCGCAGACGCCGGCTCGCCTTGTTACGATAAGCTAATGCGGAAAGCTGAGTAAAAGCGTTTTGAACGTCTTCAAGGTTCGACCCAGTGTGTGCCAGGCACTGGATGTAGTAGAAACACGTAGCTAAAGGTCACGGATTCTCGTAAGAAAAGAGTCAGTTTTCGTTTGGACAGAGGTAACTGTGACAACTTCAATACTCGTTAATTCTTTCTCCAAGTAACAATCCTTGTCAATTGTGTGTCATCTCTTTTCCAGAACACTCTTGTCTGACAAACACAACTGTGATAGAAGAGGCGATGTTCCATTGCCATTTCCATCAACAATGCTCTCCCAACTTTTCTTCGACTATTTCGCCGCCTGAACAACAGAGTACCCTGTTGTCCTCCTCCATGAAAAACCCGCCTACACCATAACACCATTTTCCACGTGACCGGATACATTTGATCACATAGTATACGTCGACGCGTTGGATCTGAATCTGAAACCAAAATTGCGCCACTACTCTTCAGTTTCTTTAATATCCAAAAACCACAGTAAAATTTACAATTTGCAGTGTACAATCTCACAGTGTTTTTTGAGGATTTAGAAAATCTGGAGAGTGATGGTGCAATTCTTGCTATACATTCGGATTCTGCGCGTTGACATACATAGAGACACGTGTGTGTAGTCTGTAGGTCTGACAACCACATCTGAAAACAAATAAAAATACAATTTCATGAGGGTGGTGGCGCACTTCTGGCTGCAGAGTCGGATTCAGCGCGTTGACATACATAAGGAAACGTGTCATGTGTATGGCTGTAACAACTTTTTCGGTGCCTGTGTAAGTCGTTATAGAAAAAAACATATGAATCAATACAGTTCGCTTTAAGGAAGTTTCCTTAATATTTCTGGATATATTTAAGTTGTAATTCGTGAAGAAATGAAAATGAGCGTGTACATACCAAATACGACGAATTCGTTCGCGTTAACGAGAAAGAAATGAGCGTGTGTATTGTTTTTTTCTTATTGAAAGAAGGAGAAACCAGTTAATTTGCGTTTGTCATTTTGACGCGCTATTGTGATGTCCCTTGTGCCGTACGCGGACCAGAAATTTCAGTTTCTGTTGTTGTATGCATTCCGGATGCAGATCTATGGAGGGTACAAGTTCATTGAATTTCAATCATGCACGTTAGTGGTGTCGGTTTTGAGGCATTAGGTCAAGGTTACTTGGACACTTAGATGAGATCAATGCATCATTATGACATCTGAATGCCATCATTCTGATGTATGTGTTACCAGTGAGGGACAATACTTCGGGATGCATTAGAATCCTCACCGTAAAGCCAGAGACGTCGCCAATTAGGTAGCAATTAGAGTATAAAAATCAATGTCTGATCTCATTCTAAGAATTGAACGAAGACAATTAAGACTAGCAAATAATTGCACAATACTACATGAACTGTTTCCGAAATTTGAAGGCTCATTTCAGTGATTCATTCAAATGTTTCAACTTTTTGGGTTCTCCCAACGACAACAAAACATAACATAAAGATAGAGAGCTTTCTAAACTTAAATCTGTTCTTTAAAGTCAAACATTTAAATTAGAGTATATAGAAGATTTCCTAAATATGAGTATATTTATCGTAATTTTGCGTAAAATAGTGGCAATGTTTGAACAATTATTTTCAGAAAAACTGCTCCAAGCAAAAATTAACATTGCAAAACTACAATATTGAAGAGAGATATTTTCATCTCAAGTTAAAACTCTTCAACAAAATCAGACCTTTCAACAAGATCATGCACATTTTTTTGAAAAAAAAAGTTTTGTTTAATTTCTGCTTAAAATTAATGCAATTTTTAAAGAAACACAAACCCGGATCTAAATTTTTCTTTACTGTTTTTCCGGATACAACAACGGACCCTTGAAAAAATGGTAGAGTTCTCACTATCCTTGAATTTTCTGAATTTTAGAACATTACGAAAGTTGCGTTAGGAAATAATGCGTAGAAGAATGTGTTGTAACACGACTATATAAATTAATTCGAGCTAATTGTTTGCTCAGATTTTATGTCTGTTGGGAAAATGTTAACGTATTGTTAATATATCATAACGATTGGTTTGTTCACATTTACGTTTTTAAACAAATATCCTAACAAAACCGTAATGATGCGGGGATAAACCGTGAACCAAAAATAATGTGATAAAAGTTCATTGACAGTCAAAGCAACAATTAAATCATTGTTAAATTTAAATTTCAAATAATTTCATTATTTACCTTTCATCAGCATTGTAAAAGAAGTAGGGAAGAGTACAAGCCACAAAATTCGAGGTGAAAGGAATCTGCAAATCTAATAATTTTATACCTATCGCATATTTGTTTTACGCACGAAATAAGTATTCTCTTTTTCTCTAGCTTTCCTCGTATATATCTCAAACGACCAAGATCGAATGTGTGAAGCGAAACGCCGCTCTTCACTGCCCTTCACCTAGCCCTATTTATACACGAGGGAGGGAAAGAATTAGGAATATAAGTTGGAAGAGCGACGTTCGCGCCAGCTATCTGGAAATAGGTAACCGGCAAAATGAGGGCGGGACGGCGAGGACGGCGAGGACGGCGAGGACGGCGAGGGCGGTGAGGGCGGCAAGGGCGGCGGCGAGCGCGCGCACCGGCGAGCGCGTATAAAGGTTCTTGGGCATTTTAAATTTTTATGCAGACGCGGCTGGTATTTTGCCATACGTTAATAGAAACCTGGAAGGGCCGC
The DNA here is from genome assembly GCA_017312745.1 of Gryllus bimaculatus. Taxonomy (NCBI): domain Eukaryota; kingdom Metazoa; phylum Arthropoda; class Insecta; order Orthoptera; family Gryllidae; genus Gryllus; species Gryllus bimaculatus. The sequence continues at coordinate 11,434,341 of BOPP01000001.1, forward strand.
GGAGTGCGGGGGCGACGGAGGGGGGGGGGCGAGAGATAGCGGCTATCGGCGGGGCAGGGTGAAGGCCCTCCCCGCCCACTCATCCGCCCCGCCCCGCCGGCCGCCCTGCGGGCCGCCCTCACGGCGACCCGCGGTCTCATCCTCGCTCGCCCCCGCCGTCGTCTCACGCCGCCATGGGGGCGCGCGCGGGTAGACGCGTCGCCTCAGGGAAGTTTATTTATTTCAATTGCAGCCAGCGCGCGGGCGGGCGCGCACTTTTTCGGTTTCACTACTCCGTCTTACCCCACGTCGCGTGCGCCCGACTTAGTCGCCCGTAATCGCGCGGAACCTCTCAATGATCTTTCCGTCCTCGCGTCAGCGCATCATAGTGAGGTCTGCTCGACGCGGCGTCGCGCTCGTCCGTGAGACGGCTCGCACGCTGCATCCGCGTCTGGTGCGTTGCGGCGCTGGGTGGGGGTATGGCGCGACGTGCGAGGAAGTGGGAATGAGGTCCGACGAGAGTAGGCTTTCTGACCCCGCGTACGCACGGCGTCGCAGCGAGCGGGCGGCGGGCGCTCGTGGCTCTCATCATATACCCACCGCGCGGTCTATTTGCGGGCGCATATCTGCGGCGTGGCGCGGTCCGGTGATGACTGGCTGCGACAGCTCTAGCCTGGGCGGTGCTTCCTGCACTTCCAGCGGAAGTACACATCTTGTGTCCTGGCAGCCTTCAGGTCTCTTCCCCCTGGCTTAAGGACGGAGTCTCGGTGCGAGCGAGGCGGCCGGCGCAGAGGGTCATGCAGGTCGACAGTGGGGAGGGGTGGGGGCAGTATACAATATAGTTCCCACCTGTGTGCGCGGAGGCCGTCGGAGGAACCCGAGCCCGCTTGCTGGTGTGTGGTAGCGGGTGGTTTTTTTGGGGGGGGGTTTCTCCTCTCTACGCTCGGCAGGCGCTCTTCCGGTGTACTGGGGTGGTGGGTGGGGCGTCGGCGGTCGAGGGGAGGAGGATGTGCCGCCGCCCAATTCGCCAGATGCAGCAGCTTCGTTCGCCCCGTGCGACGTTGCAGGGAAAGGAAATTGTACCGGGATAGTCAACACCGCACGACGTAGACCCTGGATACTATAACTGGTTCAGCGTGCGCTTTGCTGCCTCCTGGTGCTGCAGTTTGATACCTGGATCGCGCTCATGCTTTACTTGGGCCTGCAGGCATGGTCGCTAGCTCGTCCCCTACTTCGCCCTCTCGGTCTGCTAATTGCGAGCTTCTAGTGCTGGCTACTGTTACTGTTCGGTGTGCACCTTCTGTATGTGGTCTGTCCACTTCCTCGAATTGCTTGATTCTCTTGTGTCCTGTGTATTCTTTGATTGGCAGTATTAGAAATGTTTTCTTACATCTAATACTATACTAGGTTGTGTTTCGTCCATGACATTGATACAGTACTTCGTTTCCTGAGACATTTCTCTCTTAACTCTTTGACCTTTGAACATAAAATAAATCACCGTTCTACTTTTAGTACAATCGATGCCATATCTTTTTGATTGTTCGTTGTTGGAGACATAGAAAATTACTCGTATACCCTTCATTCCGAACGACTATACAATTACCGCTTTTTCTTCTTTCTTTTCCGAGATACACTTCGATAATGTATTGGTTTTATTGATATTTTTCTGAATATGGAATATTATTCCTCTCTTTAAAACCCATTTTTTGTATTGTGCTTCACAAATTTTGTCTTTTCTTGTACTTTTGTAATCCTGTTTGGTTATATCTGCACTCTTTCCTCCTAAAACCATTTTTGCTTCGTTTAACCTGAATCATTTGTTGCTCTTAATTTAACTACTTCAGTTCCCGGACATGTTTTCTTTCTACGCTGTTATTTCAAATGTATTTTATTTTACCGTCATCATACTCCGTTTCAAGATTACATTTCTCGGCATCTCTTGCAATCGCCTCTATAAATATTTCTAATTCTTCGTTCCCTTTTTTTCTTGCTCGTTATTCACGAGTTTACGAACTTCACTATTTCGGCTATACATAGTTTTCCTTTCATTTTCCAAACTGTGGGCATAAATCTCATTTTTCGGTCTTCACACTTCGCTGTACGTATTTATCTCCCGAAACTGAATAAGCTCTTGCAATCTCTTTTTCTCTACTTGATGAGTGATGGCATTTTCTAAGCTCATTTTCAAAATCTGTTTACCAGATTACACGGACATCTCTGTTCTTACAAACATCTCTTTCTCTGTGTCTTCGTCACTTCCGAAAACATTTCGTTTTCACCTATTATTTCTCTTCTTTATAAACACCTTTATTTTCGTGTATTTTTCTTCCTTTCTCTCTTGTCCTCTTTCTCTTCATCTTTCTCTTTCTTTTTATTTCGTTTTATTTCTCTTCCTCATATCAGTTGAAATTTTGCTGACCTTCATATGTTTCGTACATTCCGCGCTCCTCTCCGAAATCCTACGCTCAAATAAGATAAGTCTTTAGATCGCATCTTCTTCATAGTCTCTCTCTCGCTCTCGCTCTCTCTCTCTCTCTCTCTCTCTCTCTCTCTCTCTCTCTCTCTCTCTCTTTTTCTCAGCAGTCTAACCGTCTGGTCACGCATAAGAAGTGACACGTCTCTTCGGGACCATAGTAGGTGTGAGCCAACAGCTCTCATGTCCCACTTTCGTAGAGTTAAGATAGTTTTTCGGTAGTTATCTTTTTGTCCTTTTTCTTTCAATCTCTCTCTATCAATTTTCTTCCTCTTGATTTTTTCTTTACGACTCTTATCAATTGTATGTTTAATCTCCTATAGTTTCATGTCTTCCTTATCTCACATTTTACTGTTTATATGCACAACAAATTTCCCCATAAGCATTTCTGTATGCAAGAGTTGCCCAAATTCCATTCAACAAACCGAGCTACAAATCTTACTCGCCCACTCCATTTCACGCTCCCGCTCCCACCATGCACATTTGCCTAACCTCCCGCTCGCCCCTCTACTGTGTTGATCGTCCCCTTTCTCCGTATATTTCCTCTCCTTCAATTTATATATCATTAACACTTTTGCTGTTACCTAAATATCTCGTACTCTCGTTGTCCAGGTACATAAGTCTCTACATTCCCCTTCCAAACAATTTTCCTTCTCAACGCCCCCTTCGGCAGAATCTGCAGCGTTTACAGCGCTCCGCACTTGGCTCGCCTCTTCCAGGACGGTGCGTGCGTGTTTGCATGGGTTGCCCGGCCACTCAAACGCGCATACATCCACGAACATTCACGTGAGAAATACAATTAAAAATCTTTCCCAGTCACCCATCCACCCGTTCACCATCCGCGCCTGTACAAGCCGACTACGGACCGGCCTGCCCGGCCCGACCACCTCAACGCCACTCCACTACACCCATCCACCCCAACCACCCAGCACACACTCCGCCAGCCGCCCGTCTCCCAAACCCACCCACCCACTCATCACCACTCACCACACTTCACCACTACTCACCCACCGCCCGCTCACACCGCGCCCTGCTCCTCCACAAACGCCGCCCACCGCTCAACGGCCACCCCACCCGACCGCTCGTGCGCCCGGTCCACTACCACACACCCCGCTCCTTTCCACTCTTTTATTCTTTCTTCCTATTCGCCCTCTTTTATTCCACGCTTATAAATCACACATATGTGATCTCGGCATTCTTATTCCCCGCCGTTTATAAGGCCTTACATTCCCCTCCCCACAGCCAGCCCCGGCGGCGGCCGGGCGCGGCACCTGGCCCGCCTCTCGCGGCGCGGGCGCTCGTTTGCATTGGGCGGTCCGGCGCCGGCCCGCGCCGCGGCGGCGGCGGCGGCGGAGGCGGAAACCCGTATATTCAGCTTATTGCGACCGCCCGCCGAGTTTATGCGCCCCAGACGCACGCCGCTAATTTCTGCGGCCGTTTCTGTTTCGACGGAGCGCGACGTTCGGGGCCGTTGGGCGCGGAGAAAGGCCCCTCGACTCCGCCGGAACGGGCTCCTGCCACGTGGGAGCGCCATCAGCCCGCGCCGAGGTGTCCCCCGCGATGGACGATTCGGACGCGGTTTATGGCTTGCGCTTGTCGTTCGACGTTTCATGGCGCTACGGAGCACACGGGGAGAAATTAATGGAGCCTGGCGAGAAGGACGCGGAGCAGTAAATTTTCTACTAATAATTTTGCTTAGTATACTTTGACTTCTTTTGTGTGCTTACGAGTGCCATAAAACGTTATTAGTTTTCAGTGTGTAGTGGGAAAAATTCTTGGAAGAAAAATTGTGAAGCACGTAGATTTAAAACAACATATTTGAATAAAAAAGGAAAGGACTGAAAATGGTGCTTTTCTAAGATCTACAACCAGCGTCGAAATCAGAAAGCGAAAAAATAATAATACTCGGTTTGTTTGTATTTGATGTTACAGTATACCACTGGCAAATAAAAATACATATTATATAGTTAATTACGTTTGGTCTCGTTTTTAATTACACCATATTTCATTTACTTTCAAAACCCATTTTATCGTTAACCATTGGTAGCAAATTTTTAATAAAAATCTTACCCTATTACATTATACTTCATATTTCATGACATTATGTTTTCCTCTTTTCTTTCTTTTCTTGTGACGAGGTAATCGAAGGTTTCTCTTCCTTCATTTTGAAAAATTATTTCTTCACAGACAAGTTACCGATGAGGGCAACCCGCAGCACACCAGTGTGTTAAACAATTTTAGTTTGCCTATTTGCAGGGGCTTGTAGAAACAATCTGGAATTATGATTCTGCAGTGAATGAAACCTGTAAAATGTAACCTGCAAATTGTATTCTGCTCCTCAATAAATGTGAATTTATATATTCAGTTATTCTATTCATGTTCAAAAACAATTGCATAATCTGTGATTTTCATACACTATAAAAAGGATATCTTGAAATAAGTAAACAGGAAATAAAAGAAACTTACGTTGTATAATTGCGTGTACAAACATAGGCATTGGTTTTGGTGTTATAAATTATTTTTCATTCATGTTTTGTGCACTGGTTACAGGATAACAAATGCTTGAGCTATTCTTCCATTTGAAGCCCAAAGTGAATGACTAATTTAAAATGTCCTTTAATTTATCAACTATTCTGTGCTTTGTTTTCCTTTGGCCGCTTGGTACAGCGCTCGTCAATTAATCATAGAGCATGTACAATGGCCCTTGAATGTACATTACTGTTGCACAAATTCATAGTTCAGCATACTCTGTAATCCACAGGGTGCAGCATACTCTATAATCACAATAGTGTTATCCACAGCCAACACGTACGGGTAGGTAGTATTGCAGTGGACCGAAAATGCAGTGTAGTATTGCTTTGCACAGAAGATGGCTTTGGGGACAAGTGATATGGTTCAAATTCATCAATGAATTTTCTCGTTTACGTGTTTCCAAAATAGAAATATTGTTATAATGTTTTGAGAGGGATTCTGGGTCATTCAACTTTTGCTTCACGACCAATCTATTCCACTATATTACCATTCATCACAACACCTTCCGTCTATCACTCTCCCAACAATAATCATCTCTGATAGGAAACTCATCCATGTGTATTCTCGTAATTGCGTGGGTTGGTATGAGATCCACAATACTAAATTCACATTTTCCAGCAACGAATCAAGCGTTCTGATTTCTAAGCATGGTTCCGCGATATCCCGACTTTCTGCGAGTACTCCACAAGAGTATCACGCAATGTACGAAGAATTCTTAAATTAGATCAAGTTTTCAAATGAATATAAATGCATCAGACCCAACAACGAATAAAAATGCACTCAAGCGTTTAACTAAGGTATGCAGCAAACATATAGCATTCTAGGGTTAAGATTCCATTTACCCCGTTTGGCAACGCTTCTACACAGAGATAGAGATGTACTCTGGTTGAGTGGACTGTCAAAAGACCCATTTCTCTCTTTGTAATCCGAGCAGAAAAGAGCGGTTACTCCAGCTGTATGGCCTGTAAGTGCTTTAATATTACTCTACGGGCTACATTAGCTTCATTTTAACATAATTACTCAATTATTAACAGGAATTTAACTGAAATAAATTGTCTTTTACAATTAATATTTTTTTAAACAGCCTACTTTTATAAAAAAGTATTTTCATGAAGCGCGCTATGAATAGTAAGATCGAGCCTTCCATGACGACTGAAAAGTTTAAAACATCCATTTAAAGAGTATATATGTGTAACGTCGATGTAAACGCCATGAAATATTGACACTATTGAATGTTTGTCATCGTAAAGTGTCTATCAACAGGTATTCTTAATGCAGCCTTTTGATGTGTTGAGAGAGAGAGAGAGAGAGAGAGAGAGATCAAGGGATCAAGGATCTTCGAATAAAACGTCTCTCTAACAAAGTTAAAAACGAGTATATTCTTATTCTTAATAAGATACTTACACTGGCAACCAAATGTTTTTTTGGATACTGAATAAACTGAACTTGTAATTACGATTGAATTTGTTGAATTGAGACTGTAAAGCTTTGATGTGTTAGATATTATCACGTTTTTACTAAAAATAATCTTTTAATGTGACACCGAATCATTTTTAAATCGTGGATAAGCTTTCGTGTTATTTGTATTTTTTTAATGTACAGTTATCGAGAATGCAGGTACTTTTTCATGATGGAGTATATAAATAAATTGTTATACATACGTGACATTTTATTCATTAATATTAACTAAACTGAGTACCTATCTTAATATTTTGAAAATAAAATCCGCTCGATGCATGATCTGAAATTTCTGAACAATCGAACTTTCGTAGTACGTTTCCGCCACAAGGCGAGTCATTCAACTACTCTCCGCTTTCTGACTGCGGGTCGCGTCCACTCCACAGGGGCCGCGGCTGTCAGCAGCCCATCCAGGCAGCGCGGGCCTAGAAGCCCTGCAGCAGAAGAAGCCGCAGGATAAAACCCCGCGCGTCGTTGTTCCCTCTTGGGCCTGTGGGGGCGCACGCTTTTGCCTCCGCTGCCCCTACCCCCCTTCGCCTTACCATTTCCCCGCCCCCCCCCCGCCTGCACCCTCGTTAAGCGCGTTTTAATTTAAAGTCTCCCACAAAAACAACGCAAGAGCAGGCGCGCAGTGCTCGCGGTGGCAGGCGGAGCGGCGACGGGGATGGGAACAAAGGCAGACAGCGGAGAGGGTGAGATTCTAGTACGGCTGGTTGCAGGCGGTGCAAACGGCCACAGGCTACCTGGTCGGGTAAGGCGAGGGGAAAGTGGACGAAGCGGCAACTGACAAGAACGGGAGAGGATGAATACAGGGCATGACGACGAGAAAAGGGCTGGGGAGATGAGGATAGAGTAGTGGGATCAGCAACGCCCTGCTGTTGCCGGGGAGGTGATATTGAGGATGGTGTTGTACGGACATGAAGCGGGGCAAGGGTTTAGACAGGGCGGATAAGGTCGCGTAGGGCTAGATTGAGCGTGGACAGGAACACTGATGCCTGTGATGGTGACGACCTGATCAGGATAAGGCAGAATGGAGCAAAATGTGTGGTGAGCGGAGCGGGAACAACCAATACGTTGCTGATAGAGGTGGAACTGAGGAGAGCGCAAGGCGGGGACTGAGCCTTGGAGTCGAGACCAAAAGTGAGGCCACAGCGAGGATGGGGTGGGGCGAAGTAGGTGGGGTAAAGAGGGGATGGCCAATTTTCCGCTGCCTCTTGTGCTCGGTTGGGCGGCGCGGAGCGGGAACGGTGAGGGCGAGAGGATGAAGAATAGGCAGGGAAGGGAAGAAAGAAGGGGTGGAGAGGAGGACAGCGGAGGGGAGTGAACCACTGCGCCCCTGCTGCGGGCGGGTTCGCAGGGCTAGTGCAAGGGCGCGTGCTGGCTGCGCGGGAGCAGAGACGTCGGCTGCCCCACAACCGGCGTGGGCGGGGAAGGGGGCGGGGCGGAAGGGGCGGGCGTTGCGGTCGGCGCGCCGGCCCACGCGCTGCTATGGCCTACTTGCGGGCGCGAGTGAACGTGTATGGCCGGCTTGCGGTTGCTGGGCTCGCTGTGTGTGACTCGACGTTCCTCCCGCGCAGCTTATCTCCCGGCCAGCCTGTTGGCTCAGTCGTTTTGTAGTTGTATTTACCCATTCTACAAAGAACGGAGCATCGTTAAAATATATGATAAATGCTATCTTCAGATCCCCTTCATCTAATTTGGCAGCTATGCGTTTTCGTGTCTTATGTTCTTATTGACTACTAAATAATACTATTATAATTATAGACAGAGTTAGTTAATCTGTATTCCCAGCTTTTTATGTATTACAAATACATTTTTTTGGCGAAAACACATTTAACAAGTTTTTTTAGTCCTGAACCAACTTCAGTTTTGTATAGTTGCATTGCTAATGTAAAACCACAATTATTAATCCAACTGACTTATATGTAGTCTTCGTTAAGGATAGATAAGTACGTATGCATATCGTCTATTCTTTGTTTAGTGTGATTAAGGAGGTCTGGCAACATTTACGTTAAATTATAACTACAATTGTTAAAATTGTATATAATGATATGCTCGTTAAAACTGGTGGGATAAAATACAGCTTGTGCCATGTGCACATTGGTCAATAAAATGGAGTGTATTCTGAAGCAAAACATAATAATATTTATATTATTAGTAATAATATAAATAATATGAAACTTCTCAATGAATAATCCAACTTGTATTCTATTGCTTAAGTCGTAATGCTAAGGAACACCTGAATTTCTGAACGGTTGTTATAACTAAATGTAAGGCATCTCAGAAACCAACCGTCTCTTTTGAAAATGCGTTATTATTCTTAAATTATTCCTGTCTAACAATTGCTGTTTTAGTGTATCGTTAAAGCAATTTTTTAATTTTATTGTGTTGTGTATTCCAACAGCGCCCAGCAGAAAGAAGATAAAAATTAAATTTAATATGTACTTACAGGGAAACTTAACGTGTTAAGAGTGAATTTGTATCTTCAATCGTTGAAACTATCTAGAAAACGTTACATAAAACTACAATTCAACCCTTTTTTATGTGCTCCCCTTGGTGTTTGAACCTTGGAACTCAGTTACGCGAAAAGAAATGTATTTACTAGAGAACATGTGTAGGATATTTCTTCCAAGGCAGTAATGTTATCCTACTATACGCAAGGCTACTCTGATTGAAAAGATTTATTACAGGGTTAGAGCATAAATTTCCTGTGCCATAAAATCTTATCATTCAAATACATTTTACACAAACGTTGAATTTAATTGCAGACATTTAAAGCAGTAACAAGGGAAGTTGTTATTAGATGTACTAAATAAATGATGTACATTTTTCTTCAGTATTGGTCATAGAAAAGTTTACTGAAAAATGTTTTCTATGGATACTCCTCTTTGGAGATACGGTCTTGAGATAAATCTTTCAAATACATTGCTCCATGATGATTCATAGAGATATATTCACCAGTCATTCCGATATTGAAATTATAAACAGGCAGGAACTTGCATATACACCAAATTTTTTTAAGAAAATTAACGTAAGGAAAACAAATTATTTGACGAGAACCATAGAAAAAAAGAGAATATTTCTGTTGCCCATTCACATATTATGAAATCCGGTTTCAACATAATAATTATCATCGTATTATCGCGATCCATTATTCAAATAACTAGAAAATTGTTTGAACTACGAACCAAATTGACAATATGTAAACGTACATTTTATAACAGAAAATAAATATGAAGTACGTCTACGAAATTTCAAAACACGTTGCTTGTTAAATAATTAGAGAGTCTTTTGTAATGTCTTTCAGCAACATCAAATAGATTTCTTAGCAACGTTGCCTTACGCATGAATGCATAGTGGGAGCAGTCAGTTTTCTAGGGCGCACGTCGCGTCGTTTGTCGACCGTAACAGTCAGTGTAGCGCGAACAAAGACGTTGGAGACTCCGCCTTTGACGGAGCCATGAGCGGTAAACTGCTCCTTAATGAATTGGCAAGCAAAGCCTCACCCTCGTAACACTTTGCATCGCATCCACGAGGCCAAGCCCCCCCCCTCTTCTCTCTCGTCCTCCTTCGCATCTCTGGGCATCACCCACACCCCTCCCCGGGAGTCAGTTATCGCTTCCTTGTTCCTGTGATGCATCAGGCTGTCACGGGATATAATCAGTAACACGTTAATAAACAAAATGAAAATACATTACCGTGTTAACATCGACCATGGGCGTCAGTCTTTGGGCTGGCAGAGGTACCTTAGAGCCAGAATTACAGTTGATCTTGCAGCGCCTCTGAGCGGACAGTCTCAGGCCTCGAGTCATGTCAGTGGCGAATTGTAGACATTATCGATAGAGCTAAGTCAAGTTCATTCACTGTCGGGAGAGGAATTTTATCGTACGGTTGCTCTGAATATGAGTTTCTCATGGTTTCCCCGATCAATACCAGTCGAATGCCGGAGCAGTACCTTAAGAAACGGGTCACGATCCGCGATCGAACTTTTCTTCCTCATCCTGCCTCTATCTTCGTCCCTTACACCCATGCCGTACACGATCGTACTTGGATGTCAGACGAAGTTCAGAGCGTGTCCAGGCTAGAGCGGTGATGTGCTGGGGGAGATACCTGGAGAACAAAATATCCCGCAAGTTGACGGATGTGCAGTTCGGCGCCGTATGTCACGTGTCATGGGTGGGGAATCCCGCAACCTCCTGGGATAAAATGTTCAATATGGAAACGGGATTATTGACCGTAGCAGTTGATCCGCAAACATCATCGTTCAATTTATTCCCTGGCAAGAGCTGACATCGAAACTTCCGTGAGCTGAGTCGCGTGCAGCGGATTCTCAGAGAAAGGCTGAAACGGCTACTCCCTCCCACCCCACCAATCGCGGAAGCTGCTTCGTGATTGATCGATTGATCGATTGATTGATCGATTGATCGATTGCTAGTGATTCCGCGCGCGTCAACTACTAAGGTAATTATTACCGTACGTTCGTTGCATGTATTTTGCTTGGGACGTGCCGGTGATCTTGCCCCGCTGGATGGCGAGATACGGTGTCGATCTACCGTCAGCTAGCGAGATCGGGAGCTGCCTCGTCCTGGTTGGGAACTCGAGATTTGGCAGGCAGAGGGAAGCAGGCTGCGGGTGCTTAAGACGCGATTGACTTATTTTGTTCAGAGAGGTGACAATTGCTATGGGCATCAGTTCCGTAAGGAAGTGGATGTTATATTCCTGAAGGTTGCAATGTTTACCACTGGAAGTGTGGCGCCAACCTAAGCTGCCAGGATTTTCCTGTTACAGGAATCTTCCCCAATGGGGCTCCATCCAGAACAAGCTCTAAGCCACACTGGCGTCCCGACTTGTTTGATAGTGTTCTACATGTAAGTGAGAGTAAAGGGAGAGGATAGGACTAGGAAAAGGAAGGAAAGATCGCGCGCGGTACGTGGCCCATTTCTTAAGACATTGCTCCAGCATTAGTCTGGTATTGACAAAATAAACCACGGTAAACATCGATTATAGCAACCAAGGACCAGAATTTTTCTCCAAACATGGCTGAATTTCACCCAGCTGTCAGATGTCTAAAGTTCACCACCGTTGGTAAACGAACCTTAGGACTTCCCTGTCAAAGGCACTATAGCGGAAACAGTTGTTTTCTCTCTGCCGAGTAGAGACTGGATTGGCTTTTGCTTTATAATATCGGCCGATATATGGGTGATAATGTATTGTTTGGCATTGCCGAGTAGCGCTTACCCCATCTTCTTTAGGCATTCACTACTAACTCAATTGTATAACTTAATGAAAAAATGTTAATAAAATAAATTATGTATATCAGCTACACTTTCGAACTTTAGTCACGGTTGACACGGAAAACAACTCCAAAGCAATATTTGTTGTTAAACTGTAGTATTGAAAATGTGAATTCCAAATTTTCCTCAGACCTTTCAGTTCTGTAATCTATAAGTTTGCATCACTCGATTCCTTGGGTTTCTGCAATGAACGGACTTGGCTAGATCTCTTTCTACTGAACAAGCTGCAACGTAGTTTGTGGAAAAACTGTTTTTGCAAGTAAGTGCCTTTTCGAAGCAACGTTTTCCCCTCATTTGTTAATATATGTTTTAACCAAAGCATCTCTTTGGGGGCACATATACTTCAACAATTTAAGACTCATTTAGCTCATGATCTACGTAAAAAGTGGGATTGTATTACGATATTTGTCACATGTTGCCATATTTCAAAAGTGATCACATACTAGAATTTATAAGATTCACCACATATTGTGTGAATGATAGTAAAAAGTTGTTTGAATAGTAGTTACAAGGCTAATGAAGACTTCCTGACGTAAATCTCACGAGACATCGACGTAAAAGAGGCACGCGTACCAGAAAAGCTCTTACCATTCATGATGTGGTCTGTGGACTAGCCAAAATTGAGAATACCGAAGAAATGCAGAAATAGGATTTTATTAAATTTTCATTAACGAATTGCTTTAAAATTTTGGTTCTAGAAGAAGAGGAAATAAAATTATTGCAATATACGATATTGTTACTTATATTACATTATTATTTAGAAATGTAAAATTCCATTACGTTCAAATTACATGTAGTCAACGTTACTGTTAGTAATAAAAAGTATATCTAGCACTGACTATAGACACACAGACTTGATGATAATGAAACAATGATGCCTGTACGTATATGATACGTGGCGAATATATTGCATTGAAAATCTACAAAAGAAACTAGGTTTAAGTTTTATTTTATAATTTAATTCTAATGTTAATTAAACACTCCACTTATATTTGCATTCAAATGCACGAATGATACTGAAGCTCAACTATATGTAAGGAAACAAAAGAATTGGTTTTAAATATGAAATCTAAGTCTTGAGCAAATATTACGTTAGCTCATTATTTCTTGAATCAAATCCATAAATATGTTACTAAATGCGTTGTCGTTGTTTCGTCAAGTGGTACACTAAAATGAGCCATTGTGTGGCACGAGGAGCGATGGTGGCAGGAAAATGGAAGGGGAGAGGCAAAGCAGCATGGGCGGGTGACAATGCACAGTGCTGAAGGGGAAGGGGAAGGGGAGGGAGAAGAGGAAGAGGCGGCGCTAAGACAGGGGTGTACAAAGTCTGGACGATCGAAATGGATTCCTGAAAAAGGAAGTCGTTTACAAACAGTATGTTCCGAAAATCGTTACAATAGTAGAAGTAGAGTAGAAGCAGATCAACTATAGCCGATGGTTCCACGAATGTTTTTCTTTTTTTAAACCTGGGCAAATATAAGCTATATAAAATAACTTTACAATTGTTTAAACTTATTATTTATTACGTGTCTTGTCCTGTTCTAATTACTTTTTCTTCTCCCTTGTCTATTTTCTCGAATTCCCAAATTATGAGGTATTTTCATAAAATAGTTCCAGGACGAAGTTCATTTTTAGAAGATCATCACTAGAAGAAACACTGAAGAAAGAAGGACGCAAAGAAGAAAGGAAATAAGGAGTAGAAGAAGACAAAGAAGAAAGATAAAACAAAAAGAAAAGATGAAAGAGTGAAATGCTGGCTGTAATTCACCTAACAAATCATGAATTGCTCGTATTCCTATTTAGCACTTACAAAGTCTTGGTACTGTGAGGCCCGTACGGCTATGTGGTGAAAGCATTAACAATCAGTTTAATATTGTCCTTGTGACGTAAACTTGCTCACCGTTATTTCCAAATTCCCTTCGACAACGCAAACAGTTGTCTACAAGAATTGACTTGATTTCGGCCCAGAGTGTTTGCAAAATGTTTGCAACATACAGCCCGGTGTGTACCCCTGTGTTAAGGGGAAGATGATGGGTCTGGAGACAGGGTGCGAGTTGTGCCGGGGGGCGGCGCAGAGAGGAGGAAGGGAGGGGGCGCAGAAAAAAGACTGAGGGGAGGAGGGAGGGGTTGGTGAATGCGAAGATGATGGGGTGACGGCAGCGGGAAGACGTTGCGGAGGGTCGGGACGGAGGCAATCACGAGGGCGGCCACCGCACACAGTAGGAACGTGCAACGAACTAAGCGATCAAACGTCTTCTTTAAACTTTTTATTTAATAATTTACTTATCCTTCTTCGATATTTTAATGACATTCAAAGTTTTTAATGTGGAAGCAGCTTTACATTAAATACTTATATATCAAGCTTAATTATGTCCATGGATGTTTTAAATATAAACATTCAAGATTTTCAATCTGAATGCAATTTTATAACTCTACATATTAAGCTATTCATGGAGAAGTTCATGGATTATTATTCTAAATATTATTTTCATGGAGGTTTGGAAAATAAATATTTAAAGATTTTTTATGTTTCCTTCTTTGCGTCCGACTTAAATCCAGATGCTTCTTCCTAAAGTTCAATGGATGGCATGGCAAGGATTGTCAAAATAGTCAGCACGTGCACATGTCAAAAGTTCTATTACAGCACAACTACAACCGTATGTAGTCTATGCAATGATATGTTTTGCCAAAGACATACTTAAAAGCATAAATAAGCATAAAGTAACATTTCATGTCATGAAATATATTTTCACAACATAGCTAAACCCAACGTTTGAAGTAAATTTAATTCTGGTGTACAAAAAAGTGTTACTGCAAGTGTTATTCTGACATGTTATATGTGGTCGAAAAAAGAAATGTTCAAATAATCGTAAAATGTGGGAAAGGGCAGAAACAGTCGTATTAATTTGGCTTTGTATTTTTGCTTACACTAGTATATTTCGTACGTTTTGGTTATTTGAAATGCTTAATTGGAAATCTCCAAAATACGCAGGAATACGAAACCTATCCGTAAAAAGAACTATGGATATTACAAAATATATTTGTTGTTCGGTATATAATTTGCTGTGTTGTTTAAGATAACATATACTTATTTGAAATAAAGAGATTCACTAATCCCATTTCAAGTTAAGATATTATTAACACTTTAGTTCTTCTCCGCAGAGTAATGTACTTTCCAAACATATTTAAGGTCTAAGAACTTCTGAATCATTATATATTATGTATATTAATGTATTATATCGTTTATTTAATGACTTTTATACTTTTTATCGTTTTAAAATTGTATCTAAAGGAGTCTAATACATCAATATACTGTATATGTATGTCTTATATTGTAATAATCGCATAGCGATGTTCACTTGTCGATAATTTGAACAAGTGTTCACCTCTTGGAGGGTGCTATTTCAGTCATTTTCGCCACTGTACGTATAGAAACTGGGCCGAAAGATCCAAGGGAAGGAAAATGAGAACTCCCAAAGTATTAATTTGTACCTGTGTATCTCCTATAGAAAACCTACGTACAAAAACCTGAATGCTTTGGTATCATATTTTATTAATTTTCAAGTCAGGTATCGCGTATTTAATCTCTTTTTTCTACTTTGTGTTGTTTTATCTTTGTATTGAGTATAATACGACACATTTACATATTTGTATAGTTTGTTTTGTGAAAGTCGCATTGCGATATTGGCTTGTCCATTTTTTTAAAGTGGTCACCTCTGCGAGAGAGCGATCTTTGCCCTACCAACTTACGTCAAGAGAGAATGCCAGAGAAAGGGCGAAGGAGCCATAAAAGGGTGGAAGAACGTGAAGGGAAATACCTCCCAAAGTATTAATTTCTTTCTACAGCTTATATCCTACACATGTAGAAAATCGAGAGACTCTGACTTTATTTTTTGCATATCACGTATTTAATATTTCTCTCTGATATCGCGTATTTAATTTTTTATACTTTGCACCGTTTAATCTATACGTTGAGTAGAATTAAATACATCGAAATAACTGCGTATTTTGTTTATTAAGAGTTGCATTGCGATGTTCCCTTGTCGATCATTTGATCGAGTTCTCGCGTCTGTGAGGGTGCGCTTTTGATCGTGACCACTGTGCAGCGGGAGAAAAGGTCGGGGAAGGGGCAGAGGAACTAAGAGTATGAGTACTCTAAACGCATTCATTTTAATGTAATGTTTAATGTATCAATTTCCTACGTATAGGGAAAGATAGAGACGCAGGGAATCTATTTTCTACATAACGAAAATCGGAAGACTTAGTCATTTTGTCGTATTATTAATTTTACTGAGTTTTAATTTATTAAGTTTCTTATCGCTTTTTTAATATCTTTTTTGTACATCTTGTCGTTTAATTTTTGTATTTTTCGGTACATTCGAAACATACTTTTATGCTAATTTTATATTTATGTGTCGCTTTGCAGTATTCCCTTGTCTATATGTAAACGTTTTCCACTTCTGCGGGGTGCGACTGGGGTCGTGGACACTGTGCGTCGAGGGAGAAGGCTGAAGGGGCAGGGGTGGGCAAGGGGTGCGGCGAATAAGCGGGCGCCTTCGCTCGGCGAAAGGCGGTCGGGGAGTAATGAGTGAAAAAAATTAGCCCGGGTAAGGGCGGGCGCGGCGGGCGGCAGATAAGACGAGATTATAAGGGTATGGACATGTTTTTAAGAAGCGAAGGGATTTCAACTTGAGGAAATTGCGGCCTATTGAAGACAGGGTGGGCAGAGGGGTGAGGAGGTGGTGAGGTCGGATTCACATCCGACAGCAACCAGCGCGCTGCCCTCTGCCACCGCCCCGCCCCCACCCCGCCCCCTACTCTGCCGTCGCTCCGCCTCCCAGCTGCGCGGGACCGGCGCATTTTCTTGCAGGCACGGACCAATTCCCGCCTCTCGATCATCCTGGACACACCCACTGCTCAGGTCATCCATCACCACATTTGCAGATTACCATCACTGCCGCTACACCCATCACCCACACCACCACCATTATCTCATTGCGAGCACTATTAATTACTGCGCGAGCCACACTACCACACCTATTCACAATCTTCCACAACCACACCTTCTGTATCCTCGTGGTCGCAGTTCTGCTATCCCTTCTGTATCCAATAGTGATCGAGGAGATGTAGAGCCGAATGGAGTGAGTTTTAACGAAAGCGATGGGAAAATGATAATTTCTGTGAGTGCGTAATGATGTTCTGAGAGACTACCATGAAACATCATTACCACTCCAGAACTTATCTATTTTCCCCATCTCTTATCGTTAAACTCACTCCATTTGGACTCTCAACCTCCTCGACACTCTTTAAATTGACATGTGAACGCCCACCAGTGCCGCAATTTTATCTCTAATTCAAATGTGTAATAACATTGTAGCCATCACCCACATATAAGCCATTCACCCACACAGTCACTTTACACCGATATCACTACATCCCTGCTATTTAGCCCCAAATTCAATGAAAACAGGTCATTAAAAATAGGGAACAAAACTCACACTTGCGGCCCCAGAAGTTGTATCAAAGGCTCTGCCAATCAGGTTTTTCTTTAACCTCTTCACAACAAAACCAAGCTCAAAGAGGCTCTTTAGGAACTGTATTCAGTATAAAATTTGTAGCACTATTAATACAGCCTCTATAAACTATTTACATTCTTTTCTATTAAGTAATACATTTTGTGGGACCATGAAACACTGAAAATTCCCATAAAAATATTGCAATGACGAAGCTAATTACCCAAAAACTATTCATCGATCCTACTTCATTATCCTACGCCAATTGTCATGGCTTTTCGAATATATTCAACATGTCTCCCCACTTCACCACCACTCCTTCTTTTCCAGAAACACTGTAGAAACGCGCTCTTCGCTTCGCACCAAAAATCCCCGCCATCACCATCTCCAGTGCCAACATCACCCCGGCGCCGCACGACAGACCAGGCGCGCGGCTTAGCGGGGCGGGACGGCGAGGCGGACGCGCGCAGGAAGACAAAGACTGAGCGGAGACGGGGCAAGAGAAGAGAAGATTGCTATTTTAATTGGGAAGCCGTTAAAAGAGAAAGATGGCCGCGCGGGCGGGCGTCCGGCGCCTTGTTGAGGGGGGGGAGCGCGATCGGCGGCGCAAGAGGGCCGGATGGAGATTTGTGACGGAACCAACGGGCGGAAAACAGGTAGTGTGGATGCGGCAGCGGTGTTGGTTGGCGGGATGGATGGCCAGAGAGGGAGAGAGAATGCGGGAGGGCGCTTGGCTGGGATTGGATGGGATGAGGAATACGTCGCAGATGAAATGGCAGTAGTTGAGTGGCCGGCAGCGAGGCGGTCGGGGGCGGGGCCGGCGGCGGCTGCAAGCGGCGTGGGGTCGGCGTTGGTGGCGAAGGGTAGAGAGGGTAGCGCAGGAGTGGTGCGTGCGGAAGCGGAGGTGGCGGCGGAGACGGAGGCCGTGGTGGCGGAAGCGGTGGCGGAGATGGCGTGGGCGGGAAGAGGACGATGGCCAACGGACGGAAAGGGGAGGCGAAGACGGCTGTCTGTGGCTACGCGACCACCGGAGGAGGGGCGAGCGCTGGTAATAAATGATTGCGTTGGAGGAACTGGCGCATGACAAAAGTAAGGAAAGGGGCTGAGATGGGCTATGAAATTTTAAAAAATGTTTGTATTACTTTTTGTTGGTGGTTCAGTTGACTTTTTGTGTATCTGTGCCTTGCGCTGAAAATTCATTTCTTTTAAATATCCCTATTTAAATTATCAGTTGAAGTTTAAATATTCGCAATAATTACTGTAATTTGAAGTTATATGACTGTACGCATGATGCTCCGTCTTTTAATAGAAGTATCGATTATTTATTAAAATTTTGCTCTATTTTATCATTAAGACATTGTATTTGTATATATTGTATTACATTACACGTGGTACTATGTTGCCAAAACTAATAATGGACATTGAATATAAATATAATAGAAGTAATGAAGACTTTATAGCCAAAATATTATTACAAACACGTCAGTGACAAAAGTCTGTACATTTTTGGTGCTATAATATCAATAAGCAAGGGTTTATGTATTAAATAAATTTTTTAAAAGAAATCAAAAATAGGAGTAGAGAATAATCACATAATATCCTAGGCAAACTTACTTATTCTGCAAAATAACGATTAATAACAGTTTTTCTGTGAAAATTTAATAGGTTTGGCCACCTCAAATACACCGGGATGTTATTCGAAATATAGTTTCCAAAGTTTTACTAAATAAAGAAAAACTCCAAAGTTCTGAGTAAAGCACGGTTAGAGTAATGCAATCCGCACTGTCTTCATAACGTCTCGTAGTCTCTCAAGACTTCTCAGGTTTACTGTAATTTATTTTAGGTTGAATACATATTTCTCATGTGACACCTTCCTATCACTGTTTTATGTTTAGAATGGTGATGGTTTTAAACATACTTTACACAGGCTTTCTTTTTGATATTGGCGTTTATTCGAAATGCATCCCAAACGCTATAATCAGTTATTAAAGCGGGTGTTATTGGTTATTAAAACACTCATTAAACAGTTGAAATTGTTAAAAATGATTTTTTTCATTCACATGTTAATGTCATCCTCGCCAACAAGTAGATTAGTTTTTATATGTAAGTCCGAAAGTTGTCGATGCATACTTATATGAATAATCGCAATGATTAAAAACTCTGCCCTAATAAAAATGTACACACAAGCCTTGGTTGAATGGTTGAGTCACCATTGGGTGCAAATGATTGTTAGAAGATTAGTCGTGAACACAAGATGAAAAATTTGTATAATTTATAACAATTTATATTAACTTGATAAACATATCTGCTTAATCTCGCACTAAAAACTATACTTTGCTGACATGTACGTGCCAACTTGGGACGATGCTACTTCAGTACTTCGTACTTCGTATTGCGGAATATGGTCGATATCCAAATAAATCACTCAGTGCGCACCATAATTTCATGTATTAGGCCGACTCCTATTTACTGACTTCGCACCTTAAGCCACATTCCTCCCCCTGACCTAAGGAGACAGAGAGTCCTACTGGAAGAATTCAGGAATATCTCCCGAAATACTAGCCTTCCTATACACAACTGCATCCAAGCAGCCTCGCTCAATAGTCTGAAATCACGGAAACCATCTTGTCAAACTGCCGCATACTTAAACGAAATCAATTTCCAAATCCGTGCGGATTGGGAGAAACACTGGACCACTAAGTCACTTGCTAAAATTCATAATATTTTTAACGCCAATCAAAAAACTTCGGACTTTGATATTCCTCGCTATATGTATGGAAGACGGCACACCACATATGTACTGGACATGGAAGAGTAGCGGATTAATCCTTCAAATGGGGCGTGGTACCGTGTCCAGACTGTAAGTGTGATGCCCCCCAGACCTTGCGTCACTTGTTGGAGACATGTGAACGAACAGCTTATCTCGGAGATCCGCCGGTTTTCCTTCATCTGACACCGACGTCAATTGAATGGATTGACAAGCTAGATGTACTTATTTAAGGACTGACCTGAAGCACTCCAAACTGAAGAATTACCGTTTTATTGTTGTGATATCCTATAATGTTTAGACTGCATTGGTTGTATTCTAAGCCATGTACATGCCTTAAATAAATAAATTAATATTTGCGAAAAAGTCTTTAATAATTAAATCCCTAGAGTGTACACTGGCAGTTATCCAGTTAAATAAAGAAAAACCGAAATGAATTCGTAAAGCGCTAACATGCAGAGCGCACCGGTGACGAGTGGCTCCCGCCAGCGCCGCCAAAGCCCGGGTTGGCCGGCCGCGTGAAACATAGAACAACGGTGTCGTAGGGTCGTGACTAGCCCTACATGCGCATTCCGCCGCTAGTGATGGCGACAGCGAGAGTGAAAGGGCTTCGGGGGCTGGCACGCCGCCAAGGGCTTCGACCGCCGCCCACGCCGCTCTCGTCGGTCGCCCTCCGCGCCTTCGCTGCCCCGGTCGCCGCCGCCGCCGCCTATGCTGTTCATGATTCTAGGAGAGAGACGTGACATGGCGCTGCTTTCGCTGAAGCGGTCAATAACCTGTCGCTCTGCGGACGCCGCCAAATGCGTTAAGCTTAAGATGTTTATGGACAATAAATGAAAAGTTCAGGGAAGGAACTACCATGCAGAGGTGTAGCTGGGTTTGGTGACCCGCTGGCAATAGAGATGATGTTACAACAATGAAATTAGCGTTTTTAATATTAATCTAAATGATTTTATTAAACTAAAAATATATTTAATAATTTTTGTTTATATATTTTCGTGCTTAATATAATTAGGTACAGAATTAGAAAGTCGATGTTAGAGGTAAATTTAATGATATATCAGTAATAACTGGTAGTGCCTTATGGGTAATAATAAAAAAAATATTTCATATTTAGTTCATCAGAAATTTTCACTCTTTAATTTCATAATAACTTCTATAAAGGTACGAGGTAACTAATATAAAGGTACGATGGCAGCTGGGATAGTTGAGCTCTATTCACGTCTGCGTCGAAAGACAAAGCACCGTTATCGAGCCACCATTCGTCCGCTGCACCGAACAGCTGCGTGCATCGCCTCCGAGGATCTCGCACCTCGCAATG
The DNA here is from genome assembly GCA_017312745.1 of Gryllus bimaculatus. Taxonomy (NCBI): domain Eukaryota; kingdom Metazoa; phylum Arthropoda; class Insecta; order Orthoptera; family Gryllidae; genus Gryllus; species Gryllus bimaculatus. Next base: position 11,455,678 of record BOPP01000001.1, read on the forward strand.
TCGCCTTCTGGCGTCGCCCGGTGCCAACGACGGGCGGCGGCTGCTGGAGCTCTGGCGACTGTCACCGAGGGCGTCAGGTGGCGACGGTGGCGACACGGGAAGTGGCGAGTACAACCACCCTCTTCACTTCTCTTCTCACCACCATCGCCACCGCGACCAGCCTCAGCGCAGCCAACTGCGAGCAAAACGCTCGTCATCTTAGCAGACGGGAATTTTGTTTCGAGGGCGTCGTCCAAGCGATAGGTACGGGTACTCTGAAGATGGTTTTGTTATTGTATATTGTGCCTGGCAATATGCTGTTAACGAATTTAATTAAATAAGTTCTTTAGGCAAGAGTAAGAAAATAATGAAGTTTTGAACTTTACAGTTACTTAAAATTACAGTTATGACTAATTAAATGGGAAAAAATTACAATCGGGGTTTGGGATGAGTTTAAAACAATATTGATGAAAATGGATAATAAATTAAACCGGAATTCTAGAAAAATAATTGAATTACCATCAATTATTGAGTTATCAAATTACTCAAATAATGCTAATGTATATAATTGTCAAGTTTTAATAACTTAAGAATGGTATAGATCATGATATCTAGGAAAATGGGGCGGAGATTTTATGGACACATCGTTGAAGCCAGTCTGTTTGTGTTCAGTAGTGAGATCAGAGGGGTGGCATTTTATAAAATACAATCAGTAATACAACTACAGAGCACTAGATACAATGACGTCGATAGGGATGAGTCGAGGACAAACTAGAAACGAGCGGATTGGAATTGGCATTAGAAAAAAAGGTTATTGGAGAAGACTCATGTCGAAAACAAAGCAATAACAAAATCGCATTAACGGAAAAGATAACAATAGAACGACAAATTCACAACAATAACTCGTACAAAGTCGAAGCATCTTGCAAAAGCAGTTACAGCCAAAGTTAGGTTTTTCAAGCTTGGATGAGTCTGAACTGCTCAATAAATCAGTTCCGAAAATATAAAGCGGTCGGGATACCAACCAACTAAGGACGAAAAGAAGCGATAGGTGAGTGCCCAGAAGACCGTTATTACTTTCTTGGGCGTTTTGTAAGTGAAAATGAATAATTGCAAGTAATGCAAAATAATATCTACCAATTGTTTCCATGCAAAAATTTCTCACAGAATGAATAATTCACACGGAGAGCATTTCGTAGATCGCATTCATATCTTTTATTGGAAATTATATTCATTGCCCATGCTTTTTTTGTTACGGATTATAAACATAGTTTTCCGCGAAAGGAGTAGAGTTTGTTATGGAATATAAAAATAATACTTTGCGGAGCCAGTTCATTGCTGACTCTGCAAGTCTGGTGTTTGGTGTTAGCAAATTGCATCAGAATTTTTTATATCAATTGTTGCCGAACACATTTTTCTTAGCCATATTTATTAGCAAATAATTTTTTAGAACATTGAATTGGCCCATCTGATTTTTAACGTATCTATGATATAGATTCTTGAAGAGTTCCCAAGCGAACTCATCACCCGCCACAGACTCAAGCAGAGAAGCAGGCGATAGTCGCTATGCGGCGGTGTCACAAGTGGCGCCGACCGGCGTAGGTGGCTCAGGACATAAATTGATGTCACTGCAGTGCGTCTGACCTTAATGTCAAGCGATCGAGTCCCGCCGGGGGCGAGGTTGTATGCGAGGCTAGAAAGCTTGGTGGAATTCAGCCGCTGACTGGAGAAAAATTCTAGCGGTCGGCTGCTCTGATCGGTTCATTTCCGTGGTGTATCCGATCAACACCGTGCAAATGCCGGAGCAGTACCCTAGCAAACGAGACACGGGCGCCGCGCGATCTTTGCTTCTTTATCTGTATCTTATCACCCTTACTTACACATACACTCACTTACATGCACAACACTACTTCACATGTCGGGAGACCAGTCTGGAGTTTAGAGTTCTTCCCGGCCGAGACGGTGCTCAATTGGTTGCAGACGCCTGGTTGGGGAAACCCCGCTAGCCGAAGTATAGGTCGGCGCCGAATCTCACGATCGAGCGGAGAAAGATAGTCACTTCCCGAGATAAAAACATGCCCTTGACTTACCCGACTAATTACCTTAGAAGTCGACGTGCCAGGAAACATCAATCCATCAATTAATAACGAATGGAGGGGTGCGTCGGGAGCGGTGACGGAGGTTGCAGTAATGCAGAGGGGAGCGGGGCGGAGGCTCTAGCTTTGCAGCTGTGGC
>BOPP01000001.1:11457916-11478282 GCA_017312745.1 Gryllus bimaculatus
CATTCTTATATCTGCGGAGTGTGTACGTTGCTTCATACTGTTTAAATTTCCTCATTGAACTCAAGATTTACTATTGGGTTGGGTTTAAAAGAATTTGAAAAATGAACAGCAAAAAAGCCTCCGCTTTTTCGTCGTCTTGGGAGAGAATACTCGTACCTGATTTTAATGGTGGTATTCTCGATTGTTCTTTGGTGATCTTTTTGATAGTATTCCATAGCGAAGGAGAGCCAGGAGTAATTTGCGCTAAATATTGTTTAAATGAACTATATCTGTGTTCGTCGATTAGGAATTTTACTTTTTTACTTAAGCAGTTCCATTTTCTTTTTAAGTGTGGCCTTCTACTCAACTGCCATAGTCTTCTAATCCTGTGTTTATCTTTTATCAAGTCCACGATGTTTTTTGGTAGCCAGTAAGATGAATGTTTGTTATATTTCACTGGTTGACATGATTCTTTAACAGCGATGTTTATTGCTTGAATTAGATATTGATTTGTAGGTCGATATCAGTACCGTTTTTGAGATCGGTTGGGAACGAAAATTGCGTGATTATTTTTTGCCTAAAGACATTCCAGTTTATTTTACCATTTATTAGTTTCCTTGAATTGTTGACTTGTACGTGCTCTGAAATGATATTATTATAGGGTTATGATCCGAATCGAGTTCTGGTATTACCGAGTGAAAAAAGGGGGAATTTATGTTTGTGGATAGACTTATGTCAAGTATGTCCGGGGTGCCTTTATTGTTAAATGGATTATCGTGTGGGTGTAGAGGGGGCATGGATTAATATATTATGATTTTGTGCGAATTGTAAACAATTTACGACCTGCTTCGGTTGGAGAATTGCAGTTCCAAGCTTTATTTTGCTCTTTAAGTCGCCTATGATAATTATTTTCTTATTATTATTGTACATCAAGTTATTATTGGAGTTAAATAATTTTATTTAAGTCTTACTGGGAATTTTTTGTTGGGTGGCTTGTAAGCGGTTATTATTATTATTTGTGAACATCTGTTTTTTAAATTTATGCTATTGTCTCCAGGCAGTCAGAAGTGGGACACTCAATTTGCGAGTGATTAAGCTCTTTCCGTATTATAGTCGCTACCCCACCCGCAGCTTTATAAGAGGGTCTATCATTTCTGTATATATTGAAGCCTGGTATTTTGAATTTATCAGATGGGTGAAAGTACGTTTCCGTAAGCAAGCAATTTGTATCTCGTGGAAGAATAAGAAGTTCCTAAAAATGTTTTCTGTTTACTTAGTCCATTTGCGTTCCAGTTAAAAATTTTAGGTTCTTGAGCTGGACAATTCATTTTTGTAACGCGGTCTGAATCATAACTTGTATTTGTGGTAAAAGAAAATTTATAATCTGAGTAATTACCGTAACTTGTGACCGATTCGATTAATTTAATCCTATCGATGTTTTTATGATTTGTGAACGGCGTCGTATTTTTTAAGCTTCTCCGAGAGTTATTTATCGGTCTTGTCCAAGGGCCTGGTCTTTCGGGTAGGGAGGAAATTGGCATTGTTATATATGGAGGGTGCTGCATCCGGCTTGCCTGTTTTCATAATTTATCTCTTGACCTTGTGAGCTATACTGGCCTTGGCTTGGCCTGCGTTATAATCGCTTCTCCAGTTAAAGGTTTATTAAGTTTTTTATTTAATTCTGCTTTGTAAAAGGGCAACCACGATAATTTGCTTGTGTGATTTTGCTTTGGGCCAAAATTTCGTTACCCAAGGAGTGTTTTGCTCCCGATTTAGGAGTGTGCACTCAGAATAGTGATGGTCATTGAGGCATTTCACGGCTCTCGGTTGTTTAACAGTTAGCTTGCGTATGCCCAAAGCGGTTGAACATTTTTTACATTGGATAGGGAGTTTGTTTAGTTCGAACAAAAACTTAATTATGCCGTAGTCTAACTTATTTAGCTTTAAAATGGCTCTTACCAGCACACTGTTCTGCGACATCTACAGCTACTATCTGCAGGGGTTTTACAAAAAAATATTTTTGGCCTCATAAATTCTATTACTTTTAATAACAGGGAATTTATCATTAAGTTCATTTTTTAATATCGTTAACATCTAGACACTCCGCGTAGCATCTTTTATACAACTTCAAATGCCCTATACAGATGGTATTTAAGCGAGTTGAACTCTATCTTGTTATTTTCACAGAATTTTCTAAATTTTCTGAATGTCATCAATGTTTACTAAATATGCACTTTTAAATTTATTGTATACTGTATTTGACTTCAAATTTCAATATCATTTTTCTAATGTCCTCTTTAAGTAGTTTATTAGTTTAGCAGTTCATCTCTCTTTTATTATAATTTTGAATAAATAATTGGGGGATTTTTAGTGCTTTAAATACGATTATGCATTCATTTTCCTCTATGTTTATCTAAAATATTAAAATCTATTTCTTAGCAGGTACGTTATATATCATTTGATTTCTTCTGCTCTGCCGAACGTTTGTGTCTTTTATCATTAACAACTTCACTAGAATCACAGTTTCTTTTAAGTATATTATCTACTTTATTGGTTGACGTGTTGGCAGTACGTGAAATGCGCCGTCTGTCCCCGCGCTGCTCCAAATTCTTTTGGCGTTTGGTGATTCATCGTCAAGGTTTCTGCATATCTTGAAGGATGAGGCAGTCCCCGGCAAGTGACCTGATGTAATTGCGGGCGGTTCGACTGATACTGGTTTGTGTTAAATTTAGCTGTTGAGTTGGAGCATGTTTTGCATTACACCCTGCGGTGGCAAGTTGTACACTCATTTGTGACTTGGAAGGGAAATGTATCCAGTCTGATATTGCTGCAAACATTTAGACCATTTTGAAATGCGAAACATTATCTTTTTTCCATTGCACTTGTGTAGAGGTCTCCACCAGCCATTGAAATTACACTGTTTGTTGCGTCCCATTGCCATTTTTATATGCTGCCGCCGTGCGGGGCAGCCTGTTTTACACACATATCACTGCACCTAGTGTTAATGGCTTTGTTATATACACTTGAAACAAAATAAATAAAAATAAACGAAAGAAACCTACAACTGGTTTTACTAGTATACACTTCACAATTCCCTACAGCGCGTCGATAACCACAGTAAACCCACTATGGTAGTAGTTGGAAAGCTTATATCGTAAGGAGCGACTCTAATACGCGGCGGTCTTACCCCGACGGAGCGCGAGCTTCGAACTGTGCCTTTGCAAATCGGGATACGCAAATAAGTGACGAAGACGAAGGTGGGAAGATCCTAGATGGGACGAGCATAAGCGAAGTGGACAAAGGGGCAATTGTGGTGAGGACAAAGTTGCTCCCGGAAGGCTGGATAGAAGGCTACTAGGTGGATAACGAAAAAACAGAGTAGGAGGTAGTGCTGTGAATCAGCAGTATATTAATGTGTAGCTAAACGTAGTAGTAGTGTCTGTATTTTATGTGGCGATGTCTAGTAGCAGAATCGGAATGAGATTGGCTTTCTGAAGCGTTTGGAGGTGTTGGCAAGTGTGGCGGAGTTGGAGCCGGAAGTGAATTGAGTGACTTTATGGTGGTAGTGATGGAAACAGAGAAAGAGGTGGAGGTAATACTGGGATTGCAACGAAAGGGTGAATTACGACGGTGGCGAAAGAGGATCGGAGGTGTTGGTGGAGAGATCTGTAGGTGATGGGAGTGGCGAAGTTTGTGATTGCGATGACCAGGACTGAGATTGAAGAAAGATGATGGAAATTGAGTTGTGATAGAAACGAAGGTGCCAGTTCTAGCGGAAGGAATGGATCTAGTCAAGACGGACCTCGTGATGGCAAGGGATGAGTAATGGGAGGGTGAAAAATTGATTGAATAGGGGCTGCTCTCAGAGGCATCGGCGGTGGATTTAGATTCGTCTGAGACGGTGTTGAGAGTGCTGCAGAAAGCATAGACTCGATGAATGAAAATGGTAGCGATAAAGTGGTGTTGTGTGTGAAGATATAAGTGGGAACTTTTGATGCCGAGGAGGTAGAAGAGGAGGTGTTGGCAGGTGGGAAATAAAGATGCGACGTTCAAAGGCTGGTAACGTTATGTTATCGACATCGGATGAGAAAGCGAGGCGGCAGGTTGTGGCAAAGAAGGTGATCGCGATGGAACTGTCCACCGCGAAGGCGGCGGCAACGAGAGGAGAGAGGATCGATGGAGCAATCGAGGCGGCCGAGGGCGGGAAGCGGCGCGCGCTTGTTTTGCGCCGGGCGGAAGCGGAAGGGCGATCGCGCGAGATGGGTCACGTGATTCCTCGCGATCGCGCATCGTGCCCTCTCCACTTCTCCGCCGCGTAATGGCGACTCTTCCCTTCAAGGAAGAGATCTTTTGCTCCCGGGAAGACTGCGACACCGCCTCCACCGTTCCGAATCGGGAGGCCAGACGGAAGCTTACAGCTTGTCCCGGCCACGCTGGAAGAGATATCTGGGGAAGAAACCCTGCAAGCAGACGTTTATCCGGCACCAAATCTGTTGTTCTCCCGAGAGGGAACACCGCCACATCCCGGGATATAATATACTCTTAACGTAAGGGACTAACGATTAAAGTATTTGACGCTTCAGAACACACGATATACTTAGTCACTGACTTCTTACAGTCACCCCTTCCTCCATATTTTCCATCTTCAACTCTGCCTCTTCTAGCACCAATACCACAGACACCGATTCACACATATACTGTCACCGCTACCGCAATCTCCAAACGTTGCATTGGAGTGGCTGCAGCGGTGGTGGCTATGGTGATATACAAGAAGTAGTAGTTTATTCTGTTATAGAGGTTGTGACGATGTGGTTGAAGGATTGTTTGAGTAGGTGGGGAACGGGAAGAACATCCTCGCTAGGAAAAGACTAAAGAGAGAGAACAGACAGCTAACAGGGGTTGGATGGAAACCAATATCGCCAAAGCTTCTTGCAGTGACGTGGGCATCAATTGCGGGTGATAGTGCTCGAAATGTATTGAATTGACCGCCATTGGTATCGTAAATTGTGAACGCTAGAAAAAACATGTTGAAAAGGAGAAGAGCCGGTTGAGGCGGAAGTCAGAGTGCCAAGTGTTTTAGTACCGTCGGCCTCGTTGCCAAAGAAAGAGGGAAATCATCTCGTAATAGCTAGCGTATTCGCCCTACATCTATGGTGACTGAGTTCAATCCTCCGCTAATCCATGTGGAATTCAATCTTTCTGTAGATTTTTCTGCGGTTCTTCCAATTTCATTGTCTCCAATTCGACGATTGCTCCGTCTTTCACCTCAACACATTTTTCACTCTCAATTACTCATTAGACCATAACACATGAGCATCATTATTAACTGCAATTAAAAACCCAAATAAATATATAAACAAACAAACGAATAAGTCGTCGCGAATAGAGAACGCATCGGCTAGTGAGAGTCTGGACGTCAAACAACGGCAGTAGTGGAAGTGTGGAAACTTCTCTCAGATCCAAAAGTTATAAAAAATGCGTAGCCTTATACTTATATTCATGTACAAAAATAAGCGGAAGTATCTGAATTGAAAATTCATTTTTAACAATAATTCAATCTTTAGAATTCGTTTATCTGAGGGTGGCCGCAGAAGCGGGGTTGGCGTTGGCGCGCCGGTGTCGTTCAAGCCCTCGCCGCCGCCCTCGCCGCCGCCGGTCGGACGGATGCGGCCGGTCGGTGAAATGCGGGGGCGGAACGCGCGGCGACTTCGCAAAAAACCGCCTTGTGTCTCCTTCGACCCACGGCGCGCGGCGATGGAAGAGTAAATGGAGCTTTCTGAACGCGATGTCGACGGACCGGGAGCGGAAGTATTGTTGGGTGTTTTCGCTGCCACACGCAACTCGTGCCAAAAAGGACGGTTCAATTTCTGTGTGTCTTTTTCAGGGCCGCTTTCGTTTCGTTGGTTTGCTTTTCACGAGGAGGGATTTTTATTCGCAAACGAGGTGAGACAGAAAGAAGATACAAATATTCACTAATAAATGAATTATTTCTTTATTAGATGAAAGAAGTGACTCTTCATTAACTGTATACTTTGGCAGGATAGATATTTAAAGTCTCTCCAAAGTACATTTATCGTTAATGTTGGTGTAATCGTTAATGTTCTTAATTTATTTATATTAGTAATTAATTTTGCAAATAACTCACACAGAGTTATACTTGCTTGCAGTTCAGTATATCGTATGTTATAAACCTATTACGAGAAATGTAGCACGCCAGGAAAGTCTCTCCATGGCACCTTGCTGGTGAGAATGCTTGCAATAGAAATTATGTTGGTAGCACGAGCTGCATCAGCTGGTAAGTAGGTTCACTACGTTGGTGATTTAGAGTACAATTACACCACAGAGAATAGCGTTCCTTATCTTTCAAAATCAAACTACTAGACTTCTTATGTCTTAGAAACTTTTTTGTGGAGGTAGTTGGGGATAAAGTGGCGCGCTAGGTAGTACGAATTTCTTCTAGACTTTTGGATATAAAAGTGCAAGACATCCTGTCAGCAATGGTAAAAAAAACGCTCCCTTGTGCCACAACCTTCTACTAGTCCGATATGGGTCTGTGAAAGGTACGTTCACTCACGTAGAAAGTACCGAAAGAGGAGGTAACGCATGATTTAGGATTGGAGGTGGATGCATATTAAAATACTCAAATGGCTATGGTGTCTGTGCTTTGTGGTGATATAAAATTGGATCCACATAGTTTAAAAATGTTGTGTCATAGAATAATGGTGAGGAAAATGGATGGGAGTGAGCATAGAGTAGTATTACTTCCAACATAGAAATATAAAGCTTGTTTAGGACATATTTAAAGATAGTCGGTCTCAAAAGTGCAATTATAAGTATACTTTCCAAGATAGCTTTGGATAATTCGTAAAACAATAATTAGAGACCGAGTAAATAGTACAGTTTAGTTCTATGAGCAAAGACTAGACTTGAGAACAAAGAGATAAGTAAATAAGTAGACAAAAAGTAAGTTAATCGAATTAAGTTTTAATAAGATTATAAATAAATTATTTTTTAAGTATCAAGTAAATAAAAAAGTAAATTAAGGGATGAGAGTGAGAGACGTAAGCACAGAGACGAGTGTGATAACGATCTTCTGTGGCACTGTTTTATTTGAGATGGTGAGGATGCCAAAGTGTGGAAGGAAACTAACACGTAACGTCTGACAAGGAAATATATAAAAAATAAATAAATAGTTTAGAAATAGTTTGGTAGATTAACATGTACTCGTTTTCTGACGGAAGGTTCCTCTCCCCCTTCAAGCGTTCTTTCCTTAACCCGTATAATCTCTGTTTGGAAGCTTTGATGCGTTGGAGAGATATTCTGAGCATTCGAAATACCAGCATCATACTAGCATTCGAAAGGTTAGAAAACTTGATGATGTGCTATGTTTTGAAAAGGCGTAAAGGCCTTCTGTTTACCCACAGTATCAAGTATTATATCTTACATTTGTAATAATTACCAATAAAATTAAAAAATACTTTCAATTTCTGTATAATTGTTCACACTCTTTGATATTCTTTATCTTCATTACAGGCAAAGGGAAAAAGAACATATGATTCTAAATGCTCAGGACGGATTTTCATCGCTATCAGACCTAAATTATAGGATTATTGGTCTCGATGTATTTGACCAATTGACAATCTGAATTGCTTTAAATTGATAATTAGGCAATTATGCGTCATACAGTATTTATTTCTAATGAATTATGAATCACCATTCCTCGAAAATGTGGCAAAGATTTTACTTGGCCGAAGTGATTTGTTTGCACTGTATTCATTGTGTGATCTGATCCGTCATTGATTAGTCTCATGACTGAATGGGAAAAGATGATATTTAATAATGCAACGTCACGCTATTACCTTAATCACTTTTCTCCCTTGCTCTTGTACCCCTCTTCTGTATCATTTATAAATGAATGACCTCTCTATATAGGGAGACTAATGCTGTTTGCTTTGCATGAATGACCTGACTGAATAATAGATAGAAATCGGAAGTGGTGAATTCTTAAAATTTGGCATTTTGAGTGTGTTCATTCTATGAATAATATAGCCATTATTTTGGTATAAAATTAGTAATGACATTTTCTTTTCAATGAAAAATACGCAGCTTCTACATTGCAACATGTAAATTAGCTCGCAAAAATAGGGTTTTTCTTCAAAGTTAAAACAATAGAAGAACCTTCATATTTTCAATACCGTGTTAACTAAGCTCACGTACAAGTTTGAACAAGAAAAATAGTTTACTTCGATGCATGCTAACTACATTTCATTATCCCATGATGCAGTTCATTGCAGTATCTACTGAGGGGATGAGGAATGCTGTCAATCTCTCACCCAAGGGAATAAACAGCATTGTAATTTTTCCATCGAAAAAATACAAACTTCATTATCACTTCTTTTTTTACACAACGTTTCTCATGCTATTTCTTCATTTGTTTAACTGCTTAAAGAGATTAACACTACTGACTGAGTTGAAATTAATCTGCAGGTTGCCACGCCTATTTCTTTTACTTCATTGCTACGGAATAGAGATAAAACTATGTAATGCTTTACGAAAAAGCGGCGAATATTCGGCAGAAATAACTCTTATTAGAGGGTTCTAGTAGCGAAAAAGTTGATAAATCTAGTTTCGTGTTTTGTGGGATCTTGTTACCGTCCGCCAAACGTCTGTCTGTCTGTCCGTCCGTCTCTCAGATCAGTCTGTCTGTCCGTCCGTCCGTCGGTCTGTCTGTCTGTCTGTCTGTCTGTCTGTCTGTCCGTCCGTCCGTCCGTCCGTCTGTAAACAACGCTAGTTGCTAAACCGTTCATATAATTTCCCCCAAAATTGATATACCACAATGGATCTGTCTGATGTCGCGATGGATATTGTGAAAGTCGTTTAGAAGAATGGTGTAAATATTATGTTCTTTGAAAGCCTTTATTTTTTTCAAAAATTGCAAAAGTTCAAAATGTTTTCGGCGCCTTCCTACTACTAATATATTAAAGATAGAGATTTTTCCCTTAATAAAACTTCCTTCATTTCCTTAAAATAGATTTTTAAATAACGTCTGATACAATTTTTCGAAAATTTGATTTCACGTAATCACGTTTTCACGTGATTATGCGTGAACATAGGGCAATAGTGTGGTGTTTTAACCCCTCTAGTTTGTTATTATAAATTTTTATTAAATATTTATTTGCGTATTTGTCAATGAAATGTGTGAACATTTCCATTTTTTAGGTAAATGTGAAATTTACTTAGAAATCCAGCCATAACTCAGTGCTCTAACCAGTAAGAAGTGTAATTAAAACTTTTGCTTGAAGTGATAGTAATTATTATTACCAATGAGTTCCACGAGATCGAAATTTTCAACAGCCAATCATATTTACTCTATCATTTTAGCCAAGGGTAATACTTGAATACTCCAAACTTCGAATCACCTCAGTTTGAAAATAAGAATCCATTGTTTACAAAGTGTTAATCTGAGTCACGAATTCATCGATTTGAAGTACTTTCGAGGACGAAACTATTGAAAATACGACGATTAGTGTAGAATTATAACGCTATTTTTTGTGCTACTAGAACTCAGTAAAGAAATGTTTTAGTTAAGAATTAAGCGTTTGACGTTTACTATTTCAAAAACTCGCCAGTTGGATTCTGAAACCTCTTCTTATTGGTAGTGTTGGTTGTCTCCTTTAATGAATTTCAGGCGTACACACCCAGCAATATCATTACTAATTCACAGGCCATATTAGGTCTTCCATTATTCATAGTCTTTCCACTCCTGTTCATAGCGCCAAAAACTCGACTGCTTTCCAACTGTATAAGGTTCAAGCCAGCGTCGATTGCTGTCAGAGTGTTTTGTAAGATGCTACGTCTAGAATAGCGCTCGTTACATATCCAAAAAACAACACGTTAACGTAATAAACGTATTAAACGCTTTTTTTGTTTACGCATCTGTAATCTTTGTAAACACTAACTCAAGGTGGGAACATATTTATACAAAACAGATGTTTATAATTATACCACACAAGTCTCAATCTTATTCCAGTGTCAGTGTCAACAAATCACTATAATAAATCCACATATAATTCAGGGTGATTCACTCTACGCTGATAATACAAGACCCGGAGATAGAGTACACTACGTTATTCATGAGTTCAAAAGGAAATAATGTGGACCCTATTTAAATTTGTTTTAAGAAAACAAACTTTTTATCATAGGCCTTTTTTTGCAGAAAGGTAGACCAAATATTAAATATAGTTCCTTTTTTCTATTACTGCCTACTAATCTAACGAATACGAAAGAAGAGAGAAAAAACTGACATTTAAATGTTGTTTAGAATAGTTTATTATATTTGTGCATACAACCAAGATTTTGCATTTTCACCTCGTGGCACAGGGACTTGACAAGTGTTCAAAATCCATTAGTCAGCGCAAGATAGTCGTCTGTGTCGCACGACCTCTGTGATGCCAAAGAATTCCTGTTTTTCTGTGCGTTTGCGCAGAAAATGCCGAGAGAATTGAAACCGACGTTATAGGTGTTTACTGCGCAAATGCTGCGCCCGCTGGAAATCTAATCCCGTCGTAATCTCTCCACATGAATTGTTTGCCATACGAGGAACTTTGATCTGTTGACCTCGTGCGCTCTTTGCCCTATGCTCTCTTCCGGGGCTTCTCGGATAGAATAAGCAATTGCGTTTCCCGGAGAAATAGCGAGCACTAACGCGAGGTGAAGCCGCTTGATGGCTTGCCGTGGCCCGTGTAACACGAGCACAAGCGCATACTCAGAAGTTTAACGTGAATTATTTACAAAACTAAACGACGAAGAGTATCCAATTTTGGCAAATTCAATCTACAGTACATATGAGATAATGTCCTAGCGTATTAGCGACGAGGACTGAATCACCCTATATATGTACATTGTTTTGCAACTTATTGGCATGTACAAGTAAAATCGTTACACAAGTTTAAGCTGAAGTAAAACCGTTTCTGTTTGCATGTCTGTTTATATACAATTAGAGACTATACACAGCATCAAAAGACAAAATATTTACTCTAGCAATGATCCATAATATTGTACTAATATATTAGTTAACTATTGTGCTCTATAGTTCTAAAATACTAAATTCTCCAAAAATCGATGGATCGCTGAGTGAAAAAACCATTCAACTCCAAATTTGACATTTTTTCGCTGAGATAGCGAATTTTTCATTTAATCGTCGCCCTTCCTTATGAGTTCAACAACATTACAACATAACATAACAGCATTAACAATATTAAAAATTACAACATAACATAATGTGTTCACATTTACGAGGCTACATGTTTTTTGTTGAGTAGAAGAAAAATATAACGCCTGGAGCGTTATTCCTTATCCCAAATCCCTATGCTCTCCTTCTTGCCACGTGAGTACGACGTACTCGAATGTAAACGATTTTATAGACTTGCAATGTGTATATTGGAGAGAGTTATTGAGAAGATCATTGTTGTTTGGTCAGTTGAAAGAATCAACGTAGTTATATATCTAATAATTACATATTACATAATGTTCATGTTCGTGTTTCTGGACACTTCTACCATGTAACAGAGCCTTCAGTAACGTCTAACAATCCATAATACATGATCGAATTTATCTACCAGACATTTATGAGCATGTGATAGTTTTAATTTGCAACTATTTACAATTATCAGTATCAGTAATAAAGTATACATATATAATGGACTTCAAAAGCTAACGGCAAAATGGTTATAAAAAACTTGCAAATCAAGTGTTTAAGGAAATAATAAAAACCTTCTCAGTTTGACACTATAATCAGTTAATCCATGACAGTTCTACACCAGGTTATATTTCAGATAATAATTTTATCGGATGACTAATTACAAACGCGTGTAAACTGTTCAAGACTCTCGTCACTCCACCTTTCCAAACGAATCAGCCCACAAGAAATCATTACCAATCAATGTGAAGAAGATTGATGATACACAAAAGTCTTCAAGTATGAGTGGTATTTTACCATCATATTGCATCTTGAGACAAGCAATGAAGATCAGCAGGAATCCTAATCAAATCATTACTGTTCTAATCTATCATATTGTGTACTTTTTTGCGTTTATTGGTATTGTGGTGAGTTTTCGTTGGCATTTCCAATGAAATAATTATATAAGTCGTCATTGCCAACAATATTATTTATTTTTAAAACTTAAGCCCCTTGGCTCGCCCGACCCCGCGTAGTCGTTTTTGTGGCTTCCATACAGCAGGTAAGAAATGGCCTAACTTACATTTCCATGTTATCTGTTTCAAATTTTACATGTTGTAATTCCATTTCATTCATTTTTCTTTTAATATTAAATGACTTAACACCTCCTTTTCTTTCTTTCAGTTCTTAAAATGTTGAATATATTTTCTTAAAATTGTAAATTATTAGTAAGCTTTTTTTATAATTTTGTTGTCAAGTCAAAATATATTCCCGTGTTCAAGTTTTTTGTTTTATTTCTTGCACTACGAGAACTTGTACTCGTAGAAAACTGATGATGTTGGCTAAGCCATCGAAAGCTGCTGTTTTAGTAGATACTGTTGGCAATGACGCCTGTTTTTTTTTTCAAAACAAGAAGAACTATTCTAATTCAGCATCTTCATCAATGATCTACTTCTCGATTTGGCTTTCAGTCTAGTTTCCCTTGATCCAATGAGCAAATTCTGAGACGGTCCCGTCTTTTGCTTCAAAATGTATGAGTTTCACTATCTACACGTTTTGCTAATCTCCTCTATACCAGTTGTGGTAGGAGTAAAATCGTGGATGTTCGTTCCCATTTAGTTAGTAATACTATGAAATAAAATCTGTAGTTAGTTTAGCGGGGCAAATAAGCTTTATATTCTTCATGAGCAAAATGCGTAGTTTTCAAGAAAGGCTTTACTTCGTTTGATGGTTCATTTTATTAGTCACTTAACTGCGTTTAATGAAAGAGTGGTAAAGTGATTCTGGTGCTCAACAAAACGTGCACAGATTATAGTTTTCACGTACATGGTACACGCTCTTTTCACTGTCTTTTTGATAAAAAACATAGAATCAAATAAATGTTCGTTGTAAAATTTTGTAAGGTACTCTAATAAATTAAATTGTTGAAGAACAAAGCTAATACATGTATTGATCCCTATATTGAATTACCTTTTATTTCCTTCCCTCCTTTTAGGGGGGAACCTTTTAGGGGGTAATACCTACTCCACGTTATTCCTCTTGTTTTAATGAAAATCGCCGTTCGTCAGTCCATCGCTCTCTTAGTACAATCGTAACCACGAAGCTCCTTACTCGCGCTCGGATTTCTGCCCTCGCCTCCAGCAGCGTTCGGTCTCCGAATCCCTGCAGCGCCCGTCGCGCGCGTACCTCACCCGGCGACCGCAAAACCAGCGCGCAACTTGGCCCCTGCGGCACCCCGCGCTCTCCGCGATCGCCAATCCGCTTCTCCATTCAGTTCATCCGGCCCTCTCCGCCACGCTCTCCATTCCGCATGCCCTTTCCTACCGCACCGCTCTCCTTGCCACGTCGTCCACGCTTCGTTATGTCGACCATGCTCTCCACGTCACTCTACCCACCCCACTCTCCTTGCCACGCTCTTATCGCTACTTCTCTCTCTCTCTCTACTCACCAAATCCCCTCAACCTGCTCACCCTGCTCACCCTCAATCTCCACACAATGTTCTAACTCTCACGCTCTTCCTCTCTCTCTTTCTTTATCTATCTATCTATCTCTCTAACATCCTCACTACCACGTTCTCCTACCTACATCATCTGTGTCACACACTACATCTCTCCGTCACTTTGCCGTCATCTATCTCGCTCTCCGAATCTCGCTTTCTCCATCACACGCTGCCCTCACCCCACTCTTTCCACCCCCGTTCTCTGCGATGTTCTTCACACCACAATCACCTCTTATGTACTCTCGGCCTCGCTCTCTTTTTCACGTTTTCCAGACCCTCTCTCCCTCCCTCCCTCTTCTCCCTCCCTCCCTCCCTCCTCTCTTTTTCCCTCCCTCTCTCTCCCTCCCTCTCTCTCCCTCCTCCCTCTCTATCCCCTCTCTCTCCTTTCCTCCTCTCTATCCTCTCTATCTCTCCTCTCTATCTCCCTCTCCCCTCTGTCTCCCTCTCTCTCCCTCTGTCTCCCTCTCTCTCCCTTCTCTCTCCCTCTCTCTCCCTCTCTCTCCCTCTCTCTTCTCCCTCTCTCTCCCTCTCTCTCTCCCTCTCTCTCCCTCTCTCCTCTCTCTCCCACTCTCGTACTCCGCACGCCACCACTCCATGCCACTCGCTTGCCATGCCGGGGTCCTGCGCGTCCGGGTCCGGTCGGAATCCCACCGCTTGCCGCTATTGCCATAATTCTCATTCCGCCGCGGCCCATCTGCCGCCGCTGGCGCCGCGGGAATCGATCTCGGCGGTTCCGCGGCGCGCGATCTCGGGCGCCGCGGCCACCGCCCGGCTCAATTGCGCCGCGCAAGCGCTCAGGGCCTTCGTCCCTTCTCCCGGACGGTCTCCCAGAGCCGTCCCGCGTCGCTTCGCCGCACTTCGGTCCAGCCACGCCCCACCCCTCCCCGCCGGCCCGGCCGCCGCCCCGCCCCATCCCGTCCCGTCGCGCCGCATGGCCACGACTGAAGACACTCACACCACCCTCCCACTCTCACCCAACCACCTAGGAGGCTCCCTCTCTTTCCTTCTCTCTCACTGCCTCTCTTCCTCTGCCTCTCTTTCACTGCCTCTCTTCCTCTGCCTCTCTCTCTTAGTTTCCCTCCGTTATTTCCACAATTAATTTCGACATATTTTGATAAATCGGCAAATTGCAAAACATCTAGTACAATGCACAAGTGGTTTTTGGAATAACTACATCACGAACTGATGTTACGAATTATAGTGTGAAAAATATCAAATATCATAACTGCAACTGGTTTGAATTTTCAATCGATTCTTTCTTATTACTGAACACTCAGCAATTACATAAAATATTCAATGTTAATTTCCTTCGAATTCTTCAATATTGGGTAAAATATTCTTCTAAGAGAAAACGCTTGTTAGGGAAAACGAGCTTCACCCACTCTTATGTATAAATTACGAGCGTTTTATCCCCACATGTTTCCTCGTGTCTTGTTTTCTGGAAGTCTCAAACCCGTCCGCAATCTTCGAGAGCTCATTCACGCTGATCCCATCGTGGTCATACAAGCGAAAATAATTGGAGCTATGTGTACAAAACGTAAGGTTGGTCATCGAAAAGCGTTATATACTTTGTAAAGAGCTTTTCGCCATCGTCACATAATTAGTGTTGATCGTCTGGTGAACAGTCCTTCACTTTGAGTATTAAGTGTCGTCTGAACGCGTATTTAAAAAAGAACTTCTGAAATGAACATTAAAAATTTTAAAAAAATTAGATGAAGATATATGAACTTATATTATCATTTCCCTCATGTAATACCTCCTGTCTATATGAAACAGAACTAAGAGTATCTCCGCTTATTCTCTTATGAAGAGGTTCAACTGTATGTGAACCTGAGTGTAATCACTGTGTTGACACTTACTGGTGTGATCGGTTCGTGGTAACCCCAGGTCAAATTCCCTGTGTGTGCGGAGAAATCTTGCATAAAGGATCTCGTATTGCGACATTATTTGACTCACTTCCTATGCAATCAGTCTCAGTGACAACTTTTATTACGCAGATAAAAGAAAAATGCTCTAATTGCGCTGTAACACTATTGCGAGGGGGTGATTTCCATAATTGACTTCATAAATATCTACTCCATTGGGTTTCTGAAAGTAAATTGGCGTGATTTCACTACACTCATGATGTAATTCAATTCGTTGAAGCATCGACAAATGTATGATAAAGTCATTTCAGGTAGTAAACCGCATTCTCTTCAATAATATAAATAAATGTTTCCTTTGGCAGTTTGCTGAGAAACGGTTCCTTTGTCTATAATGTCCGTTCAGTACTTATCGTATAAAACGTCCATAAAGTTGTTCTTGAAGTGAGTAGAAGCCCTAGAGATAGTTTTATGTTTTGTAAATGAAAACACAACTTTTTCAGAGTCAATGGAAGAAAAATGTGCATTAGTGAATTGTAGGGGACGGAGAGCAAGTTACAACAATCCTGTATGGCAACGAGCTCTGCGATCACGACCAACAACCGTCTGGATCTTAGCCCGCCAGCCGGCCTTCAGAATTACAGTAAGCTCACTGTTCATATTTGACATCAACATTCCGTGTCCACAAAGGTTTTGACTCTTGAAAATGCGTATAAAAGTACGGTTATATACTAGTTGCCACGAAATTGAAAAACTACAAAACACTTTCTACGAAAAGCTGTGCTTCTGGGGTGAAACGTCAAAGGAATAATTTATTGCTAAAATTGTGAGGAACATGCTGCTTTGTTTTCCCCCTGAAAATTCTAACCTCCTCACCTACTATCTTCAAAGTGGTTGAAACGCGTAGAACAACTTGTCCCTCGCCCTATCTTCACCCCTTCTCCTCCCCACCCCTTCCCTTTGCAACTCGTTCCAAACCAGTGCGCCCAACATTGCCAGTGTGCTGTCGGCACCAACGGCTGAGTTGGCAGCCGCATTTGCGAACCTCCACGTTCCACAGTCATGCGGCCCCGCTGTTCCCCGACACAAACACGCTGCCTTCTCGCTACCTTCTCGCGCACGCGACAGTTGCTGGTCTCCGCTATACAGCTGCCAAACTTTTTCTGCAACCTTTCGCTCTTAAATTTCCATTTGCAAATCGCGATGTATACAGCTACATAGTTAGATTGAATCCGGCCACTCTACAAAAGAATTATAATGGCCGGCGACTCTGATCGGTATTTTTTCGATCTATGATCGGTGCTAGGCAGATGCCGGAGCAGTCCCCTAAAAAGCGGGTCACTGACCTGATGCGGTTCTTCCTTCTTCATTGTTGCCCCCTACCTTTCCCTTACTCACACACAAACAGACCTATATGCACTACACTCCCACACATGTCGAATGACAAGTTTGGAGTTTAGATTTTGTTCTGACTGGAACGGTACTACGCTGAGAAAAAACCGGAAGCATACATGTGGGTCTGCACCTGATCTCACATTCCAGCGGGAAGGAATACCAGCATCTCCAGAGACATAAATGTACTGCATTTAACGGGACTGATGTCCATAGTAATGGCCATCCCCGAAATCACTAAATAACCAATCAACCAATTTATTAATCAATCAGTCATAACGCGTTACGATTTACAGAACGAATCATGCATAAATATTTGTATTATGTTAGAAACTATAAAACCTCGCCTTGGTTACTCATGTTTCATAATGAAGCCTTTTTGATTTTACACAAACCGTCAAGTATCTTGAGAGCTGCATGCAGCCAACAAACGCACTCAGTTTAAATAAACCGGATTACCCTTCTTTGCGTTTGTGCAGTCGAATAATAGATTTTCTTATTTTTTGACCAAATATTTAATTGGTATTTGCTTTGTAGATAATAGTTTGACTTCTCTATCAACGTATAACGCCGTTTGTCTTTTAATACGATGCTTATCCCTTTAATGTCAGTTGATGAATTTGTTTTTGCCATTATTAATTCATTTCAATTACACCATAATATAATTATTTACATTAAGCCCATACAATATTTTACTTCTTTGTATGTTTTCAATGCCCTTTACCCATTGTCATTCTGGTCTATTTTTACCTTCATTTGGTTTCCATCTGGTTCTAGTAATCATCTTCGTTATATCTGGTTACAGTGTTGTCACCACTCCTACTCAACTCTATGTTGTCGTCTACGGGTATTTTGTCTTTCCGAGGTTTGTGCTCTTTCGTCTACGTTGCCCGGATATTAGAACACTTTCAAAAGACTTTTATTTATTATTTTTCACAATTCAAAACTTCAATTTAAAATGATTATATGTATTTACAAATAACGTGCTTCTCCTAAAGGCCATACAGAAAAAAAGATTACTTTTTTAATAAGTAATACTAGTTCATAAGAAAATAATATTGATATTAGATGGTAACTTTCAAAATGATTGCGTTTCTACGAAATTACAAAAAAGGGAAAGGAGTAATTTGTAATCATATTCTCTGCTACTTTTTCCTATCAAATATCTCTCATTCTCCTTTGTTTTTGCAAACCGCTCAAGTGAAACGTTTATCTTTCATGTTTCTGAGAACTCTGCCAGCTGCGTATTGTGTTTATTCTGTGAAAGTAACGTGGATTCGTTGCCTGAAAATGCTTCTCATATAGTCGTGAATGAAAGAATAATCTACAAGGCATTAATCTCAATGCAGAGAACACTACCAATAAAGAGAATGTATTTACTATCCTAACGTGACATGCATGTTACACGAAATGAGTTGCAGAACCGTTTTGCCATTCGTGCATAGCTACACAAACAGATGAAACGGCTTTAGATCGTGTCGACGCTGTTGCTTTCAGCCAGAATTGAGAATCCATTTACTGGGACTCGACATCCCAGCACAGCTAAGTCCGCATTAAAACTCGTTCACTTTGTTTGCTCATTCATGCGCCTACCCATCTTCAGTGATTACCATGCTATTTTCAGAAATTACATCAGCCACAGGATTACGATGCATAGCTAACTGCCCGATCGCCATCTCGTTCCGAGGCGCAGTGTCCGAAAATGTGATTCTAGCTGAGAACAAATCTGCTGCAAATAAAAATGGGCGCGGAAGTATTAGAATAGTAATTCAAACACGCTCCACATCTTTTAAACCTTAATAAGATTTAACACAAAAAGATTAAAAACAAACCTACATTTTATGTATAAAATGGAAGGAAATAGTGAAGCTTACAAATGTTATTTTGTGAATTATACTACCCTTCAAATGTTTATCTCGGAAAATTATTATATCTGGCATGTTTTATCAAACACACGGGCATTTAGAATGCTGTTAGTGAATATTCAACCTAAATAGCACGAAGATGAATTCCATTCTGCTAATTGAAACAAAATTGTGTAACCACGCGATATCTTTGCGATAAATTTTATGTTGGCATCATATTAATTTATTTCTATTAAAATAGCGTCTCATAAGTTGTTACAGAAAAGTTATATTTCATATTACAGCTAATATTTCACATACAAAACTATTCCATATTATAGTTCGCGAGAGTTTACTGTGTATAGTTTACATGAAACGTTCGTATTTAAATATTCATTCCACTAACACCTGTAAGTCACTAACAAGTTAGATGACCTAACATAAGTAGGTAAAAACTGCAAATGAATTAAAAAGATAAATGTTCAGTCACAAACACCGCATTCAAATATGAATTTTTCAATGGTATTTTTCTTGATAAGAGATGAAATGTTAACTGTTGAGATTAACTTCTACTTGTACACCAAACCATGAAAACTGACTTAGAAAACTCGTTACTAGTACTTGAGGCAGCGTTGGCATGACTTGAACTTCGGTATTGGTTGTAAACCACCTACTACATCTTCAATGGTTCGAATACTTGAAAATCACTGTGCACAAGCTCAAGATGGAATGGGCGGTGACCAATCCCTTCCCAATGATACACCATAAATAACTTCACGCCTGTTGCTGACACCACCCGACACTTTCTGACTTAACTCGACCCGTGAACAGCAAAACAAACGAATCATCAATCAAGTGAACCAACGATCCGTCCGAACAATCGGACAACTAATGCCAAGGTCCCTGAATCCGTTCTATTGTAGAATTAGAAACTTGACTTAAATTTATTTCTTGGAAGCCTCCATTCCTTGGTACAAGTACCTGAGCAAACAGTTTAATTAAAAAGTATTATATACAAAATTACAAGGTCCAGAACTGTGTAATTTGCCTTTCTGCCTCTGAAATAATAGTTCATAAGGCTTCATAAAAGCCGTAGCTCTTGATACTTTACTTTTTACTCCTCCCGTATGATCTTAAAAACAAACGTTTTCACAAATGTGTGATGATTCTTAAAAGATGACTACAGAAAAATAATTTTCTCTAGTGTCGGATCTAGTATGCTTTAGAAACAAAATTGATTATAGCATCTCCTGGATTATTACTCATTCATCCATTGAATGAATGTGTGAGTGGGATATTGTATTGATTCCGGATGCGTCAACATCTTATTTTATTGGTGTAAGTGAAGTGAATAATATGTTCTTTCTATTTCGCTGAAAGGTCTCACGCCGATCTTCACATCGCCTTGCGGTATTCCTTCTTCAGGTGACACTTCCAACGGATCACCGACCCAACCGGGACAGGCTCTGAGCTCTCGACATGTGCAGCGCAGTGCAGTGCCGTTCACATGCAATAATTCGACTACACTCATCATCCCTTCTTTCTCCCTCCGTCGCCATTGCGAGCAGCGCCTCCCCGCCCCCTGGCCCCGGGCTGACTTCACAAGCAGCGGG